>WNGS01004946.1:27330561-27383480 GCA_020271785.1 Procambarus virginalis
TTTACTGTTACGTTAAACAGAGGCTACAGTTAAGGAATTGCGCCCAGTAAATCCTCCCGGCCAGGGGAGGATATGTAGTTAAAGATATGCTTACAATTCTTGCAGAGCATGATGCAAATTCGTGGGACGAACAACTCCCTTACGTCCAGCTGGCTCTGAACACTGCCATCTACCAGTCCATTAATACCCAACCCCTTTTGCTGTTCACAGGTCATTCATGTAATTTCCCATCAGGTCTGCTTAACAAACATAATATTGTATATGGGGAAGATTACCCATCAGAAGTTTTAAATAAGAGGAAAAATGCACAGAGAGTTGCAGCTAGGGCTTCCAAAACAGCACGAGACGGCTATGCTCAGCATTATGACAAAAAGGTACGACCTCTTGAGTTGAAAGTCGGGAGTCTTGTGTTGAGAGTTAATGAGGCGGCTCCTGCCAATCAAAGTAGGAAACTTGCACCTAGATGGCGGGGCCCTTACCGAGTAATTGAAAGAAAAGGTCCAGTTAATTTTGTTATTAAAGGTATTTTTGAAGACCAAGTTGAGAGAACGATTCATATTATAAATTAAAACCTTATCACACGAGGGAGGAACTAGAGCAGCCATCAGCAAGTACAATTGCTGACCTGTCTAATGATCCAAGGGCTGAGTCAGATGAGGATGACCTTCTGTCAGATCTCATCAGTAGTCAAGTTCAATCTTGTCACCCCATGGTAACAAGGTTGCGAGCTGTACAGTAAATTGTTAATGATCTCCCCTAGTCAGGTTTAGTAACTTCATAATATTTATCCTGTAGAAGCAATGGTGTGTATTTGCTGATGTGCATGACTCAGGTAGCATACTTGCCTTGCTCTGGGGTTTCCAACTTCCTATACCTCAGAGTAATATCCATGCTTCCGTCACTTGTTGTTGTCTGTCTTTCTCGGGTCGGATGGTACACCAGTTCCAGCCTCCCAGTCACACGTGAACCAAGGATCGAGATCAGCAGGTCCGAGGATGACCCACTTGGCTGATAAGATCGGGATCTGAGGCACGTTACATAAAGTCCTCCCCCTTGTGCCCGGTAACTCGCCAATTGGTTATCCGGAAGGGGTGACTGGTGTACAGTCTTCCGGCCGACACCTCACGTCACTAACGAGGTTGTCCCAGTCCAGCCATGCTGTCTTCACGGAGCAGAGTTCAGTCACCGTCACAGCTGTGGGCAAGCTGTCTCAAGGTCACCAACCAAGCCCACCAGTCGCATAGTCAAGACTGCGGGAAAACCGGAAGTGGAAGACGAGTGGTCTATGAAGAAGAACGCTAATTGCAACGACTTGTCAGCTCTCTCAAAACCTGCGGTTGCGTCGTCTGTGGAAACCAAGATGCAACATGGTACTCTCGGGTACGAACAGCACTACCCCTACAGAGTGCTGCTGAATCGCCAGATGAGGTACAACCCTGTATCCCAGTAGTACCGGGATAACAAGTAAACGCCAGTAAATGACGTCGCCCAGGAGCTGAGGCAGGGCTCACCTGTCCTGTCACCATGCCATCCTCTTCAACGCCACTCGAACCTCACTACCAATGCGAGACATCGTGACACGTCGAAGCTGTGTTCTACTGTGGCAGCCATGGTTAACAACAATCCATCATGACTGTGTGGGAGCAATAAGAAGAGATGAACCCGGGTTCCTGTTAGCAGGGTCCACCTGAGCTGACAGCTGCCAGCTGTCAGCTGTCACTCAAGTCAGGTGCGGGTAGTACGAGACCCCCTGTACTGTCTGTAGTTGGCCGAGGCCGGAAATGGAACTTCCAGACGACCAGGATCTTCAAGCAACATGAGGTAGTCGCTGGAATCTACAGCAATGAAATGTCACCAGGAAAGGACTATAGTACTTCTTTATAGAAAAGTTTCATATAAAAATAAATTATATTAATTTAGTAAACGGTGTTAATTTGGAACAACTAGTGCAACTTTTAATTTTCCATCTGATAGTAAAGCACCTATACACCTTCGGAAAGTTCTCTGGAACAAAATTAAATGTTGAAAACTAGAACTAATGAAATAGAGAAGTAAATTTAGAAAGTGAACATCTAGAAAATTGTTACTAGAAAATGACCCTGTCTCTAGATAAGTTGTATGAGTGAACGGGTTTGAGAACCATCTAGTAGGGCCTCTAGAAACGTTGATTAGTGAGAAACTTCATCTAGATTTTTCTAGATCATAGATACTGATAGTTATATATTATTTTTTTTTATTTTTTGTGGTTTACTGAACAATAAGGGTGTGGTTCAGTCTGAAAAAATGTGTTCATCCGCTGTTGTTGTGGACTTTAGTATGAACTCTGGGATATTAGGAGTTTGAGGAACTCATATCCAGTGTGTAGTGTTGGTTAAGAGACATGTCTGTGGACATTGAATTTTTTTTAATAAAAATATTATTGTGTATTTTCTTTAGATTTTAAGGATCTGGATACGCTGTGGTGGGCAGTTGCCACAGGTGTGGAGTGGAACACAAGGACCCTGAAGGGTAGTGTTCTCTGTTTGATTTTTCGTTGAATTTTTAATGACATTGTTTTTAATGTTTCGATTTTATGTGTTGTGATGTGATATGTTTGATATTTATTCCAGGAGGAATACTGGGATAGCTGAGAGCTAACGGATGATGTTAGCAAGTTGTAAGTTGTTAGGTATGGATTTTTACAGTTATTTGTTACTATATCAGGACAGGTATAGGATGTTTTGTCTTCCAGGTAGTTGGAAGGGTACGGGGCTGCATCCAAGTTGGACAGCCAGGATTATGGGGATGGTCTCTGCCTTTCTGTTTAGGTTTTATTGCTGTTGTATTGTTATGTATGCATACATGCTGGGGCACACCTTTTGGGGTGCCATTATTGTTGTGGAGGATTGTATGGAATTAGTTAGGATTAGATAATTATTTTTGTTTGTTTTGAGGCATTGGGCCATTTATTGTTGAGTTAAAGGTTGCTTTTGGAGTTAATGGTTATGGTAGGGCAGGATTTCAGGATAAGAAAAGTGTGTTTTAAACTTCTTTACACACAAATTTTTAATTATAAATAAATGAATAAATAAATAAATAAATGTTTATTTAGGTAAGGTACATACAAGACATTTTACAAAGAATGATGGATTTATAGATAGNCTTATATGCCACTATACGCACCTACACGCCACTACACATCCCTGCACCCAGTCCAGTGAGGGGTCATACTAGACTGTAACAGTGTTAAGCTGGGGTATTGGATGAAGGGAAGAGTAGAGTGAAGTATTATATGAACCCTTAGATCGGGTGGGGGCTGATCTGATTGATCTGCATCACAGTCATTCAGGAAACCGTTAAATATTGGTGTTGGTAGACCACCTTTCCAGGTACACCACACTGATTGCATTGCCTCAGAAAGATTCACGAACTGATGCATAGGCGTCCTTAGATAGGTTCGTCACTGTATTCGGTCCCCTAAAGTGTTAGTTTCTGACCTCGGTCAGGAATTTAATGGGAATATTTTTAGAGAAGTATGTAAAATTGTAGAAACAATTTCAGCATTCACTACAGCTTATCACCCTCAGGCTAACGGCATGACAGAACGGACGAACCGGTCAGTTAAAGATATGCTTACAATTCTTGCAGAGCATGATGCAAATTCGTGGGACGAACAACTCCCTTACGTCCAGCTGGCTCTGAACACTACCATCTACCAGTCCATTAATACCCCACCCCTTTTGCTGTTCACAGGTCATTCATGTAATTTCCCATCAGGTCTGCTTAACAAACATAATATTGTATATGGGGAAGATTACCCATCAGAAGTTTTAAATAAGAGGAAAAATGCACAGAGAATTGCAGCTAGGGCTTCCAAAACAGCACGAGACGGCTATGCTCAGCATTATGACAAAAAGGTACGACCTCTTGAGTTGAAAGTCGGGAGTCTTGTGTTGAGAGTTAATGAGGCGGCTCCTGCCAATCAAAGTAGGAAACTTGCACCTAGATGGCGGGGCCCTTACCGAGTAATTGAAAGAAAAGGTCCAGTTAATTTTGTTATTAAAGGTATTTTTGAAGACCAAGTTGAGAGAACGATTCATATTAATAAATTAAAACCTTATCACACGAGGGAGGAACTAGAGCAGCCATCAGCAAGTACAATTGCTGACCTGTCTAATGATCCAAGGGCTGAGTCAGATGAGGATGACCTTCTGTCAGATCTCATCAGTAGTCAAGTTCAATCTTGTCACCCCATGGTAACAAGGTTGCGAGCTGTACAGTAAATTGTTAATGATCTCCCCTAGTCAGGTTTAGTAACTTCATAATATTTATCCTGTAGAAGCAATGGTGTGTATTTGCTGATGTGCATGACTCAGGTAGCATACTTGCCTTGCTCTGGGGTTTCCAACTTCCTATACCTCAGAGTAATATCCATGCTTCCGTCATTTGTTGTTGTCTGTCTTTCTCAGGTCGGATGGTACACCAGTTCCAGCCTCCCAGTCACACGTGAACCAAGGATCGAGATCAGCAGGTCCGGGGATGACCCACTTGGCTGATAAGATCGGGATCTGAGGCACGTTACATAAAGTCCTCCCCCTTGTGCCCGGTAACTCGCCAATTGGTTATCCGGAAGGGGTGACTGGTGTACAGTCTTCCGGCCGACACCTCACGTCACTAACGAGGTTGTCCCAGTCCAGCCATGCTGTCTTCACGGAGCAGAGTTCAGTCACCGTCACAGCTGTGGGCAAGCTGTCTCAAGGTCACCAACCAAGCCCACCAGTCGCATAGTCAAGACTGCGGGAAAACCGGAAGTGGAAGACGAGTGGTCTATGAAGAAGAACGCTAATTGCAACAACTTGTCAGCTCTCTCAAAACCTGTGGTTGCGTCGTCTGTGGAAACCAAGATGCAACATGGTAGTCTCGGGTACGAACAGCACTACCCCTACAGAGTGCTGCTGAATCGCCAGATGAGGTACAACCCTGTACCTCGGCCCAAGCTCAGCTGCACGAGGGGTTGCACGGAAGGTGTACCGGCCCAGTAGTACCGGGATAACAAGTAAACGCCAGTAAATGACGTCGCCCAGGAGCTGAGGCCACTCGAACCTCACTACCAATGCGAGACATCGTGACACGTCGAAGCTGTGTTCTACTGTGGCAGCCATGGTTAACAACAATCCATCATGACTGTGTGGGAGCAATAAGAAGAGGTGAACCCGGGTTCCTGTTAACAGGGTCCACCTGAGCTGACAGCTGCCAGCTGTCAGCTGTCACTCAAGTCAGGTGCGGGTAGTACGAGACCCCCTGTACTGTCTGTAGTTGGCCGAGGCCGGAAATGGAACTTCCAGACGACGAGGATCTTCAAGCAACATGAGGTAGTCGCTGGAATCTACAGCAATGAAATGTCACCAGGAAAGGACTATAGTACTTCTTTATAGAAAAGTTTCATATAAAATAAATTATATTAATTAGTAAACGGTGTTAATTTGGAACAACTAGTGCAACTTTTAATTTTCCATCTGATAGTAAAGCACCTATACACCTTCGGAAAGTTCTCTGGAACAAAATTAAATGTTGAAAACTAGAACTAATGAAATAGAGAAGTAAATTTAGAAAGTGAACATCTAGAAAATTGTTACTAGAAAATGACCCTGTCTCTAGATAAGTTGTATGAGTGAACGGGTTTGAGAACCATCTAGTAGGGCCTCTAGAAACGTTGATTAGTGAGGAACTTCATCTAGATTTTCTAGATTATAGATACTGATAGTTATATAGCAGTCTCCGTGGTGTAGTGGTAAGACACTCGCCTGGCGTTCCGCGAGCGCTATTCATGGGTTCGTATCCTGGCCGGGGAGGATTTACTGGGCGCAATTCCTTAACTGTAGCCTCTGTTTAACGCAACAGTAAAATGTGTACTTGGATGAAAAAACGATTCTTCGCGGCAGGGATCGTATTCCAGGGACCTGCCCGAAACGCTACGCGTACTAGTGGCTGTACAAGAATGTAACAACTCTTGTATATATCTCAAAAAAAAAAAAAAAAATATATTTTTTTTTTATTTTTTTGTGGTTTACTGAACAATAAGGGTGTGGTTCAGTCTGAAAAATGTGTTCATCCGCTGTTGTTGTGGACTTTAGTATGAACTCTGGGATATTAGGAGTTTGAGGAACTCATATCCAGTGTGTAGTGTTGGTTAAGAGACATGTCTGTGGACATTGAATTTTTTTTAATAAAAATATTATTGTGTATTTTCTTTAGATTTTAAGGATCTGGATACGCTGTGGTGGGCAGTTGCCACAGGTGTGGAGTGGAACACAAGGACCCTGAAGGGTAGTGTTCTCTGTTTGATTTTTCGTTGAATTTTTAATGACATTGTTTTTAATGTTTCGATTTTATGTGTTGTGATGTGATATGTTTGATATTTATTCCAGGAGGAATACTGGGATAGCTGAGAGCTAACGGATGATGTTAGCAAGTTGTAAGTTGTTAGGTATGGATTTTTACAGTTATTTGTTACTATATCAGGACAGGTATAGGATGTTTTGCCTTCCAGGTAGTTGGAAGGGTACGGGGCTGCATCCAAGTTGGACAGCCAGGATTATGGGGACGGTCTCTGCCTTTCTGTTTAGGTTTTATTGCTGTTGTTTTGTTATGTATGCATACATGCTGGGGCACACCTTTTGGGGTGCCATTATTGTTGTGGAGGATTGTATGGAATTAGTTAGGATTAGATAATTATTTTTGTTTGTTTTGAGGCATTGGGCCATTTATTGTTGAGTTAAAGGTTGCTTTGGAGTTAATGGTTATGGTAGGGCAGGATTTCAGGATAAGAAAAGTGTGTTTTAAACTTCTTTACACACAAATTTCTTAATTATAAATAAATGAATAAATAAATAAATAAATGTTTATTTAGGTAAGGCACATACAAGACATTTTACAAAGAATGATGGATTTATAGATAGAGCTAGTACATACATTGCCTAAAGCCACTATTACGCAAAGCGTTTCGGGCATGAAAAACATTAATGACTAAAGCTTAATACTAATTGAGTATAAAGAATAAAAATGTTGAGAACAAATAAAAATAGAGATAAAAAAGGGGGGAACATGGCTGAAAAAGCAGCACAAATACAATTAGGTCGACAAACCACGTTGATTAAATAAACAGACATGGATTGACAATAGAGGGGTAAGGTAGGTTACAGGAAATTTATTAGGTAGTCCTTAGTTTTTATCTTAAACTGGTTGAGAAAGGTACAATCTTTAACATGGTTGGGAAGGTCATCCCACATTCTGGGTCCCTTGATTTGTAAAGCATTTCTAGTTTGATTAAGTCGTACTCTTGGAATATCAAAACTGTATTTATTTCTGGTGTGGTGCTCATGAATTCTGTTACAACCTTCAATGAAGCTTTTGAGGTCAGGATTGGCATTACTGTTCAGCGTTTTATATATGTATAATACACATGAGAGAATGTGCAGTGACTTAATATCTAACATATTCAGAGATTTGAGTAGGGGTACCGAGTGATGACTGGGGCCAGAGTTGGATATTGTCCTAATAGCAGCTTTGTGTTGAGTAATTAGAGGACGTAAATGATTTGGGGTAGTAGAACCCCAAGCACAAATACCATAGTTGAGATATGGATAGATGAGGGAGTAATAGAGAGTCACCAGGGCAGGGCGGGGTGCATAATATCTGATCTTAGAAAGAATGTCAACAGTTTTTTAAACTTTTTTTGATATATTAAGAATGTGGTCAATGAGAACGCCAAGGAATTTGCCATCTAATTTGTTACAAATTTGGGTATTGTTTATTTTGAGATTTATTTGATTAGAGGATTTATTGCCAAACAGAATATAGAAAGTTTTGTCAATGTTAAGGGTGAGTTTGTTGGCAGTTAGCCAAAGATAGACTTTATTTAGCTCAGTATTTACTGTGGCATTTAGAGCAAGGGGGTCAGGACTGGAGTAAATGAAGGTTGTGTCGTCAGCAAATAGAATTGGTTTGAGGTGTTGGGAGGCATTTGGAAGGTCATTAATGTAGATGAGAAAGAGGAGAGGGCCAAGTATGCTGCCCTGAGGAACACCAATGTTGATGGGTAGGGTGGGAGAAATTGAATTATTCACAGAAACATACTGGAGCCTGTCAGTAAGGTAAGATTTGAGGTATTGCAGGGAGTGTCCTCTGACTCCATAATGATGTAATTTAAGAAGAAGGTTTTGGTGGTTGACAGTGTCAAAAGCCTTATGCAGGTCCACAAATAACCCAACAGGGAACTCATTTTTATCAAGAGCTGCATGAATCAAGTTAATCATACTAATAAGTGCATCGTTAGTGCTTTTTTTGGGTCTGAAGCCATATTGACAAGAGCTAAGTATATTGTGTTTGGCTAGATAAGAGTAAAGCTGCTTGTAGATTAGTTTTTCAAATATTTTTGACAAGTTAGGCAGGATTGATATGGGTCTGTAGTTGTTAACATCTGTGAGATCACCACATTTGTGGACAGGGGTTACTCTCGCTTTTTTTAGAATATCTGGAAAGGTTTGGAGTTCAAGTGACTTGTTGAAGAGCACTGCAATAGCAGGGACTAAAGATCTGGAGGCTTTTTTGTAAATTAAAGTTGGTATCTCCTCAAGGACACTAGACTTGGTTTTAAGGGAAAGGATTATCTCATTGACGTCAGTGGAATTAGTAGGCTTTAGGAAAAGAGACTGTGGATAGTTACCTGTAAGATAGTCCTTAACATCAGTACTGGAAGATGGAATATCATTTGCAAGGGATGACCCAATGGAAGAGAAGAACCTATTGAACTCAATAGCAGAATCAGAGGCTGAAAGCTGACCATCGTTATTTGACAGGAGTGTTGGTTGGTTATTTAAAATCTTCTTTGATCCCAATATTTGAGAAATTGTGCTCCAAGTTTTTTTAATGTTGCTCTTTATTTGGGTAAATTTATCTTCGTAGTATTTAGTTTTGGCTCGTGTAATTATTTTAGATAGCAATAACGAGTAATTCTTTGAGAATTCTTTGGAGACGGTTCCTAACCTATACTTCTTCTCAAGGTCATGTTTTTTATTAATGGATTTAAGTATTCCCTTTGTAAGCCAAGGATTTTTAAGCCTTTGGTTGTGACTTGTTTTGTAAGCATAGGACAGTGGGTGTTATAAAGGCTAAGGTTTTTTGAAGAAAAGATTGCACTGCTAGGTTGATGTCCCTTTATGTTACCTAACTCGGACTCCCAGTTGACATTATCAGCAGCAGTTATAAAATTGTCTATAGCAGTTTCATTGTGCAGCCTAAAGCTTAACTCACTTGACTCTAGAGGTGGTTTGTTAATGTTAGTTAAGAGAAATGTGGGGTAATGGTCTGTAGTGCTATCGGTGATTATACCTGAAGCGGAGAGGTTATGTTGGTCCAGATGTGATCTAGAGTCGTGGCAGTACTATCAGTGATTCTAGTAGGTCTAGTGATTAAGGGTATGAGGAAGCTGGAATTCATACAGTTGAGGAAGCTAACAGCAGTAGGGTGTTCAGGCTCGCAGAGGTCAATATTAAAGTCCCCTGCGATAATTAGATGGTTTTTGTTCAGTCTGTTTTCTGGTATTAGATTTCTAAGGTTTGAGTTGAATTTGGACACATCAGTGTTAGGAATTCTATAGACTGCACCCATAATTAATTAATTAATTAATTAATTAAATCAATTAATTAACTAATTAATTAATTAATTTTCCAAAGAGAGGGAGTTGTAATGGTATGTGTCAGTTCGACCCTCTGGTCATTCTCCCCTCCTCCCTGCTGAGCAGAGTCAAATTACCCCTTAGGCAGGTGGTCAAGTCACTTGTTCCCCAATCCCTATGTCTCCAATCTTTCCAAATCATTTGTCTCCCAATCATTTCCAATCCCCTTTTTCTAATCCGTTTTCCCTCTCTTCCTTCCTTCGCCACTAACCATTTGACCGTTTTAAGAACAGTGACGAATTACCGTAATTCTCAAGTTTCGAGTGAGGGAGCTGGGAGCCATACGACCGGTTGGGTTTCCTGTTGTAGCATGGGAACGGTTCATGATTCTACGGGAGTAAAACAGAATTTCAGAACAGGCCTATATCCAAGGAGCCTAGGGGGCGGAGCTAAGTCAAGAGTTTTGGCTGGCCTAAGAGTGACACTCTGTGTTCATTGGTTGAGCTTTGAGAGACAGAGTCCCTCAGGGTAGTGCCTTGGCCCCCATTGGCCCAGCCTCAGTATATTCCAGCTTTGCTTTGAACTGATTGGTGCTTCTACCCAGAGCCAAACTCCAGAGGAAAATTATAGGTCTCCCAGGGGTAGTTTAAGAAAAGATTAGTTAGTGTGTTCTGGAGCTTAGTGGGGTATAGGTCCCCTTGACCTGTGGGAGGCAAGCCATCAACATCTTGGCCTCAGTGCGGTTTTAAGGTATTGTGCACTTGATTTCATGTCCTCAGTAGATACCCATTTTGCCTCTTAGGATGTGCTAGCACCTTTCAAATTTGATTTTAATTTACGTGCTTAATTAATAAAGAGAAATGCATTGGTTCCAGTGGTATTCAGTTAATCCCCTTGTTCTTTTTTATATATTTTTCTACCTTGTCATTTTTATGTGTTGATGTGTTGGCGTGTGGGGGCCACTACACGCCCCCACACGCCACTACATGCCACTTCATGCCCCTACACTACCGTACACGCCACTACACCACACCAACACACGCCACTACTACACGCCACTACACCATGCCCCTACACACCCCTACACAACCATACACGCCACTACACCATGCCAACACATGCCCCTACACAACCCTACACGCCACTACACCACTCCCCTACACACAACTATATGCCACAACACGCCCCTACACGCCCTTACACGCCACTACACGCTCCTACATGCCACTACACTAGGCTACTACACCAGGCCACTACACCACGCCACTACACCAGGCTACTACACCAGGCTAATACACCACGCCACTATACCAGGCTACTACACCATGCCACAACACCAGGCTACTACACCAGGCTACTACATCAGGCTACTACACCAGGCTACTACACCATGCCACTACACTACACCATGTCACTATACCATACCATACCACTGCACCACGAAGTGTCATCTCTAACCCTGTCCATGGAGGACAGAAGAAAATGTATATATGCTGGTTACTATTGTAAATGTGTGGCCATGTTTGTGGTAGAAAAAAAAACTGCACCGCGCCACTGCACCGCCACTGCACCACGCCACTGCACCATGCCATTGCACCACACGCCACTACACTACACCCTGCCACTACACCACGCTACTACACCAGGCTACTACACCATGGTACTACACCAGGTTACTACACCACACCACTATTCCAAGATACTACACCATGCCACTACACCACACCACTACACCAGGCCACTACACCAGGCTACTACAGCAGGCTACTACACCTTGCCACTACACCAGGATACAACACCATGCTACTACACCACGCTACTACACCATGCTACTACACTACGCTACTACAAATGATAAATGAATAAAAATGATGAACCCACCTTTATTATGATGCTTTATTTTACCAAATGTAGAAATATATTTTTATATTTTTACATTTCCTATTTTATTCAAATTTCAGCATTTTAACTTGAAACACTTTATAAAAGGTGTCACAAAGTTTCAAATTAGGTACAAAAGGGGCCACAAAGTTTCAAATTAGGGTTAGGTACGTGGGTTTTGGTTATAAGTTTTGGAAACCTATTTAATTCCACACAAAATAACATATCGAATTCGTGAAAACAAACGTTTCCAATCCTTTCAAACACTTTCCAGGAACGTTGTGGAAACTTATAATTGTTTCCTGGGGAGTTCTTGAAGATTGATTTTCTGACGGTGTAGAGAGTTTCTCAAGGATCTTTTGACAGTTCCTATTAACAGTTCATAAAATCCTCCGTGCCATGGGGCTCTCGGAGGGATAAATTTTCATCTGCAATGACGCTGTTCCAGTGTGGAAGTAACTGCAGGATGAGAACAGATTTCCCGTAGACATACTTCTCCAGGTACCAAGTTTGCTCCGTTGTCTGAAATAATCAGCTTTGGGCATGATCGGCATGCTGTGAATCTGCGGAAAGCCTGGATAAATGATTGAGCAGTCATATCGGGTGTTACCTCTAGATGTACTGCTCTGGTGGTGGCACAGGTGAACAGACAGATGCATGCCTTGATAGGTTTCTTATCTGCAGTCCTTGTTAGATATATTGCTCCTGTATAATCTACTCCTGACGTCTCGAAAGGATGTAGATGGACCACTCATTCCTTTGGTAGGGGTGGTGGCCCAGGATAAGAGCAAGTTCTTGCATCTTACCTTTGGCAAATCATGTAATTTTTCAAAATTGATTTGACTGACTGTCTTCCCTGAGGAATCCAGTACTGTTGTCTGATATGTGTGAGTGTGTCTAACACTCCACCATGTTTGATGATTTGTTGATGTGTATGTAACACAATCAACCTTGTGATCCAATGATTCTTTGGTAAAAGCCATGGATGCACAGTATTTAGATTGATATCTGCATGTTTAAGTCTCCCTCCACAACGCAGAATGTTGTGATTTTCTTGGTCTATCTACAGACCGAGATTGTGTTTTAACTTATGTGGAAGATTTTCATAGTCATTCCTATAAGTTTCTCTCTGGGCTTGTCTTACCCAATAGATAAGTGCCTCTGGAAAAGTGTATTTTATACCTCTTTTCCTGAGATAATGAAACACGTTCTGTGTTACATTGATTAATATGATGAGCGAGGAGTAACAAGTACGATCTGATATTTACTGATATTTAAGCTTGCTGCCTGGTGGTAGTTATGATTTGTGGCTTAATGACGTGTGGCTTTTGTTCTGGCCAACTACCATTCACTAACCATTGAGACCCATGAAACCAAATAACTGCCTTTGCAAAGTGTTTAATCGTAATACCTCTTGATAAGATATGAGCTGGATTATCTTTTGTTGGTACATGCAACAATTGAAAGCCTGCAGAAATTTCTTTAATTTCTGAGACGCGATTTCTTACATATGGAGTCGGACAGTTGTCGTTTCGTACCCATTGTAAGATGGCTTCATTGTCAGACCATATAATGACATCTTTAAAGTTTATGGTAGACAAGACTTGTTTGATATGCACAGCTAAGCGTGTGCCAGTTAGCAATACAGTTAGTTCCATCTGAGGCAAAGTCCTCTTTTTTAATGGAGCGACTCTGGCCTTAGAGGTGATAAGATATGATTGATGGGAAGTCACTAAGTAAGCACAAGCTCCAAAAGCTTTGGCTGACGAGTCTGCGAATACATGTAGTGTTACTTCATCATTTTCCTCGACTATGTGTCTCGGAAAGATTATCTGTTCAACTAAAGTTTGTTCTTGAGTCATCTCCAGTTACCAAGCCACCAAACAGTTACCAAGCATTTTGTAACTGGAGTGGTAGTGGATCATCCCAACCAACTTTTGTCTTCCAAGGTTCTTGCACCAATAAACGCCATTTGATAGTTAAAGGATTTAGTAGACCAAGTGGGTCGAATACTTTGCTAATCTGTGAAAGCAAATCTCTTTTTGTAGCAATGCAATAATTTACTGGTACTGATTTGATTGATATTGTGTCTAAGATTAGATCCCATTCCATACCTAACACCTTTTGTGATTCTGGTACAAGATATTCAGGGTAATCTCTTGCTATTTGATTATTTAATGTTGCATTATTAGAGGCCCATGATTGTAGTGGAATGTTGGCTCCTTGTAGCTCCTTGTTGGCCTCTTGATATATTTGTAACAGTTCAATAGTACTGTTAACTGTCCCTTGAAAATTATCTACATATAGATTTTGACTGATTTCAGCCTTATAAGGACTTGAGGATTTCTTCAGATAAGTATCTAGAGTTGCTTGCAGCAAAAATGGGCTAGATGTAGCACCGAAGAGTACAGAGGAGAATCTGTACGTTACAATAGGACTATTGAGATCTGGGTTATCTACCCATAGAAACTTAGTGAAGTCTCTGTCTTCTTCCTATAAGCCAACTCTTAGAAAAGCCTTGCTTATATCTGCTGAAAATGCATATTTGTTAAGTCTAAACTTCAGCAGTATGTTATACAATTTCTGAGTTAGACTTGGACCTGTTTGCAAACAATCATTTAGACTGGTTCCTTGGGGTCCAGATTTAGAGCTACAATTAAAAACTATCCATAAAGGAGTTGGTTTTGATTCTCTCATTACAGCCAAGTATGGTAAAAAATGGCAGGTTTGCTTATTGTTGTGTTTCATGACTTCAATGAATTTATTCTTTAGCTGTTGAGCAATAATCTCAGGGTAGAGTTTTTAATGCTCAGGCCTTTTCCTTAGCATTGCTAATGGAGATTTAAATTGACTATAGGCCATATGACAGTTGGTAGGTAAGGTTTTATGGTTGATTTTCCATGGTAGCCGTACCCAGTACTGTCCATCATGGTATTGTACAGTTTCTAAGTATTGATTATATGTACAGACATCATCAGGACTTGGTTATTCAGCAATTATTCCTATTGCATCAAGTTTCCACAATCTATGCACAGATTCCAATCCATCATCAATCATGTGGGGGATATAAAATGGTGACTGTTGTCTGCCTTGTCATGCCACAATTACAGTTTCTGTATGGTTTCAACTACTATGGCTTCAACTGTCTTTTGGGATGTACCTAGACAGACATCAAGCTGACTACCTGATAGGTTTTAAGACCTGAATTGGTAAAAAATCCTGATATGGATGTAGATAATTGTTTTGAAGATTTAAGTTGTAAATCTTCTGACATCTTTTTACTGATAAAGTTTTTCTGAGAGCCTTGATCAAAAAAGCCTCTTGTTTGATTACAAATTCCTTGATTGCATAGTTCTACCTGTGCAGTAGGTAATATGGCTGTGGCAATAGTCTCTGTTTCTAAGGCATTAACATTACTCAATACTGAACAGAATGGTACAGCTGTTGAGGTATTTTCATGTTTTGGCTTTGCCTGAGATGCAGGTTGATTATTGGATGCCTGTGATCTGGATTGAGTGTTAATATCACCACAGAGTGCTGTGTGGTATACACTTTTATGACAATATTGGTAGTTCTGCAATTGAGTGTTACATTCACTCATATCATGCTTCCGTAGACAACAGATGCACCTGTTCAATGATTTCAGTCGACTGATTTGACTGGCACGGTCTTCTTAAACTGTGCATTGATAATTGGTATGTGCTTCCTGACAGAATAAACATCTTGGGGCACTTGTAGCTCCTTTTGTCTTATCTGTCTTGGGAGCTTGATTTCCTATAGTTCTGATAATTGTGGGTGATATAGCATATGAGCCAACATTACTCTGTTTCCACTTTGCAGAAGAGAAGTTTTGTTGCCTTGATTTTTGACTGCCAGTTGGGACATTTTTGTTTTTGCCCGAAGATTCACCATTAGTGATTTTTTCTTGTGTTCTAAGATTTCCTCGGCTTTATAATCTTTGTACGTAAGTTCAAAGTCCATCAAAAATTTGTTTCTGTAATTACCTAAGTGTAATTACCTAAGTGTAGTTACAGGATGAGAGCTACGCTTATGGTGTCCCGTCTTCCCAGCACTCTTTGTCATATAAAGCTTTGAAACTACTGACGGTCTTGGCCTCCACCACCTTCTCCCCTAACTTGTTCCAACCGTCTACCACTCTGTTTGCGAAAGTGAATTTTCTTATATTTCTTCGGCAACTGTGTTTAGCTAGTTTATATCTATGACCTCTTGTTCTTAAAGTTCCAGGTCTCAGGAAATCTTCCCTATCAATTTTATCAATTCCTGTTACTATTTTGTATGTAGTGATCATATCACCTCTTTTTCTTCTGTCTTCTAGTTTTGGCATATTTAATGACTCTAACCTCTCTTCGTAGCTCTTGCCCTTTAGTTCTGGGAGCCACTTAGTAGCATGTCTTTGCACCTTTTCCAGTTTGTTGATGTGCTTCTTAAGATATGGGCACCACACAACCGCTGCATATTCTAGCTTTGGCCTAACAAAAGTCATGAACAATTTCTTTAGTATATCGCCATCCATGTATTTAAAAGCACTTCTGAAGTTAGAAAGCGTGGCATAGGCTCCTCGCACAATATTCTTTATGTGGTCCTCAGGTGATAGTTTTCTATCTAGAACCACCCCTAGATCTCTTTCTTTATCAGAATTCTTTAAAGATTTCTCACATAATATATAGGTTGTGTGGGGTCTGTGTTCTCCTATTCCACATTCCATAACATGGCATTTATTAACATTAAATTCCATTTGCCAAGTGGTGCTCCATATACTTATTTTGTCCAGGTCATCTTGAAGGGCATGACAATCATCTAAGTTTCTTATCCTTCTTAATATCTTAGCATCATCAGCAAACACGTTCATATAATTCTGTATACCAACTGGTAGATAATTTATGTAGACAATAAACATCACTGGTGCCAGAACTGAACCCTGTGGTACTCCACTTGTGACATTTCTCCAGTCCGATACATTGCCTCTGATCACAGCCCTCATTTTTCTGTCAGTTTAGTTAGTTTAGTTCATTTATTATGCACCCCATACCCATCTTGTGGGCGGTAGTGGAAAGGGTTACAGAGGCACATAATGGGCTCAGGGACTGAACCCCACAATTCATTTAGCTAAGCAAGTTACAATCTTGATGAGCTAGTTACAAAATTCAATATAAGTCGTCACATCAACAATGGGTTCGAGATCGACCTCAAGTACAGGTTCTAAATTAAGCAACTGACATATGTGGAGAGATAGTGTCAAAATTTATATGTTTGTCCTGCACACCGCCTCCCATCCAGTGGGCAGCGGTGGATAGGTTACAATCACTCAGTTACTACCTACAGTTAGCAAACTGGGGATATTTGGCTAAAATTTCTGGTAGCAGATCATTTTGAATGAAATATTTACACATCGCTGGAACATTGGTTATAGAATTGTCTCTAAATTCACGTATCTTTTCGCACTCCATCACATAGTGACGGAGGGTGTGCGAATGCACACCCTCCGTCACAAACAAGCACATTTTTCTATCAGTCAGAAAATTTTTCATCCATGTTAGAAGTGTACCTGTCACTCCTCCAATATTTTCCAGTTTCCAGAACAACCTTGTAGCGAGTTATTCTTATACTCGCTCCATTATCTCATTATCTTCATAGCATAACTAATTACAGAAGCTACAATCCTTTCCCCAATACTCTCCTCACCTTGTTGGAGGGAGCTGAGGTGTAATCATCATATAACCCAGCGATGGGAGAACAGCAGACCAGTACAATCTCCAGTCAAGAATGTAGTACTCGGCTTGGGCAGTTCTAGTCGACCCAAGACGCTACAGCTTCGACACAGAGCAGACAGCAGACTACGACCGCATCGAGCCGCCACGCTCTCGCTCCCCGAGTTCAGACACTCGCAATTCTCAATCGAGCCGCCACGCTCTCGCTCCCCGAGTTCAGACACTCGCAATTCTCAATCGAGCCGCCACGCTCTCGCTCCCCGAGTTCAGACACTCGCAATTCTCAATCGAGCCGCCACGCTCTCCCACATAGAGCTCCACGACTCTGGCCTCACTCAGCTCTCTGCTCTGCTCCAGGCTTCGTCTCAACGTCTACGACACTGCTGTACCCAGGACTACTAAATAAATATGAAACTCACTAAACACTGTGTATCTAAT
This sequence comes from Procambarus virginalis, assembly GCA_020271785.1. Classification (NCBI taxonomy): domain Eukaryota; kingdom Metazoa; phylum Arthropoda; class Malacostraca; order Decapoda; family Cambaridae; genus Procambarus; species Procambarus virginalis. Next base: position 27,348,265 of record WNGS01004946.1, read on the forward strand.
CTACCCAACAACGTAACATAATCGTACGTTACAACCTCTTATGTGGAACTCTGTCGAAAGCCTTTTTTAGGTCCAGATAGATGCAGTCAACCCAACCATCTCTTTCCTGTAATATCTCTGTTGCACGATCATAAAAACTGAGTAAATTCGATACACAGGATCTTCCAGATCGAAAACCGTGATAATCGAAATCTGTGATAAGATGTTGGTGTTATAATGGATGCATAGGCTGTCTATGACCTCATTAGGAAGTTTCCTTTGAATGATTAACTTTGTAAGCCACTCTGCATTTCCTATGGGTACTTTTGTACTGAGGACTTTGATGATTGATTCTATAGACTATCGAAATGATTGTAGTGATTCGTAACTTTTATTTGGAGAGGGTAAATCCAATAATTTGCATGAGAGATGGGCAATTGCAGTCTCCTTATCACTGTAGTTATCTTGTAACAACTGTAGGGCATGGTCGTAATCATCATCTGTTAGTGACAAATAAGCAATGACCTGCCTGGCTTCTTCCCGTAACTGGCCTTGAAAATACTGAAATTTTGTGGCCTTTTTGAGAGAAGCCTTGGAGTTTATTATAGAATCAAAGGCTCTCCAGAAGGCATCCCAATCGTTTTCATCCTTGCCCTCAAAATATGGTAAATGTACCTTTGGGAACTCTGCTGCTATATGTTTGATAGTTGTAGTACCCTGCTGAGTGGATGAGCTCACATTTGATTGGGTTAATGCTTGTGATAGAAGTTTGTTTAACCCCTTAACTGCGTTGCCTCCAAATATGACACCCCCCCAGTGCGCAGGAAATAAATTCTCTGGAAAAAATCTTTTTGATTTTTTAAAGTGTCAAAAAATCTTCCCTCAGTATTGGTATGTAAAAAAAATCGAAATTGTGCTTACTTTGGCTGCTATGGGGTCCGTAAGTTGGTGCGTGACATCATCATTCCCCGTTCACCCGTGATGTACGCCCCGGGGCCAGTAGGGCGCCCGGGCGGGGCACACGAGTTGCTGCGAATATATTTATGTTCATTTTTTGCGCACAGTTCCAAATACATTTAATTTGTTTTTATGCACTAATCCTATGTATAATGAACACGTACGCTATATTATGGCAGTAAAACATACGTACTGTCCGAAGACACTGTGTTACGTGCATGACACTTGTGTACACATATGCTGCACATATTTACTATGTATCATGCTAATTTATGTATATATACAATCTATTTACACGCTATACATTATCACACACTATATACATTCACCATCAACACATTCAGAACACCTCGAGTGAGAGCAGCCACACCCAGCCAGTCTCCCTCACTCCAACATCTTACTCACCAACATTGCTCCTCCCACCATACTGGTATTGTTCTTATTACACTATTTACACATATTATATATACCTGTTTACATGTTTTATTTAACAGAATTATGCAAATAAGCCAGTATTGTGTCCAAACAATACAGTTGCCACCATGGTGGCAACTGATTGTTGATTTGTGGAACCAATTACCGCGTAACGTGGTGGAGGTGGGGTCCCTCGATTGTTTCAAGCACGGGTTGGACATGTATATGAGTGGGATTGGGTGGTTATAGATAGGAGTTGCCTCGTATGGGCCAATAAGCCTTCTTCTGTTGCCTTTGTTCTTATGTTCTTATGTTCTTAATCGCGGCAACTCGCGTGCCCCGCCCCATGTGCCCTACTGGCCCCGGGAGCTTACGTCATGGGCGAACGGGGAATGATGACTTCACACTCCAACTTACGGACCCCATAGCAGCCAAAGTAAGCACAATTTCGATTTTTTTTACGTACCCATACTGAGGGAAGGGTTTTTGACATGTTAAAAAATCAAAAGAATTTTTTCCAGAGAATTTATTTCCTGTGCACTGGGGGTTGTCATATTTGGAGGCAACGCAGTTAAGTGGTTAAGCCACTGTAAACAATTTGTTCACTTAAATATATAGATATTATAAATATTGGCTATTAGCTAGGATAGGCTATCTTGAGATGATTTCGGGGCTTTTTAGTGTCCCCGCGGCCCGGTCCTCGACCAGGCCTCCACCCCCAGGAAGCAGCCAGTGACAGCTGACTAACACCCAGGTACCTATTTTACTGCTAGGTAACAGGGGCATAGGGTGAAAGAAACTCTGCCCATTGTTTCTCGCCGGCGCCTGGGATCGAACCCAGGACCACAGGATCACAAGTCCAGCGTGCTCTCCGCTCGGCCGACCGGCTCCCCTAATTGCTTGCTTTTACTACCATGTTGCATCACTTTCCACTTTTACGTTTCCATAAATATCCAACCAAATGAGAACGATGACCCTCCTGACTTACATTCTGTGACTGTGTGAGACAGTGGCTCCACACCCACCAATGGCTCCACACCCACCAATGGCTCCACACCCACCAATGGCTCCACACCCACCAATGGCTTCACACCCACCAATGGCTCCACACCCACCAATGGCTCCACACCCAACAAAGGGTAAACATACACACACTTCCAGTCCCTGTACTTGGAGTCTACACATTTATTCTTATTGGGGACTGTGACCTAAAAAAAAACATGATTAACAATTACAATGTTTACTCTACTCTTCATCATTACAGTATTTACGGTTCACCAGATCAATATTATCATAATTTGTACTAAAATCCCATCAAATTTTATATATACTGTACCAGCTTTGACCCTTCCATGTACACAATAACGCCTGTAGATGTCTTTATAAATACATACTGCAGCATTTACAATTTTTATAGATTCTTTTTTGTTAATGGTTTGTGCATTCTTGTATGGATAATCCAAAATATTTTTCATTCCATTCCTTTAAGCTGTTTTTCACTTACCTAAATTTTAATTAATACAGTACCAAGAAACTTTCTTAAATTTCTGTCAAATGAAGATCTGATCTTTCAAGTAATGAAAATCTAAACATTTTCCTTTTGCTAGGTATTTCTGACATAATTTGTCCATTTATGAACTAAATATCTGACAAATTGTCTTAAAAGCTTAACAATAAAAATGCCCATAAGAGAAAACTAGCGACTACATTCGTGAAGCACAGTGTGCACTGCACACCTGACAAGAACTGACCACACTAGTAACGGTCTGAATAAGTTGCGGGCTAGAATGTAAAAATTATTCCAATGCAAAATCAAGAAGTTTCTTATGTATTTGCTTTTGAAATATAATCTAGTTTTTTAGACTATTTAGGTTCAAAGGACCATAATTTGGTCCTAGTTAACAGGAATAATCATCTAGGTTCGAGAGACCATAAATGTGGAGAAAACTGATGGGATTGATATGAGAGAACTACTAGGGACTTGTACTGTACTAAAAATTAAAAAATTACAGTATGTAAAATTAATTCAACTAAAGTCTCTAGCTAGGGTCGTAAATCCTAGCTCCTCTTTTCCTAATGACAGACTGTGGGCTGTAAGGGGCAGGTGGGGGTGAATGAAAAAGTTGATTGAAGCTCCACAATCCACCTGCATGCAATTATCTCACATCAACTTGTATTTTTAATACAAGGATAAGATTTTAATAAATTCAGTTCTATGACTGAACACTGGTTCTGTTTTAATCAGGGATTTAAACATGTACATAGTCCAGCCTAGCGCCATAACTGTCAACAGCCAATATTCATTTACTATAAACACAACAATTTAAATTGTAGGGGTATGATATTAAATGACCTTAAATGTGGTCTAAGTACTGTTAACTAAGTACTAAAGATTATATTCAATTGGATGAACCTATATGATATATTAAAGATAACTAAGCAACCCAGCAAACACAAAACGTTTACGGATGTTTTTAAATGGTGCCAAAAAGGTAATACTGTAACTTTTGACATAAATACGTATTTCTGACATCCTTAAATCTATTAGATATGTGAGATTTTTTTCTACGCCTACCTCCTTAGGAGGTGGACTACAAGTTTAAAGGCTGCTCACGGCAGTTAAGCATGTGTCCAATAGAAAAAGGAGAAGCGGGAGCAAACCGCCAGGCTTCCACCACTAGGGGTGAAAACCTGTCCACAATAGGCCGCTGGTTCCTGCTAGTTAAACAGGACGTTAAAACTAATAAAGGGTAACCGACGGGTTCTCACAATCAAATATTTATATTTGATGTGGCGCTATGAATTGGAATTCGAATTCCCAAGAGCACAGCCGTCATATCAAAAGATCACATCAACATCAATCGTAAGGAGCAGAACATGGGTGTGGAAAAGAATGGTTGAAGGTTGACATCAAAGACCGTTTTCTATAAAATAAACCATTTATTAATAACAAGAGACTAGACTACTACATTATCGAGTTTACAATTACGTTAATGTTCATCCAGTGGCACTATAACAAACAGCTAACTAGCAACCCTTGCTGTGTGACTGCATACTGAACTAACCTGAACACAGGTGTGCCCACTGACGACGCAATATTGCAAATCAAAAAAATATCACAGACTAAGTTACACCACAGCGAGTGATTTATTACGTTAATGTCCATCCAGTGGCATTTGCAACATAGCTATTCAACAGCCCCTCGAGAAGTGACAGCAGGCTCCATCCTGCTGACACTTCGGGCTGACAACATGAACTAACTGAACAAATGAAGGTTATCCAATGATGACACAAGCATGCAATCAATAGTGTCATGGCTTCCCTGACAGCTACTCTAATCACAAGCTTAAGGTCCACCTTCCAAACAGGAGTGACCCTCGTAACTAGGCAGGTAGTCCAACAGTGACTCCCCCTATCACAACCATTGTGAACACTCTTTGCAACTCCCTACAGGAAGTTGCACTGTAAACAGTAAACAAAGTCAGGCAAGGCGGGATTCTGGGACACAGCTCCGCTAATCCCTAAGTTTACTTTACTCTCGTCACCAGACGATAACCAAAAGAAATTGCCTTAATCAATTACAACATTGATTATGTGATTAATTACGTTAATTGACTGATCACAGCAGTCAGCAACAAAGTAGTACTTTAATCACAAACAATTGTCTCTCACTAGACAACAACATGATGGTACTCTATGTTAATCATCAATACTTGTTTCTCTCAACACAAGTCATCTTGTTATTTATTACTCCAAACTCTTACATTACATCACACTTGACTCCCTGCAAGTATGCAGTGAGTAATTCTTAATTAAGGTCAAACGGACCACTAATTACATCCCAATCGAGTTACGTTAACTAAGCCTGCCCTAACTGGGTAGCTTCTCAACAGTCTGTGTCATTAATTACTTTAATGAGTGTTAATTACCCTAATTAACCCTGAGCAATTAATTAACTGTCACCAGGACCGATAATTAATCACACATAAGTACGTCTCACTCCGCACTGCCTAAGCAGGTCTCATCAAACACTGTGAATTCACGGAAGAGGAGTTAATTACCCTAATTAACATGAGTGCAATTAATCCACTGTCCTCAGACAGAATATGATTAATCTAACGAGTTATGCTAGCTTCATGACCTCGCTTTACCGAGTCACCTGAGTCCTCAAGACTCCAGACGTTAATTACTCCACTAATTATCATGAGCCACTAATTGCTATACCTCCGAAAGGTAATTAGTCCCGAGCAAATTACGTTAACACAAATACTGACAGATCCTCTCCCACTACGTGAATTCATGATGAGAATGCTAATTACACAATTAGCTAGAGTGGTCAATTAGTTGTCACACGGACAATTAATTGCACTAGAAACGTATTTCAACAAGCTCAAGCTCAACACTGTTCTCCCTTAACAGCTCTCACTCATTCAACAATAAATGTGCACCCCTTATCCAGTTAATTACCCCTTTAACTAACTCACTGAATCCTCAAGTCCTCAACACAACTTAAAGAAACAAAGTAACCCCAATGTTACATAGGTCACACTTACAATGGCATGCATTACAACATAAATACACTGCCCACATACGGTTGCGGCTACTGCAACTCGTTAATTACTGTGCCCACACAGTAATGACACACGGTTTGGCAACAACAAAAGTATACCAATGTTACTGCCTCCCCTTAATCTTGCAACCGTTGGAAAAGACTAAGTACTGAGAATTTCCCTGAATACTCAAAGGGGTCCCCTTAAATCCTCAACACAGTTCTAGGACAGTAATATCGTATACCTGATAACACTACGGCACAAACCTGCAACACAATGATGCCGTCAGCATGCCCCACATGCTAATGACATCATTAGGCAATCAGTCAGCAATCACATCTACTGACTCACCACACAACACAGTACATGCAAATATGCAAATGAACACATGGAAATGGCATCCACATAATCAATGAAAATTATATCACCAGGACAACTATACAGACCTCAGGATATCCACTGATAACCCTGCAACACGGGCCTGCCTACCTCTACACTGACATAATTAACAAGCGGTACTATAGCCTTAATCCAGTCTGACCGATTATATAGAATCGACAGGCTGGATCACTTATATGGTAAATCTCTACACTGACTGGTCCCATACTCAAGTCAGACTACACACAACATATATCTATTATATATCTACAGTGTGGTACCGTGTACAACATCTATCTCCAGGTACTCCCTACCAGTCACCTGGACGTGCTACAGACAGCTGTCTCTCAGCTGCTTCCCTAGCCTGGCAGGGCTATGGGACAACACAGCTTTTACCGGAATTTCCACTAATACTGAGACACTGTTACACACTGACTATTGTACTCACATCTTCCTCTCATTTCACTCATTTCCCAGGTCACTACCTCTCTGGCTGTCAACACTTAGCTTGCTCCTCGTGCGTCGACAAGATGTGGCCCTAGGCTGTCCCGGAAAGTGACCAATGGCCCAAGGGGGTGGCCAAAGCATGTGCGTGACGTCACAGCACCCCACCCGAGCTGAGCTGGCGAGCGGGGTGGGGGTGGCGCGCGGGCGGCCTGGAGTGGCCGGGCCAGGCGGGCGGGCGGCCTGGGTGGCGCGCGGGTGTACACACGAGGATGGGGGATCACTAACAACCCCATCATACCAGAGCATGTCTTGCTCTACACTGGGCGTGATAATGGCCGGCGTCACTACGACATGGACACCGTCGAGTGGAATTCAAAGTCCAACAGGGGGCCTGAGATATCACTTTAGTTACACTAGGAGGCCCTGCCCATTATTCCACCCAATTGTCCATGAACATACAGGATATTTGAACCACCTGTTACACCCTGAGGCTCTGCCAGCTGCCTCATGGGTGGACACTAGTGTCTCTGGGGCTTCCACTGTCCCGTATTCATCAGCCCCAATTTCATGCAAATTTGGGCCTTGACACACCCAGGATGGCAGGAGTGCCATGCAAGATGAGTAATCTGGATGACAGAAGCGATTAACGGGGGTGGAGGTGGCAGGGCCGCCACCTCCACCAGTCACTTCCTCCTCCGCTTGCTACCCGATTCAAACTAACGCTTTCGCGGGCTAGGGAAACTCATAAGCCCATATCTCCCCCCTACCTTGTCTTGACCAATCAGCACTAAGCTGGCACTGTTCCCTCGTGCCGCTACCAGTAACAGTTGTTCGCGCCAAAACTCGGCATAGGAGCAGAGATGCCGGGACCAATCACATGCGCCCCTCGCCCTGTGGCGTCCTGTGACGTCACAAGGAGGGGCAGGCCTAAAACAATGGCGCAATGTCTCACTTGGTGGGGGGGGAGGCAACGTTCACCCCACTGTCCCCCCTACCTCGTAATGGTTTGAGAGTCAAGTATCCTCACATACCACTCACACTCAAATCTCTTCCTATTTCACAGAAACAGGAAAATTTCTGTAATTCTCTCTACAGAGCAATCACAGACCTCTAGTTAGTCCCAAACGACAGTCTTAACATAAGCTTTCATTCAACACCCCACAAGTATATGTTAGTTTGAAAGCTTCAGTTTCTAGAGTCCCTAGAGCGACTAGCCTATTCAAGAAACTGGGAAAACTAGCTGAGGGAATCTAGATTCCCTCACAAGATATAACTAAAAACATATATTCTTGAGACACAGTTTTTTAAGATTTATGTAAAAATTTAAAAATAATAGTGAATGCTGTGGAATTATAATGTTTTCATGCTTTACATTTAAGAATAAATAATTTTCAGTCAACATTTTTTTTTACTTTATGTAAACCTATTCATTTTATGTTCTTATAACATATATATAACATTTATATGACGTCAATATAACGTTATTTACACGTCATCCTTATGTTATTATGATGTTATATTAACATATAATTCCTGTATGAAAACCAGAATATTCTAATTATTGAACTTTATGTTTTAAACCTTGTAAAGTTATCATAAAACTTGGAAAAAGACGGTAAACATGCGTTACTTATGAAAATATAGATCAAATCATCAAAAACATTTTAACATTAAAAACTTAAACATAACATAATTTAACTGCATGCATGGGAGTTAATTGGAACTCTGTAATATTGCATACATGAACCTTAAGGTACAAACTCAGTGTATTTACCAATGCAGTTCTTTCCTAAATCTAAATTTTTCCAATTTTTTACACTTTGTTTCGAGTTCTGTCTTGTGTTGTTACTTTTAATACCCTATTAATGTCCCCTTTATGTTCATTCATCCTATTGTGCATCTCCACCATATATGTCACTCCTAATTCTTCGCCTTTCTAGAGAATGTAATTTAGGCTCTGATAATCTTTCTTCATATAACAGGTTTCTAACACTTTCGCCCATTAATGACAAAGTACGGAGTCAAATTTTAGCTGCTAAATGTCCACTAATGACGAATTATGGCATCAAAATTTTAAATATTTGCTAAAATTCAGGTTTTTATTCAATTTTGGGGGGACTGATTTTAAACTGTGCGCCAATGTCTTCCCGCTTTGAAATGCTGAAGAACAAAGGTTACCATTTATAAATGGATAACTATTATAAGTCGGTTTGAATGAATGAATTGCTGCTTGTAGATGGGGTATACACCTGTGGTACTATCAGATTGCATCATGGTGAGCCTAAAAACCCTTCAGATTCAAGCGAAGGTAAAATGCCAGTAGATACAATTGCGAACACATTGATACCAAAATGAAAGACCTATGATGAGAATTGAGGTAACCAAAGTGAAAATATACACATTACATTGCTCTTGAGCGCTCCCGGTTACTTTCTCTCACTTTCTCTGTTTTGTGCTGATGGTACGCCGTGCTTTTGGAGTTTATATGCATTTAAACCTGTAGAGAATCCTATTGCGAACACATCGATACCAAATTGAACAACCTAGAACAAGAACTGAGGTGACAAAGTTGAAAAGAGTATACACTTTCAGTATTACCATGCTTTCTAATGGAAGGCCAGGCACTGCATAGCCCTCTCTTCAGGGTAATGCGGCCTGCTTTCATCACGTCAGTGGGTGGAGCCCACTGCTGTTTTTACATTTTATGCATATACTCCTGTTGGGAATTCTATTACGAACACATTGATACCAAAATGAAAGACATAGGACGAAAATTGAGGTGACCAAAGGGAAAAGAGTGAATACATTTTATTGCTCTTGGGCGCTCCCAGGTAACACGCTCTCACTTTCTCTGTTTACTGCGGGTGGTACTCCAGGCTTTTGTAGTTTATATTCATTTACCCCCCAAGAGAATTGTATTGCGAACACATTGATACTAAATTGAAAACCCTAGGACGAGAATTAAGGTGACAAAGTTGAAAAGAGTATATACACTTTTCAGTATTACCGCGCGCTATCGCAGAACGTCCGCAGTAAGTGAGAGTAAGAATGAGTAAGAGTGAGTGAGCAAGATTGAGTAAGAGTGACAGAGAGTGAGCAAGAATGAGTAAGAGTGACTGAGAGTGAGTAAGAGTGTGAGTGAGAGTGTAAGAGTGACTGAGAGTCAGTGAGAGTAAGAGTGAGTAAGAGTATGAGATTGAGTAGGAGTGAGTAAGAGTGACTGAGAGTGAGTGAGAGTGAGAAAGAATGTGTAAGAGGGAGTGAGAGTGAATAAGAGTGATTGAGAGTAAGAGTGAGTGAGTGGGAGTGAGAGTAAAAGTGACTGAGAGTAGGAGTGAGTGAGAGTAAGAATGAGTGAGACTGAGTAGGAGTAAGAGTTACTGAGAGTAAGAATGAGTGAGATTGACAGAGAGGAGTAAGAGTGATTGAGAGTAAGAGTGAGTATGAGAGTAAGAGTGATTGGGAGTAAGAGTGATTGAGAGTAAGAGTGAATAAGAGTAAGAGTGAGAGTAAGAGTGGGTGTGAGAGTGAGAGTGATTGAGAGTAAGAGTGATTGAAAGTATGAGTGACTGAGAGTAAGAGTGATTGAGAGTAAGAGTGAGAGTAAGAGTGAGTAGGAGTGGGTAAGAGTGAGTAAGAGTGAGAGTAAAAGTGAGTAAGAGTAGGAGTGGGTAAGAGAGTAAAAGTGATTGAGAGTAAGAGTGATTGAGAGTAAGAGTGATTGAGAGTAAGAGTAATTGAGAGTAAGAGTGAGAGTAAGAGTGACTGAGAGTATCAGTGAGCATGAGAGTAAGAGTGATTGAGAGTTAGAGTGATTGAAAGTAAGCGTGATTGAGAGTAAGAGTGAGTGAGAGTAAGAGTGAGAGTAAGAGTAAGAGTGAAAGTAAGAGTGAGCATGAGAGTGAGTAAGAGTGAATATGACAATGAGTTTGAGAGTGGGAAAGAGTAAGAGTGTGAGGTGTGAGAGGGTAGCTGGCCAGGGAGGCAGGATGTGTGTGGTCACAGCTAAGTCTTGGCCTTGTCATCTCTAAATGTACTCCGTTGGATAAAGGAGTACCTAAGTAACAGAAGACAACGAGTCACTGTGAGGGGTGAGGTCTCGGATTAGCGTGACGTCACAAGTGGAGTCCCGAAGGGGTCAGTCCTTAGACCAATACTTTTTCTGATATATGTAAATGATCTCCCAGAGGGTATAGAATCGTTTCTCTCAATGTTTGCTGATGATGCAAAAATTATGAGGAGGATTGAAACAGAGGATGATAGTAGAAGGCTACAGGACGACCTAGACAGACTGAATGAATGGTCCAACAAATGGCTGCTAAAGTTTAACCCGAGTAAATGCAAAGTAATGAAACTAGGTGGTGGAAACAGGAGGCCAGACACAAGATACATAATAGGAGATGAAGTACTTAATGAAACGGAAAGAGAGAAAGATCTAGGAATTGATATCACACCAAACTTGTCTCCTGAAGCCCACATAAAAAGAATTATGTCTGCGGCATATGCGTGGCTGGCTAACATCAGAACAGCCTTCAGGAACCTGTGTAAGGAATCGTTTAGACTCTTGTACACCACATAGGTAAGACCAATCCTGGAGTATGTGGCCCCAGCATGGAGCCCGTACCTTGTCAAGCACAAGACGAAGCTGGAAAATTTCAGAGGTATGCTACTAAACTTGTCCCAGAACTAAGAGGCATGAGTTACGAGGAAAGGCTGCGGGAAATGCACCTTACGACACTGGAAGACAGAAGAGTGAGGGGAGACATGATCACTACCTACAAAATCTTCAGGGGGAATTGACAGGGTAGACAAGGATAAACTATTCAACACTGGCGGTACACGAAGAAGGGGACACAGGTGGAAACTGAGTACCCACATGAGCCACAGGGACGTTAGAAAGAACTTTTTCAGTGTCAGAGTAGTTAACAGGAGGAATGCATTAGGCAGTGATGTGGTGGAGGCTGACTCCATACACATTTTTAAATGTAGATATGATAGAGTCCAGTAGGCTCAGGAATCTGTACAACAGTTGATTGAGCGTTGAGAGGCGGGACCAAAGAGCCAAAGCTCAACACCCACAAGCACAATTAGGTGAGTGCACACACACACACACACACACACACACACACAAACACACACACACACACACACACACACACACACACACACACACACACACACACACACACACACACACACACACACACACACACACACACACACACACACACTAACGAAACAAAGCTGCCGGAGAAATATACGAAAATTCACTTTTGTAAACAGAGTGGTAGACGGTTGGAACAAGTCAAGTGAGAAGGTGGTGGAGGCCAAGACCGTCAGTAGTTTCAAAGCGTTATATGACAAAGAGTGCTGGGAAGACGGGACACCAAGAGCGTAGCTCTCATCCTGTAACTACACTTAGGTAATTACACTTAGGTAATTACACACACACCACACACACACACACACACACACACACACACACACACACACACACACACACACCACACACACACACACACTTTTGGAAGCTTTGGAAGAAGTTAAAGAAAATTTAAACATAAATGACTACAATAGGTTAGGTAAGGAAATTCAACAGGAGAAACAGCTTTTGTCAGCACAGATGGAGGAAGTTACACAGGGAATAGAACAGCGCAAGAAAGATATGCAACTCACTTATGCACAAGTGGCCAAGGAGAAGGAAAAAATTGAAGAAGCAGTAAAGGAAGCCCAACACTGCAGCAACCAAGATAAAACAAGCATTAGGCTGGAAGTGAGAAAAGAATTGGCATCTAACCCGAAGTTGGTGCAAAACACAGTTGATCGGAGTAAGTCCCTGATCAATTTTGGCTGTAAAGAAAAGGAGATAACATCTAGGTCAGAAAGAGCTGTAGAAGAAGCAAAAGTAGTAGATAAAATTGTTGGCCTCGTGGAAGGTCTTACAACCATAGAGAATGTGTGCGACTACAGGAGAATAGGCAGATATGTAAAAGGGAAAGATCGACCTTTGAGGATCACTCTAAATGGTGTCAAACAGATGGAAGAAGTTCTAAGGAATGCTAGAAAATTACAAAGTGATGAGGATGGGAAAGTGTGGTCGTTAAGACGAGATCTTTCAAAAGAAGATAGAGAGAAACTGAAACCGAACCTCGCCGAGGCAAAACGTTTAAATGAGAGGAGGAATGAAGAAGAAATCAATTCTTTTTTTCCACAAAGTGATAGGGGTAGGCAGACCAGTAAAGTGGTACATAAAGGCAAACCATCAAAGTCATTAGAGAGAGGGGGAGTGAAAAATAAGAAGAGGGGAACAAGTTCCTGAAGATTGCATACACCAACATAGATGGAGTAAGATCGAAGATACTGGAGTTAAGTGATATAATACAGCTGCAAACACCAGACATTGTTGCACTCACGGAAACAAAACTTGGAGATGATATTTTAAACGCGGTCATATTCCCAAGGGGCTACTCATTTGGAGACGGGACAGAAAAATTAGAAAGGCGGTGGCGTTGCTGTGCTGGTGAAAGAACACCTAAAGGTGAACGAAATAATGACTGCCAATCCACAAGAAGTTGACACAATAGCACTAGAGATCTGCCATGAGGATGATAAACTAGTGATCATAAATGCATATAGTCCACCGCCAAGCAGCACATGGTCCAAGGAGGAGCTAGATAGTAAATGAGATGGTCTTATAACAATAATGAGAGAGATCATAGCGAGAGCGGATAACGATAGATCACGACTGTTGATAGTCGGCGACTTCAACTTGAAATCCATAGACTGGGAAGCATATGAAGCTAAAACAGAAGATTTTTGGACCTGTAAATTTGTAGACCTCATCCTGGAAACATTCTTGTATCAACATGTTAAACAAGCTGCGAGGATGAGGGAAGGGGACGTTCCCTCCATGCTAGGTTTGATATTTACCAGGAAGGAGGAAGAAATATTTGGCCATGTGTAAAAGTGGCCATGTCCTTTTGGGAATAAAGTATGCAATGCGTTATAATCTGGAAGAAAATATGACGGTTGAAGCAATTGAAAAACCTGACTTTAGGAGAGGACATTATGGCAACCTTAGAATTTTTTTTAGTGAGTATAATTGGACAGACTTGTTGCTAGGCAAGGAAGTGAATGAGATGTATGTCAAGTTTTGTGAAATATATGATAAAGGCACAAAAAATTTTATACCAAAACAGAGATGCAGAACTAGGAAACAGGATTGGTTCAACAGAAATTGCGAGAGGGCCAGAGACCAAGACACAAAAATGGAATCAATGCAGGAAGAGGCCAAACCCCCAAACATACCAGCGATACAAAGATGCGAGAAACAACTACACGGCAGTGAGGAGAGAGGCAGAAAGAAATTTTGAAAAGGGATTGCAGACAAATGTAAAACAGAACCAGGTCTATTCTATAAATTCATAAACAACAAATTGCAGGTAAAGGATAATATTCAGAGGTTGAAAATGGGAAAAAGGATTCACGGAAAATGAAAAGGAAATGTGTGAAACATTAAACGAAAAGTTCCAAAGTGTGTTTGTACAAAATGAAATCTTCAGGGAACCAGACACAATAAGAATTCCAGAGAACAACATAGAGCACATAGAGGTGTCTAGAGACGAAGTGGAAAAAATGCTCAAGGAGCTAAGTAAGAACAAAACAGTTGGTCCAGATGGAGTTTCACCATGGATTCTGAGAGAATGTGCACCTGAGCTCAACATTCCACTTCAACTGATTTTTCAGGCATCCCTGTTTACAGGAGTTGTAGCTGATGTGTGGAAAAAGGCTAACATAGTTCCAATCTACAAAAGTGGAAGCAGGGAAGACCCCTTTAATTATAGACCTGTATCATTGACAAGTGTAATAGTCAAAATATTGGAAAAAATAATTAAAACTAAATGGGTAGAACACCAGGAGAGAAATTATATAATTTCAGACTGACAGTATGGTTTTCGATCTGGAAGATCCTGTGTATCGAATTTACTCAGTTTCTATGATCGAGCCACAGAGATATTACAGGAAAGAGATGTTTGGTTCACTGCATCTATCTGGACCTAAAAAAGGCTTTCGACAGAGTTCCACATAAGAGGTTGTTCTGGAAACTGGAAAATATTGGAAGGGTGACAGGTAAGCTTCTAACATGGATGAAAAATTTTCTGACTGATAGAAAAATGAGGGCAGTAATCAGATGCTGGAGAAATGTCACAAGTGGAGTACCACAGGGTTCAGTTCTTGCACCAGTGATGTTTATTGTCTACATAAATGATCTACCAGTTGGTATACAGAATTATATCAACATGTTTGCTGATGATGTTAAGATAATAGGAAGGATAAGAAATTAGATGATTGTCATGCCATTCAAGAAGACCTGGACAAAATAAGTATATGGGCACCACTGGCAAAGNGCATATATGGTGATGCATTGTTAGTGCAGCATATATGGTGATGCATTGTTAGTGCAGCATATATGGTGATGCATGTTAGTGCAGCATATATGGTGATGCATTGTTAGTGCAGCATATATGGTGATGCATTGTTAGTGCAGCATATATGGTGATGCATTGTTAGTGCAGCATATATGGTGATGCATTGTTGGTGCACCATATATGGTGATGCATTGTTAGTGCAGCATATATGGTGATGCATTGTTAGTGCAGCAAATATGGTGATGCATTGTTAGTGCAGCATATATGGTGATGCATTGTTAGTGCAGCATATATGGTGATGCATTGTTAGTGCAGCATATATGGTGATGCATTGGTAGTGCAGCATATATGGTGTTGGAGTTAGTGTGCAGAGACCTTGTATGCCCGTCTGGTAGCATCTTGGGATCTCCAATGCACCTTCACTAGTTGTAGCCACAGAAAAGGATACATGACTCCCTCCTTGTGGTACTCTATGAGTCCTGCGTGACAGCATGTATCACCAGAGTCTAGGATACATAACTCCCTCCTTGTGGTACTCTATGAGTCCTGCGTGACAGCATGTATCACCAGAGTCTAGGATACATAACTCCCTCCTTGTGGTACTCTATGAGTCCTGCGTGACAGCATGTATCACCAGAGTCTAGGATACATGACTCCCTCCTTATGGTACTCTATGAGCCCTTAGTGACGGAATGTATCACCAGAGTCTATGATTTAGAAAACAAGCTGTTTATAGAGGACAGCCTGTTTTAGTTTGTTTGTAGAAAACTGTTTATAGAAGTTCAGTCTGTTTATAAACAGGAGAAGACACATGTCCACTCTTTGCCTAATGATTCACCAGTTTTAAGGGTGCAAATGCTTCTTGTCGCCAGAATATGAATTTGTAAATTATCAAGAAGAGTGTTTAACCCTTGACATGTCATCTTAATTGCAGTTCGTTTATGAATTATGGCCTTATGTGTGTTGACGATTAAGAAACATTTAAAGGGATCGAACCCCCTTGTAAGGACAATAGACACTCCCGTTAGAGTCAAAATATCCAAGCCTTCACTGAAAAGTAGTTCAGAGTAGTTTTAAATGACAAAAATTACTTACGCAGGTAGCATAAGTAATTATCTCCCTGCATAATAATAAACAAGGGTCAAAAGATGCTTAACCCCCTGTTCTGCAAATCCGAATGCTTAGTTAGGATAATATATTTACTTCCAAAGTAAGGCTCAGTAGTGTCAAAGTCACGTCATAAAACATATAAAAGTTTGTAAAGGACTGCACGTAAATAAAATCACATTTACATCAAAGACAATATAGCTTAAATGGTTTTAACTTGTAGGAGAAACTATGCATTTGTGACATTGAGCAATAAGGTGATATGAATGCACATATTGCATTGTTTGTTAATGTGTGTGTGCACTCGAGTACGGTGGTTTAGAAAGAGCAGTAGTTACGTTAAGCAGAACGGCTCAGCTGGTCAATGTGGTGACTGGCTCAGCTGATCCCTGTGGTTACTGGCTCAGCTGGTCGCTGTGATGACTGACTCAGCTGGTCGCTGTGATGACTGGCTCAGCAGGTCGCTGTGATGACTGATTCAGTTGGTCGCTGTAATGATTGCCTGAGCTGGTCGTTGTGATGACTGGCTCAGCTGGGCGTTGTGATGACTGGCTCAACTGGTCGCTGTGATGACTGAGTCAGCTGGTCGCTGTGATGACTAAGCTGGTCGCTGTGATGACTGACTAAGCTGGTCGCTGTGATGACTGCCTAAGCTGGTCGCTGTGATGACTGACTCAGCTTATCACTGCAAAGACTGGATCAACAGATCACTCAAGTGATTTGCTCAGCTAATCACTGTAAATACTGGCCCAGTTCTATTACTATTCGCACTAAAGGACAGAGTTATATGGCAACTTTATTAGTGTTAAAATTATGTTAGAATTAATATTTTATTGATCAAATTTTCAGCCTTAATAATATACATACATGACTGCTTACTTATTGGTGACATGCATAAGAATATAAGTGGCAGTATGTATGTTTGTATGCATATTATATATATAATATATATATATATATATATATATATATATATATATATATATATATATATATATATATATGAACCTATTTTGGGTTTGGACGTGGATAAATGCCTTATTGATAATGTCAATTCTTTGGAAAGTAAACAATTTTGCTCGGACTCTTATTGAAAGTCCGGTGTGAAGCACCGAGTGCGTCTGTTATATTAGTTCAATGAACCACCAGCTTGCGTTAGGAGCCCCGCGCTTGCGTCAGTGACCGAATTTCCAGCTGGAGTTTGAGCTTCAGATTCAAACTGAGGGTGGAGCTACAACAGCCTACGGCTGGAGTTTAACCTTCAGCTTCAAGCTTTCGTTGGGGCTTCATCTTCCAGCTACGTTAATGGCTCTCGTTTCAGTCAGCTTGCATGTTTTTTGCCTATTATAACAAATTATTACACCCCTGCTCCTCTCACACACAATATGTACACCACATGTACACCTTGCTTTTCTCGCACACAATATGTACACCCTGATCCTCTCACACACAATATGTACACCCTGATCCTCTCACACACAATATGTGCACCTCATGGACACCCTGCGCCTCTCACACACACGTACACCTTGCACCTCTCACACACACATGTACACTATGTACACCCTGCTCCTCTCACACACAATATGTACACCACATGTACACCCTGCTTCTCTCACACACACACAATATGTACACCACATGTACACCCTGCTTCTCTCACACACACACAATATGTACACCACATGTACACCCTGCTCCTCTCACACACAATATGTACACCACATGTACACCCTGCTCCTCTCACACACAATATGTACACCACATGTACACCCTGCTTCTCTCACACACACACACACAATATGTACACCACAGGTACACCTTGCTCCTCTCACACACACGTACACCTTGCACCTCTCTCTCACACACGCACACACATACACACACATGTACACTATGTACACCCTGCTCCTCTCACACACATTATGTACACCACATGTACACCTGCTTCTCAGACACACAATATGTACACCACATGTACACCTTGCTCCTCTCACACACATGTACACTATGTACATTCATGATGTCAGTGGATTAATGCACTTATTAATCTACCGAGTACAGTTTACGTACAATCAGCGAGATTACTCTCTGTATCGGGTACAATTATCTTCGCCCTTTGGCATTCAAACACATTTGTAACATCAGCCGTTTACTATATACTCCTGTGAATACAGTTAAGGCAGTCTCTAAGTTACGAATGGGATGTAGCTCTCAAGTTACGGACGGGATGCAGTCCCGAAGTTACAAACGGGATGCATTCCCCAAGTAACGAACGGGATTCAGTCCCCAAGTTACGAACGGGATTCAGTCCCCAAGTTACGAACGGGATTCAGTCCCCAAGTTACGAACGGGATTCAGTCCCCAAGTTACGAACGGGATTCAGTCCCCAAGTTACGAACGGGATTCAGTCCCCAAGTTACGAACGGGATTCAGTCCCCAAGTTACGAACGGGATTCAGTCCCCAAGTTACGAACGGGATTCAGTCCCCAAGTTACGAACGAGATTCAGTCCCCAAGTTACGAACGGGATTCAGTCCCCAAGTTACGAACGGGATTCAGTCCCCAAGTTACGAACGGGATTCAGTCCCCAAGTTACGAACGGGATTCAGTCCCCAAGTTACGAACGGGATTCAGTCCCCAAGTTACGAACGGGATTCAGTCCCCAAGTTACGAACGGGATTCAGTCCCCAAGTTACGAACGGGATTCAGTCCCCAAGTTACGAACGAGATTCAGTCCCCAAGTTCACCCACGAGAAGAACGAGAAAAGCGCCCACGAGAAGAAAACGGGACATTACGTCAACTTTGCGATTTATATAGATCTAAACATAAAATGCGATGAAAACACTTCTAGAGAGGACTGGTCGATAGATTCAAGCTGTATTGCTGGACTTGGGAGGACTGGTCGATAGATTCAGGCTGTATTGCTGGACTTGGGAGGACTGGTCGATAGATGCAGGCTGTGTTGCTGGACTTGGGAGGACTGGTCGATAGATGCAGGCTGTATTGCTGGACTTGGGAGGACTGGTCGATAGATGCAGGCTGTGTTGCTGGACTTGGGAGGACTGGTCGATAGATGCAGGCTGTATTGCTGGACTTGGGAGGACTGGTCGATAGATTCAGGCTGTGTTGCTGGACTTGGGAGGACTGGTCGATAGATGCAGGCTGTGTTGCTGGACTTGGGAGGACTGGTCGATAGATGCAAGCTGTATTGCTGGACTTGGGAGGACTGGTCGATAGATTCAGGCTGTGTTGCTGGACTTGGGAGGACTGGTCGATAGATTCAGGCTGTGTTGCTGGACTCGAGGGGACTGGTCGATAGATGCAGGCTGTGTTGCTGGACTCGGGGGGGGGACTGGTTGATAGATGCAGGCTGTGTTGCTGGACTCGGGGGGGGGGGGGACTGGTTGATAGATGCAGGCTGTGTTGCTGGACTCGGGGGGGGGGGACTGGTTGATAGATGCAGGCTGTGTTGCTGGACTCGGGGGGGGGGGGACTGGTTGATAGATGCAGGCTGTGTTGCTGGACTCGGGGGGGAACTGGTTGATAGATGCAGGCTGTGTTGCTGGACTCGGGGGGGGGGACTGGTTGATAGATGCAGGCTGTGTTGCTGGACTCGGGAGGGGGGGGGGGAGGGCTCGGTTCTTGAACCAACCAAAAATCATGGTGTAAAATCCACTTTGTAGAGACAAATAATATGAAAACATAAATGTTCATAAGCCTGGGGCGCTCCGTACTTGAAATAGGGTTAATAGTTGCCTTCTGTACGTGTGAACGAAACTAACAATCCCGAACATTATTTAAGGAAACAAACGACGTGGCAAGAAACATAAATAAATATTCTAACGAACATGATCACTATTGAAATGTACATTTATCCAATAAAGCTGAAAAATATTCTCCCCAAGATATCATCAATATTCAAATTTACACATTTCCAATAAAGATGAAAAATGTTCAATACATGAACAATATCTAATACATCAAATATTTCAACATAAACAATATTATAATGATAACAACGCTCCACTAAGCAAAACTGCGTTAATCCAAGCAAAGTAAAACAATTACATAAAACAATCTAACATGTTCTTTAACAATTTACTCAAATGTAATTTTATTAATTGCAATTTTAATTTATATTGGTATTAAACAAAGCATTATCAATATTAGCCTTCGCTAATCTCTTTGTCAACCCTCAACCTTCCTATAAAAATACAAATGGACTATACCCATAATTACCTGCTAGTTACCAACCATTATTTCAAATCTACCAGCTGCCTACCAACCCTTAACCATTCACAAACTCTAAATCTATCATTGCCTCTCATTCTATAAAGTCAGATCTAAACCTTGCTTCCAAGGCCACTTTGATACACAAGGAATATCTTTGAGTTAATTTACCAGTGATTGCAACACTAAGAAACATAAGCTGTGGCTGAGACTGCAATCTCAGGAAAAGTTGCACCTGTGAATGACGCAACCTCAACAACAATTGTAGCTGTGATTGCAGCCTGTAACAAACGTTGTATATGTGTTTGCATCATCAACAAAAGTTGTATCAGTGATTGCAGCATATAACAGAAGTTGTATCTCTGATTGCAGCATGCAACAAGAGTTGTGCATGTGATTGAAACATCAACAGTAGTTGAATCTGTGATTGCAACCTCCACATAAGTTGTAGCCGTGATTGCAGCCTGCAACAAAAGTTGCACATGTGATTGTAACATCAACAGTTGATTAATCTGTGAATGCAGCTGCAAAAAGAGATTGTATCTGTGTAACATTAAGAGAAATTGTATCTGTGATTGCAGCCTGCAACAGAAATTATATATCTAATATGCACAATTAAAACACAAAAACGTGATGTATCTATGATAAAATACTGAGGATGTGACTGAGCCCCCGTGTGCCTGGGGAGTACAGAGACGCAGGTTCGATCCCATAAAACAACCTCAGTATTTTCTCGTATGTGATATCTTTTAAAACAAAGAATAAGTTGTTTGTACTTCAACACTTGGTGTGTATGGCTATTCAAATTTGTAATAGAGTTGTTAAGGGTACAAAGAGGTGTTGCTAAGGCGCTGTGAATTAGCCACCAGTTCTGTTTAATGAATAGTGGAATTATACCTCATAAGTACCCTGTAACCCGTCCTCCTAATCGTAATTTGACGTATACTCTACCTAAGGCTAAAAATTGTTCAAGAAAATGGTAACGGCTCACTAAAGTGACATAGTGTTCCGTTTTCTGTTTTGGGACCTCTAGTAGGTTCGGATAAGGGCGCTTTAGTACGACAGTTTCTTGACGTTGTGGAACCTTAGGAGGACGGGCTGGGTTATCAGGTGTGGGGGGCAGTTACTGTTCCTTCCTCATATTGCTAAGTTATCCCTTCACTCCACAAACACATATGGATTATTCACATAATAAAAAAATTCTTCAAATGCCTCTGTTCTCTTATTTCATCCCGAGATTTATTGACAAAATCATTGCTGATGGTAGACGAGTTTACATCCTCCAAGACAAGAACATGACAATTTACATCCTCCAAGACAAGAACATGACAATTTACATCCTCCAAGACAAGAACATGACAATTTACATCCTCCAAGACAAGAACATGACAATTTACATCCTCCAAGACAAGAACATGATAGTTTACATCCTCCAAAACAGATTTGAATGTAATTTACATCCTCCAAGACAAGAATATGACAATTTACATCCTCCAAGACAAGAACATGACAATTTACATCCTCCAAGACAAGAACATGTTAGTTTACATCCTACAAGACAATACCATGTTAGTTTTCATCTTATAAGACAAGACTGTTAGTTTACATCTTACATGACAAGATCATGTTAATTTACATCATACAAGACAATACTATGTTAGTTTCAACCCTATATTACAACACCTTGTTAGTTAACAGCCAAGAAAACAAGACTTACGGCCTCCTAAATCCAGTAACCGGATTCTTTCTGCGAATTGGGCCTTAAAGCCTTTTCTTCCGTGATCCCACTCAAAGCCAATACTAAGTTATCAAGAAATGGCAGTAGCAAGTAATTGTGCAAGGAATAAAGGGGAGTAAGCAAGACTAAATAACACCTTCACTGATATAATTTGTCATAACTACACATATGTACACACTGTCTTTTTTTTCACAGGACACTTAATATATCTGCAGTGTTCTTCAAAATCCTGGTGAGTCCACTATCTTCAAGTATACATCATCCACGTCCAATGGTCATTACCGGCAAATTCACCTTCCTAAGCATGGGGCCAGTCCACACACCATATCGTCACGATATCCAAATACCGCTAATCTGCTCTCCTGAACACACTGGTAGAGGTCTTCAACAACACGCTGACAGGGGTCACAAGTAATACGTCCAGGGGGGGGGGGGTCTCCTGTAACACCCTGGCAGAATTTGGACTACACACTGGCAGCACTTATCAGCAAACGGCCAGTACTCTCGTCTTGTAACTCCTCATGGCCAATCCCGGGTACGTCGGTCCACAACAATAACACAACACAACAGTGTGCAACTCACTGCACACTGTCTGCCGGCGACTGCCACTTGTCCTAGCATGAACAAGTCAGGAGTTTCTGGACTGCCCAAGGTGAACTGATTTCCAAAGCGCAATAGACCCTCCGCGTCACCTCTGTGAACATAATAGTTATTAGCTAGAAAGAAGGTATTCAAGAAGAACATAGGATGGCAGCCTTTAACAGGAGAACTGAAAATATAATCGGATGCACATTCTAGATGGCGTTGATATTGTTACTTCACTCACCAGAGGTCTTCATCATCGTCCTCACCTCCTGTGGTACGAACAGGAGCCTTTCACAGATGGCGCCGAACTTACCACACCTCCGGCAACAGATGGCGTTGTCCTCGCCACACCTAATGCCTTGGAGGATAAGTGCAAGTCCCTAGATGGCGTCCATATCGCCACTCCTCACTAAAGCAACGATGTTGATATCGTCACACCTCCCCACCAAAAAGAATTTGGTTTGGTTTCTAAAAATAAAATAAAACAAATAAGCAATCTAGATGCATAACAAGGCATCTTCTACCACGTTGTCTACCCCCTTTAATGTGTTCAATATAAAGGGAGTAATGCTGGAGGTGTAGACTCCATCTGAATAGTCGGAGATTTTTCTGCTGGAATTTTGCAAGAAATTTAAAAGGATTATGGCCAAACCTGAACAAAATTGAGTGACCACTGCTTGCTAAATAGACATCAAAATGTTGAACAGCGCTAACTTGGGCCAATGTTTCCTTCTATATCACAGAATAATTTTGTTGGCAATCACTGAACTTCTTAGAATAATATGTTACAGGGTGTTCTTTCCCTTTAGCATCATTCTGTGATAACACTGCCCCTAGGCCGCAGTCTCAAGCATCTGCAGCTAAAATGAGTCTGTTATCAAAATTAGTAAATATGAGAATGGGGATGATTTTTTTTTTCATTGTCAGGAGAGAGTGCCAAGCTATTACGACTTTATGGCAAAACCTCCCTATGCGGGTGGTTACCTGTCCTGCTTCTACACTTAGCAGACATGTGTCCGTTCTTCACGCAGACCCAAAACACTTTGTATCTCCTTGAACTAGTTCGTCTTGGACTACCTGGGGGGTCTTCACGGCACCACTTGAGACGGTCTTCTCTTCCGGTTCATTCTTCAAAAATGATTTTGAGTAGCTCTTTGGAACATACCTGGTATGTTCCGAAAAATTGGCCTATGGTTTAGAATAAATTCTTCAGCCATGTTGGCTGCTGCACCCAACGTCTCTACTTGCTGCTCCTCCAAGTACGTCTTCAGATCACCGGACAAACACTCTACGAAATCTTCCAATAAGATACATTGATCAAGTTGTTCTTTGGTCTCCGTCTTACATGACACGCACTATTCATAAAACAGCCGCTCCTTAATACACGCAAACTCTGTAAAGGTGTGCACTGATGTCTTCTTAAGGTTGCGAAACTTCTGCCTATGTGTTTCAGGCACCAACTGGTAAGCCATAAACACCACCACCTTGACAGCGTCGTAATCACTAGTCACTTACTGACAGGGTGGAGTACGCTGTTTGGGTTGGCCCAAATTGCTAGGACTGGCTTGGGAGTGCCAGCCCAGGCAGCCCTGATTGGATCATAATTGCCCAATTGTCTCTTAGCCAGTCTAATGATGCAGCTACCTTCTCGAAGATAGCAAAGAACTTGGACACCTCCTTCTCATTGAATTTAGGCATTATTTTAATGTTCCACACTGGGTTAAAATCACAGGATTCCCTTCTACCACTTAATCTTTATGTTGCCTTTCTCTCTCCTTTTCTTCTCTCCTTTCTTCTCTTTTTCGCTCTTCTCTCCTTTCTTCTCTTTCTCGCTCCTTCTCTTCTCTTTCCAACCGTTTCAATTCTACTTCACGATTTATCTTCAATTCTCGCATTTTCACTGTTAACAGGCTCCTATTAAGTTCACTCGGGTCACTCACCATCACTTTCTTGGTTTTCATTTCAATGTAAGACATGACACTCACTTTTACTACGAACTACACTTTTATTCTTACTGTTAGGTTTCAAATGCCTATATACTTTTGAGAGTATCACAACACGTGAATCTTGATCGCTCACTTTAAGGTAGGCACTTATTAACACTAATTCCTGTTTCCCTAAATACTTCAATTTGAGGAGGCAGTTTTCATGGTTTAGGAACTCCTGAACTTCTTCTAGAGTATCAATGGTTGGTTTCTCTGCCATTGTGTACTTTCATTGTACTCAATCACACAACACGGAATTTTGTTGCGGCCAATCACGCAACACGTAATTATGTTACAGCCAATCATGCAACACATAATTATGTTACGGCCAACCACGCAACACATAATTATGTTACGCCCTGTCTGAGCTAGTAACGTTTCTTTTTTTAAATTTTGCCCCGATGGGCGAGTTTATTGGACAGCGCCACTCATCCTGTGAGTGGACATTCCGCCATAGCAGCATGTACAATACTCCCCAATGGGAAGAAAACCCGCTGGGTTGTTCATCCAATCACTTGTACCCAGACATTGCTGGGAAATGCTTAACTGTCTCAAGTGAACAGCTTATCAAACAATAAGACTAACATTCGTCAACCATTAAAATCTTACGTTATCTTGCAGATGCATAATGGGGGGAATCTTTTAAAAACATTATCTGTATTTGACAAATAGTGTTTTCCTAACTCAAACAATGTGAGGTTTATTGTTCTACACATATTTGTAATGTCTCTCAGGTGTTCACATACTCTCAGGTAGTGGTCAAGGTGGTGTCCATCCCTCTCACCACAGATTCTGCAACTCTTCTGCTCAACTGTTCTTTCCATTCCGAATCTCCATGGATATTTATATGCAAGACGAATTCTTGCTATTACTGATTCTCTCCCGCTGCCACCTCCTCTTCGTCTATAGTGATTGGGACTGCCAGCTGCAATCACATTTTACGAGCGTACAGATACACTGATTTGTTCTTCTGTCCTCCTTTCCTCAGTAACCTTGTCACGGTGATATTGTCTGATGATACCTCTAATTTGTAGAGGAGTCTTGGGTATGAAATATTCAATATGGTCTCCTTCAAATCTTCAGCAGCCAGCACATCTGTTCGTTCATTTCCACAGATTCCAATATGGGAGGGGATCCACAGAAATTTGACGATTCTTCCTTGATTGGTTGGTACTCTCACCGCTCTCATGATCTCAGCGACTATCACAAGATTTTCTGCCCGATTTTTATTAAGGCTTTGTAGCGCTGCTTTAGAGTCAGTGCAGATCACTGCAACATTAATGCTTCGTTCAAGGAATCTTAACGTCATAACAATGGCAGTTAGCTCTGCTTATGTTGAAGAGGCATAGTTCTCAGTACGGGCTTTTCCTTCATTTCCGCGTTTTAAGACATTATTCCTAATTACAGTGTATGCTGCACCAGGCCTGCCATTGACAGGGTTAGATGACCCATCAGTGTAGATTTGATCTAACTCTTTTCCGACTTCTATATAGATTTCCTCCACATAACTGTGTCCCATTTCTTGAGCTATCATGTTGGACTTTTTCGTTGCCATTTCATTGATGATGATCCTGCATGGGTCATCCACCTAGGGAGGTAACCTCTCTACAGGCATGAGCTCACGGGCTTGCTGAAGCAGGTGAAGTTCTTCGAGTTAGCAAACTGATCTGTGATGCTATTTTCTGCTTCTCCTGTTTCCCCCTGAAAATAGCACAGAGCTCAGTTTTTTCTTGGCGATATCATTGTAATGCGGATCTCTGGCTATCTTAATTGCCAGCTTAGCATTCAGTTCCTGAATTCGACTTTTAAGACTGGGGAAGGACAACTCTCGTAGATTAGACGTTTTGGCAGTTCTTGGGATTCCAAGAATGAGCGTCATGGCTTTATTTTGTATGCTTTCAAGTTTTTTCATATCGCTTTGGGAATAAGTGCACAAAACTGGCGCAGCATAGTCTATGACGGAGCGCACATAAGCTGTGTACATCATTTTAAGCACAGCAATATAGGCCCCATGCTCATTCCAGGTCATTGCTTTCAGTGCCCTGAGTCGACTTTTGCTTGTTCCTGTGAGTTGGTTGAGCTCCTCTTTATTTTCCCTGTTAGAGCCGACAGTGACGCCAAGGTACAGATAGTGGTCAACCCATATAAGTGTTACACCATTAATTTGTAGTTCTTCATTTTCTCCCCGCTTGTGATGAGAGTATGCTTTTGTCTTGTTTGTGAAGAGAATGAAACCGAGTTCAATACATTTACTTCCAAGGAGTTCTATGGGCTGTTTAATTTTTCCCAGGGTGGAGCTTGTATTAGGACATGTTTTGCATATACCACTTTTTATGTTCCTTACGGAAATTCAATATTTGCAATGGCGTTCATAAGTATGTTAAATAGTGTGGAGCTTAAGACCCCTCCTTGGGGGTCCCGAGTTCTACACTCATTGTTCTCGAGACTCCTCCGTTGAAGCAGACCTTGGCTTTCCTCCCCTGTGAGGTAGTTTCAGTCCATTTCATGAGTCTCCCCTTGACATCCATGCATGCAAGCTCGTCCAGGATCGCAATCCCCTGTGCTTTGAAGACGGCTCCTTTGATGTCAACAAATGCAGAATACTTAGCAGTGTCCAAGTAATTAACTATACAGTTTGCTGTGCTCCGTCCTTTAAGAAATCCATTGACCACCCTCCCCTAGCCTGCCTATTTTGTGCAACAGTCGGTTTAGGATGATCTTTTCAGGCATCTTGCAAGTGCAAGACAATAGACAGATAGGTCTGTAATTGCCAGGGTCATTGGGTTTCGGTATGGGAACGATTATTGCGTGTTTCCATTGTGAGGGCAACACTCCATTTAGGAATGATTTGTTAAACAGGTAGAGTAGTGGATTCCCAGACACCTCATATAGTACATTGAGTATGTCGTAGATGACGCCATCTTCACCAGGTGCAGTACTTTTACTCTTTTTCATAGCCCCCTTTACTTCCTGGCCTGTGATTGGTTGGCCATACTCGTCATCACTAGACAGTGCTCTTGTTATACTAATTCTTCTGTCATTATGTCGCAGGAGCTGTTCCCTGCTTACTTCTGTAGGAAGGGAGGAGGAGGACGCCGCATCACTCCATTTCAGAATTAGTTGTTCAGCCTTACCCTGGGGGTCTTTGTGAGCCGCAGGCCGGGTTCTGGCCCCTTAGTTATCTGAATTTTTCCCCAAACTTGTCTTGCAGATGTTTCTCTTCCAATAGAACTAGTGAATTCAAGCCATTGTGTGTTCCCCCTCTTTAAGCTTCTCTTTCCCTGGCTACTTGACACACAGTTTTAAACAGCTCTTGGTTACTTTCAGTGGGATGTCTCTGGTACTCTCTTCTCATGCTCCTTACATTTGCATTGAGCATTTTAATGTAATCGTTCTCATACCATTTTATTTTCTTCTTTTTCTGAGGGTTACTTCGCCCAGTCATGCGGTGTGGAACTCTGAGACAGTGCTGAATTTGGTGATTAAGGTCATCAATAAATATATCAAAGTCTTCTGGGATTTGGTATTCCGTGAACCAGTCACTCATCTTGTTTATGAGGTACGGCCTCATATCCGCTCCTAGTGATAACCTTTTTCTTTTATTTGTCTCTTTCCTTCTCTTGCTCATGTCGACGGTGGTAATCAGTGCCCAGTGGTCACTGCATAAACTGTGTACAATGTGTGTACTATCATCCGTGTCCTGTGCATTCAGTAAGAGAGAATAGTCTAATCTTCCTCCACTGTGGTGAGTTGGATGTTCATCACCCAGGACTCTAAGGTTTTCACTTCATCTGACATAGAGTGACAGTTTCCG
This sequence comes from Procambarus virginalis, assembly GCA_020271785.1. Taxonomy (NCBI): domain Eukaryota; kingdom Metazoa; phylum Arthropoda; class Malacostraca; order Decapoda; family Cambaridae; genus Procambarus; species Procambarus virginalis. The sequence continues at coordinate 27,376,881 of WNGS01004946.1, forward strand.
TCCATTAACATTAGGCTGATGACAATTGGCTTCAAAGTGTGGGTGTCTGGTATTAAGATCAACGACCAGCAGGGCAGGTTCTCCGTTAATAAATTCAGGCAGTGTGTCCAGGTCAAGTTTACTCTGTGGCACATATAGGTTGATGATATGTAGGGCATTATTGTTTAAGTGAAGGGTTACCCCCAACGATTCATGCTCATCCCCTATGTGAAGATCATCAGTAATCTGTGCAGGTATCTTGTTGCTGACATAGGTAATAAGATTCCGTTTCCTGCCCCCAGAGGGCAGGGAGAACTTGCGATAACAGCAGAACCTTGGGTTGAAGTCATCACCAACCAGTGTCTCCTGTAGCACTATGACGTCAGTTTGGTGTTCACGAACGTATTGTATGATGTCATTAAGTCCACCGCGAACTCCCTTGCAGTTCCATTATAGGATAGTGAGGCTTTCTTCACTGTGGTTATCCATCGTGGAAGTGTTGGTCATCAGATGTGCTGTGTGCGGTGTTGTTGCTGGTGAGCGTGTGTGCACTGGTGGTGTTGTATGTGGTGTTGCACCACCGTCATGTGCTGGTGGTACTGTGTGTATTGGTGCCAGTGGTTAATGGTGTTGTGATCACTAGTGTTGTTATGTTCACTGGTGGTGTTGTTGTGTTCATTGGTGGTGTTGTTGTGTCCACTAGTGGTGTTGTGTTCACAGGTGTTGATATGTTCACTGGGGGCAACAATAGCACTGAGTCTTCTGTTATTTGCCGTGGCTCGTGTTGAATCATCATCATGCACTAAGTTGCAACGTGCTAGGCTCCCCTGAGAAAAATTCAGGCCCTGCAGAATTTGAAGTATGTCCTGGTTTTTCCGAATTGTACATAGGGCATTCTCAAGTTTATTTGTTTGGTCATTAATTCTTGAATGAGTGGGTGATTTTTTTCACATGGGTAATCATTGCTTCCATATCGGGCAGCATTGTTTTGTCTGGATCCAGTAAATTGTTGGTTGGTGGGTGAGGAAAAGCGGGAGTGGTAGGTTGGGGAGAAGAAGGGGGGAGTGGTTGGGTGGGTCGGAGGGGGGATCGCCTGGGAGGCAGAAGAACAGGTTGACTGGGAGGAATTAGGGGGTATGGGAGATGAGGCAGGGATGGTGTTGTTGAGTGGAGTGGGGTTGGGGTAATGAGTGGGGTAGAGGTGAGTGGGTTTGTGAGAGGGAGGGGGTCTGGTTGGGCCTGTGTGGGGTGGTGGTTGGTCACCCCACCCCTACCCCCAGACTGTTGTCTGTCCCCCAGACTGTTGTATGTCTACTGTTAGCTGGACCCTGGGCCGGGTCCCGGATTTGCCCCTGGCTTGCTGTGTTACTGTTCACGGAGCCATTCCCGCCTCTGCTCACTGGTCCACCTGCTGTTGAAGTCGGTGTTCTTATCGAGCCCTGCCAATCAGGACTCTTGCTGCAATATCTGTTCCAGGCATGGTGGGTCTGCTTGCAGTTGACACATTTAGGTATTTCGCCGCTACCCCCACACTATGTTAGTTTAACCCAGACACTGTTTGGTGTCATGAGAGCCACTGCAACACCCACAAAAAATTGGGCGATCACATTGCCACGTTCTGTGATCTCACCGTTGACATTTGCCCACATAAGGACGGGCTGCTAATATACCTTTCCACTTTGCATGCCCTCATGCCTGGTATTTTAATGACTGGGGGCAGGTCTCCCTTCCATGTAGCAATTGCTGGATTTTTGGGCAGTCCCCCCTGGTTCAGTGTTGTGCTTGACCCACAATCTCTTCATAGTCCTAGAGAAATTCCACTGCAACATGAATACTGTAGTTCTTGTTTATAATTTTAGTTTGTCTTGTCTGTGAGTTTACTTCCAACAATATAACATTCTTACCTAGATACTTAAGATACTCTGTGAAGAACCGCTGGGCACTGACATTGCCGCCTACACACCTGCTCTCTATGCCATGCACCGCTCTGTGGGTGCAGGCGGCATCAATAATCCATCTGAACTTATCTGCTGTTGTAAATCCTGTGAGGAAAACTGCCGGGATTGATATGAGAGGAGAACTACTAGAGACTTGTACTGTACTAAAAATTAAAAAAATTACTGTATGTAAAATTAATTCAACGAAAGTATCTAGCTAGGGTCGTAAATCCTATCTTTTCCTAATGCTCATCTTTTCCTAATGACAGACTGTGGGTTGTAAGGGGCAGGTGGGGGTGAATGAAGAGGTTGATTGTAGTTCCACAATCCACCTGCAGGCAATTATCTCACATCAACTTGTATTTTTAATACAAGGATAAGATTTTAATAAATTCAGTTCTATGACTGAACACTGATTCTGTTTAAATCAGGGATTTAAACATGTACATAGTCCAGCCTAGCACCATAACTATCAACAGCCAATATTCATTTACTATATACACAACAATTTAATGATATTTATAGGCATGATATTTTTAGGCACGATATTTTATATCACAGCTTTGCTGTATAATGTTCTAGTAGCGTTGCTAATTGACTGTGTCCTTAATTGCGGTTGCAATAAGTTAGATAAGTGATAATTTTGGAGGTGGAGACAGCGATACCTTGTGTGTTCCAGTCTACACTTATTTAGATATGTTCTAGAAATTTTTCCTTGTAGATATATTGTCCAGGTACTCCCCCAGTTCTAGAGAGTAATCACTGGTGATAAAGATAATTGGATAAGGTGTCCTAAGCTGAATAAATGTTATCAAGGGACAGTCACACGTTTTCACTCTTTTGTAAACACACGCGTTCTGCCTCAGGGTGTGGTGGGCGCTTCTCTCCCAGCCATCGTCTCCCCCATGCTCCCTGAGCAAGGTAGCCTTCAATGAGTATTGATTGATTATTTTTACTATCTAGACATATGATTGAGATGTGTTTATAATATAATTAGATATAGGATTTAAAGATTACAGGTAGTACTGGATACTACTGTTGATTCTTATTCAGGATTTGATTTAATCCCTACCGGAAATCGATTTAATTGTTCCAATAGTTTTTTAATTAAGAAATCCAAGAAGCTTCTGGATCCTTGAGAAATCATACACAAAGTTACATAGGCAACCAAGGGCCCTTTGGTCGTACGTGATCAAAGGTTGCATTGTCTTGTAGGATCCAGATGTATAATGAATCTGTAGTTATTCTGATATGATTTTGATATGATTTTGTTATGATTTAGATTTGATATAGAAATAATACATTTCTTGGATAATAATATAGATATAGTGGGTAAAATTTTCCCACATTTTCTAGTGGAAGAGAACTGGCACCGAGTCCAATACTAAGGACAATAGTAACCATATGTATTCATTTAATCTCCATCAGATTGATAATACGAGTGCAAATTTTGCTTGCACTTATGTGCGGCTGTTCGTTGTGGACGAGTGTGCCTGTTAGGAGTCTGTGGGTCAAGTGGAGTTAGAGGGTCTTGGGGTCTCCCAGGATCTAACTGTAGCTGACTAACTGACTCCATGTGGATGAGTTTGTCCAATGTCTTCAGGGAAGTTGTTCCATTAGACAGGATTTTGATTATTCTCAAAATCCCCTGTCTATCTGGATGGACTGAGACAACTTTATCCAATGGCCAATCAGCCCTAGGGCCATTACTGTCTACCAAGACAATATTGCCAGGTTGGAGATTAAATATATTATGTGGGACATTGGGCCCATAATGATGTTCTCGTAGAGATGTAAGATATTTTTTGTCCAAACATCATTCCATTTTTTTATTATGCTGGACAGATGCTCATACCCCTGAACCAACTCGCTTTGACCCACATATGAGGGATCTCTGATCTCATCATCCACTAGAGATGGTACTGGAGTCTGAAGTCTTCCATACATTAGGTGGGCAGGACTTAATGGCTCATGTTGTCTGATGTCTGTTGACATCAGTCAAGTATGTCAACGGCCGGTTATTCACCCTTGATTCTATTTCCGTGATTACTGTCTGGACCCAGCAAACGCAAAACGTGTTGAAAATTTCATCTAACTCTTCCCATAGGTGTGGGAATAACTTGCATTGAGAATGGTGCAGGAGAGCATTTGAGAAACTTTTAATCCAAAAATCTAAACACAGGTTTTATAATAAATGTTTTTTCCTAGAGCTATTTTGTTCCTAATGTATTACAAATAGTTTTTACATGTTTAAATATAAAATTTATGGTGTTTTTTGTAAAATTAATTAATAAACTGTAAATGACATTTAATGACTGAATGGAACCTTCAAAATATATTTAGATATTCTATGATTAGAAAAAAGTAGTTTTCCAAATTTTCTAAGAATCGCTCTTTTTAACACAATTTGACTCCTTATGCATTCCACTAAACACTAATATCATGTTTAAATATAAAATTTATGTATTACCCTTAAATAATTTATATAAGTTGTAAATGTTGCTTGATAGTGGTGTGAAACATCCTGAAAACTTTTTGTTGTCTTATGTATTGATGTGTTCTTATTAACTGTCTCAAGTGCACAGTTTATCAAACAAGAAGATTAACATTCGTCAACCCTTAAAATCTTATGCTATCTTGCAGGTGCAAAATGGGGGAATCTTTAAGAACAGTATCTATATGACAAATGGCGTTTTCCCTAACTCAAACAATGCAGGGTTTATTATTCTACACATATTTCTAATGACTCTTAGATATTTACATTCTCTGAAGTATAGTTGTCAAGGCTGTGTCCATCGCTCTCACCACAGATTCTTAACCCTTTAACTGCGCAACGCACCTGCAGACCCAGGCTTCGGGTGCGCAACGCGCCTCCGGGTGTTTTTATTTTTCACGTTCCATTCAAAACTCCGCGGCTACATGGGGTTCACATCAGCTTCCTCAGGGCTCTTGTAAACAGACGCCATAAAAAAATCATGGTCCATATTGCCGGGTGTGAGAACCTCAGTATTGAGTGAGCAACCAAGGCTGGCGCTTGCAGCATGAGCGCACAGCTCTGCTGTTCAGCTTGTGACCACAGCATCGCCTAATAATGTCAAAATATATATATAATCTATATTATTTAGCCATGATAGTATTATAGAAGAGCCTGAGTGTGATAATGACTGGGTACAATGTTCAAATATCAGTGATTCAATGCTGTTCACGATGTTCACAGCTCTAGCCACAGCACCACAGCATTATTTCGTCCATCTAGGAATCTTCAAACGACTTTTTAGGTTCCTTTTCAAAATAAACTTGTGGTCAATTATTCATTTACAGAAATTAGTGACCAGGATTGTGGTTATAATTAGCGTTGTGCATAGTATTGTGGAAAGAGGAATTTTGGTGTGGGAGGGAGAGAGAGATTTGAGGTAGCCTCACTGTGTGGCAGCCACTCTTGTTTTGCTCACCATACTTTGATTCGTGGTTTGCTATGGGGAACACACATGTACATGGGTATATACAGTGTGTGTGTGTATATAGTGCAATAACAGCAACAGGAGTATGATGAGTGGAGTTATTTTGGTGAGGGAGGTGACGTCGTAATCGTAGCATTGTCTGATGTCTGCTGTGTGATTTCTCATGCAGTGTATGGTGGCCACTGTACTGTTTGGACACAATACCGTCTTACTTGCATAGTTCTGGTAAATAAAACATGTAGATAAGTATATATAACATGTGTAAATAGTGTAATAAAAACAATAACAGTATGGTGGGAGGAGCAATGTTGGCGAGTAAGATGTTGGAGTGAGGGAGAGCCTGTCTGGGTATGAATGTGTTGGTGGTGAATGTATATAGTGTGTGACAGTGTATAGTCTGTAAATAGATTGTATATATTCATAAAGTAGCATAATACATGGTAAATATGTGCAACTTATTGTACACAATTGTCATGCATGTAACACAGTGTCCTTGGACAGTACAGATGTTTTACTGCCATAATATAGTGTACGGTGTTCATTATACATAGGATTAGCACGTAAAACAAATAACAATGTATTAGAACTGTGCGCAAAAAATGAACAAAAAATATATCACGGCAACTTGCGTGTCCCCCCCAGGCGCCCTACCAGCCCCGGGAGCTTACAGCAGGGGGCACGGGGAATGATGACATCATGTGCCACCTTACAGACCCCATAGCAGCCAAAGTACAATTTTGAAATTCCTTGCTATACCCTATATACAGGGAGGGGTTTTTGACACTTCCAGAACAAAAAAGATTTTTTTTCCAGAGAACTTATTTCTTGCACACTGGGGGGGGGGTGTCATATAATAGGCCACGCAGTTAAAGGGTTAAACTCCTCTGCATGTTCAACTATAATTGTTTCCATTCTGATCTCCATGGACATTTGTATCCAAGATGAAACCAATGTGGTTTCCTTCAGCGCCTTCAACTGCCAGCACATTTGGTCATTCATTTCCACAGATTCCAACATGGTAGGGGATTCACAGAAATTTGGCTATTCATATTGTTATCTATTATGAATGCATTTTCATATTATAAGACAAATACATGTGTTTATGATAAATTCGTTTTCTGTGATATAACATTGGTATGCTGGTTTTTCTTTAAATCCCATACTGAACTAAATCACAAGAGTATATATTGTTTATAAAAGCCCCCACCACTGACCGCCATTAA
>WNGS01004946.1:27391081-27408081 GCA_020271785.1 Procambarus virginalis
AAAATCATCAAGAGGCGCAGAATCAAGAGGGAGGAGATCAAAATATTTAGCCACGAAGCGGGACAAACAAGGCTTGAAAGGTATCAGAACGGGAAGGAATCGAACGAGGGCGGCCGTGACGAGGACGGCGGTGAGAACCCCCAGAGAGGGGTTAAAGGCGCAGTAGTTACAATTAGAGATGGAGCCGCGCCAGGGGATGAGGTAGTCACCACTGGGGCTTGGGCTCGACCCAACACAGAGGAGGGAGGGAGCCGAGGGGAGGAGTCAGAGAGGCCAAAGGAGGAGCAAGGTCGGGCCCAATGCAGCGGAGGCTACAGAGCCTGGTCTTTCCAATACAGACCGACTCGGGGGTTTGGTTCGCCCACCCCACGAGCCTGAGAGGGTACAACAGAAACATTCATAGCCATAGAGACGAAAAAAGACATTCATCCACGAATGTGCCCCCATACCCACCATGGAGCCACAATTAGAGGCAGGACACCCAACAGGAAGCTATTGCCGATCGTGCCGGGGCCCCTAGGGGTGCGTCGTGAGTATACGCCCCACAAACGCCACCTAAGTATCCCCTGTCAGTTCCTGTCAGTCCGTCGTCAGTCCGTCGAGATCGGGTTCAGCGACGAAAGGGGGATTGACAATAAAAGGTCCCCTCGCTCGAGACGTTGGGTACTACAGTTCTACGGGTGCAAGAGTATGCTCCTCAAGCACCCGGGCGTCAAAATAGAAGAAGTCCAAAGGAATATCTAAAACAAGCGAAAGGTCGGCAGGAAACGACAAGCAGATAGGAGAAGAGGGGGAGAAAAACGAAACATAAGGAAAAGGAAAAGCGAACCGGCACCATTAGAAAAGACAGCAGCAGGAGTGCAAGGCCATAAAAGGACAGAGGACTGTCCCACGGAGCATCACACTCCGGCAGCCGTCTACTAAGCCCTCTCACGACGCCAACGGGCCGGATGGGAGAGGGCAGAAAACAAACAAGAATATGTTAACAGTTCCATGTATCGGCTCGAGACCAAATAGTTTACAAAACAAGTACATTTCTCTAAAAAAAAGCCGTTAACCCAGACTAGAGACCCACAGAGAAATACTAGCACACTAGGTGGTCCAATACACACGCAAATATTTCCACCAATTAAAGCCAGGTATATATGACAGTAAAGGTGTTCACAAAGCCAGGTATATAGGACTCGGTAAAGATGAGTCGTACTTATGTATGTATATATATATATATTATATATATATATATATATATATATATAGGGGTACCCCCCAGTGGTACCACCTGTACCTCTGGCGCAAGGGTAGGGACTCATAGCCTTTGAGATATGAAAATAAAGAGTACTCAGAGAAGAGCTTGTGGATCCTAACTGAACACTGATATTTTCTTCTATCACCCCTATTCTTTTTCATGTGTGTGTGTGTATATATATATATATATATATATAATATATATATATATATATAAATTATTATATAAATTTTAAAATTTCATTACACAAAAAAGGTGTTACAACATTGGTTACATGCAGGGTACTAGGATACTTTTCACAAGTTGTAGAGCTCTTCCAGCTCTTAGATGACTGGCAGGAACATCATGTAGTAAGCATTTTCTCTCTGGATCGCCACACTAAAGCGCTGAAAGAGAAAAAAAATGACGGCGCTAGGGTCTCTAGTTGTCTCAATTAGCTTGGACCCCAATGTTACGGCCACTATGGACCAGTAACCGGGTTCTTTATGTTGTAACCTTTATAGTATCGAACCCCAAGTCATAGTAGGCTTCCAAGAAATGGCAATATAGCGCAGTAAAGAGCAAGAGGGATAAACAGTAAACTATTTTTCTATATAATAATTACCTTTCCCAATAAAAAATATTAGATAAATTGATTATGACTACACGTATATACAATAGTGGCACTTTTACTCAGGACTCTACTACGTTGGCAGTGTTCAACTCCAGTACTTCCACCGTCCAGTACCTTGAGCACGTGTACTAACAAACGCTGTCGAGTTCACCTTTTACGTGGGCCAGTCCACCGATAGTCTCACTAGGTGCTACACCCGACTTTCGCTCTCCGGCAACCCACTTGCAGAGGACTTCTGTCCTCTGACCCCTGTTATAACACCCTGACAGGGGTCACAAACAACCATATACAGGGGTAGTTAACCCCTGGCAGAAGCCTCTAGCATCCTACTAGCAGTGCTTCACAATAAGCACCTCACTGTCGTCCGTTAATCTAAGCCAATCCCGGGTTCGTCGATTTCTATCAACACTGCGTAATTTAACAGCTAACACACTGCTCAGATCGACGGTGGCTCACTCAGTCTTCTTCCAGGACCAAGCTGTAAGTACATGAACTGGCCAAGGTAAACTGTCTTCCTTAGTACAACTGCCTCCACACGTCACTTCTGTTGACACAAAACGTCATCGGTTAGATGGATGGTACACTGGGAAAGCCATGAGGTAACACTCATTCACCTGGGAGTTGACATTATGCACTGTAGCTACAACAGATGGCGTTGATCATGACACGCCCTCCACCAGAGGTCATCCACGTCGACCTCTCTTGTTAACTGGGGCAGGAAACCAGAGCCATTTGTCGCTGTCACGCCACCAGCAATAGATGGCGTTGCCCAAGGAGTGTCCAATATCAGGGGAGTTTGAGTGCAGACTCATAGATGGCGCTGTAATTGCCACGCCACACTCCGACAATGGTGTCGATACCGTAACACCCAGCTCCTTAAAAAAACTAGCAGCACTTTTACCCCCAGGCACCAAGTGTCAAGATCTCTGTATTTATGCGACTTGGCTGCTTCCTGGTGTTTGGCAGTCCCTCCTGCCTGTGCAGCACTGAAGTCATAATAGGTGTTGGCTAAAGTTGAAACGCAAGTGTAGTCCCACACCGTCTGTTTACCATTCTTCCAGGGGTTCACCATGATCCCGTCTGGGGGACAGACAGGCTCATCAGAGTTCGGGGCATAAAGTAACGGGGCTCTCTCTGCTGGACAACCGGCTATAGTAAGGCATCTCTTAATAATGTCATTAACCTCGCCGTGTCTTGCATGTCATCCTCCTGTCCTTTGGCAGAGAAGGCCATGCCGTCCGTACCTGTTGGCCACTGCCTCGCCACAAATACACCTGTATTCGGTGTGGATTGGGGCAACGAGGCAGAGAGCCACAGCATTTCGGAGGGCCTGCAATGTGAGACGTGTGCCGATTGCTGACATTGGGGTTGCTAAAAGGAAGTCACCTGCACGGGGAGTTGCTACAGCTCTAAATCGGGCAGTGCCATGTGGTGTTGTCCCAGTTTCTAAGCATGTCGCAGCTTCTTGGTCGGCAATGGAGTGATCCCAGCTGGATTTCTTATGAGCTTCAGAAGATAGTGGATGGGGTGCTGGTCCTGCGAGAGAGAGACCCATTTGGTGGTGTAGACGTCAAAGCTGGGATCATGTACCCCTGCCTGTTGAATTAGGCAGGACTCCTACGGACTTTCCAGTCCGCCCCTACGGACTGTTTCAGCCCGGCCACTCTAACACCGCATCACATTTTGACGTATAAATGCCCCTACGACGTAAAGCTGGCGTACTAAAAATCACAGCGGCTCGCAAAATTGATGTGGCCTTTCGTTTTCTATTTTTAATCCGGTTAGGTTAGGTTTGGGCAATTTAGTGCATCAAGTTAGTTGTGTCGTAAACGCTGGAGAGGACGAGCTGATTGTCTACATTTGGTGAGCTCTATATACACAACAGAAATACATAACCAATTATATAGGTTTATATGCACATAAGAACTAAATAAATTACATTTACTAAAATTAAAGTTACTTAAAAATAGAATTAAAAAGTTAACATTTGTTTCAGCCTTCTGGCTATTTTCTCCTCGTACTGAGCCTGGCGGCGTCTATGGGAAACTGCTGTATATCTCGAATATTTACCAGATGGCCACTAACCCCTAGTGGCCTCAACGAGGACATGAAGCCGGCAGCTTGTCGAAGGACCCTCATTTGCCATAATGATCTTTTCCAATTATATTTTGCAGCACAGTTTTGGCAGTTACGGCCTCGCCAGGTAGGCAATTCCATGGGTAGTGAGACCTTGTGGGTGAAAAAGCATCTCCTGTTCTCACACCTACGTTGTAGCCTGTTGAGCTTGAAACCGTTGAATCTGTTGAATATGTTCAATATTTTACCACTCCTTTGGATACAAGCCACAACAGTCGACTAATACAAGAGATACACAATGCCCAGCAAGTCAAATATTGACCCATTAGCCTCGTACTTGACCTGAGAATTATTGCTCAAGGTTCGATAACTTGCTAATGGCTGATTATATTTGTAATTGATAATTACAAGTATTCATTAGTTCATTTGCATCAGGTGTTGGCCTCGCAGTATAGTTCTGACCATTAGACAGGTGTGAGCGGTTTTAGATAACTGTTGTGTCTGGCGGGAGGGCTCGGAATGTATGGATAACTCTCCTGATTAGAGTGTCATTTTAAATCTTAATTTATTTTACCTCTTTGCTATTTCATGTTTTGCTTCTGCTTTTCAGTAAGTTTGACTGTGTTCAAAAGACTGGTGACTGTGAAGTAGATAGCACCGCTTGTTTTGTTTAGCATAACTTATAGAAAAAAGCCACTTCAAGTCCTTATCATACTAACCAGCACATTATACTAATTTGCAATCCACTCGTTTGATATTAATATTCAAATATTAGATCACAAGACCAATGATTCTGCCATAAATAGCGAGGCTTCCAAGCGGCCGTCGAGCATGAACTAAGGTATATCCACTCTGAGGTCTGCCCCATTTCTTGGCTAATGTATCTGAGAGTTAACTTTAGTTTATAACACAATTATTGACTAGAGTATACTTGTTAGATGATCAGTAAGCTATTGAGGTGACCCTAATAACACTCCAGTTGTGGTGGCCTTAATAACCATTCAGAGGTCGATGGGCTTTAAGCCCAACATCAAACTTGCTGGTTGGTCAGAAAGCTGTTGTGGGGACCTTAATAACCCTCCAGAGGTTGATTGGCATTAAACTCAATTCCAAACTTGCTGGTTGGTCAGTAAACTATTGTGGTGGCATTAATAACAGAGGTTGACAGGCCTTATGCTCAAACACCAAATTTGCTGATCGGTCAATAAGCTGTTGTGATGGATTTAATAACCCTCCAGAGGTCGATTGGCCTTAAGCACAGTAACAAACTTGCTGGTTGGTCAGTAAACTATTGTGGTTGCCTTAATAACCCTACAGAGGTTGATAAACCTTAAACCCAACACCAAACTTGTTAGTTGGTCAGTAAGGTATTGTGGTGGCCTTAATAACCCTCCAAAGGTTGATAGGCCTTATGCTCAGCACAAAACTTGCTGGTTGGTCAGTAAAATATTGTGTTGCTCTTAATAACCCTCCATGGTCGATTGGCTTAAGCCTAACATCAAATTTGTTGGTTGGTCAGTAAACTGTTGTGTTGGTTTAATAACCTTCCAGATGGCGAGAGGCCTGAAGACCAGCACCAAACCAAAACTCTTCTCTCAAGGAAATATACTCCGAGAGGTGTCCTCTGCCAATTTGAGAATATAGACACAATCTACTACCGTATTGAACTACTGCGTGGCCTATTATTGGATAATAATAACTAACTATTAAATAAGAGCAGAGCAAACTATGCAACTTTATACATGAATTACTTCATACGAGTGGTCACAGAGTTTTTTTAGTTCAATATGCATTATGGTTAATAAACCCATTATAAAGACCCTCCTCTTCAAATGTCCAAAAAATTGCCTAGGAGCAAATATAGGTGGCAAGCAATAATTTCCAATAATTTCCTCCTCCTCTCTTTTACTTCGTCTTTATTTTCAGGAATCAGCACCTAAAACTCCTTTCTGCGTGATTATGTAAGATAACTGCGCCCCTGGTCTGAAAACCTATACTGAACATCTGTGCTGAACACCTGTCCTGAACACCTGTGATCTTCTCAAGATGCAACCACCTGCCACTCCAGCCATCCTCATCTCTAGAAAATAATGAATCTTCAAATGAGTTCTCCTTCCTTTAATAGTTAAATGTATGTCCTGAATAATGGGAGTGACTCAGGCGTTTGTGACTCACTGTTAACAAAACAAATATCACATTGCGTACTTGTCAATTATCAAAACAAAGGACGTTTAATTAATTTGCTAGAAAAACGTACACTGACTTTCATCAAATATTTAACTAAAAAAGCTCAAATTGTGTATCGTTGAATCTTAATTCAGTATTCTTCAGATGCTTAGGAAAATATTCAGAATTTGAATATAAGTGTAAATAAAAAATATATCAGCAAAGATAAGCAATGTGGAACTCATTAATTCAATATAAAAAAGTGCTGTTTATGTAACTCTAGGTTAGCGGGAGATGAAGTAGCAGATATATAAAAGGTAGCAATCATTGCTGGAATTCTATGCAGGCCTATTTAAAAAATTAAGAATAGCAGATAAAGTGTAGACGCTAAGAATAACACCATTTAAAATGGTCGCAAAAGCCTTTTCTCTTTACAATGTGATATGGGAACATATGTTATCCGAAACGGGCATGGCATTATGGAGTCAAAGGCTTATTATTCAGAAAGTTTAAGACTTATTAATTGGAAAGTTTAACAATGCCTTCATGAGTTCCTAGTCATTGACATTTACAGCCTATCTAACTCTCATACATGACAGTTTCCTTTAGGCATTTTTTTAACAGCAAACTTTTTCACTGTCACAGATTATGACTTTTTCTGATCAGGCAGAATGATCAATGCCAAGACTTTCATATGGCATGTACAATGGGATGGAAGATAAAGTGCCTCCGTTTTGGATAATTTCCAAATGTTCCCGTAACTGCCTTGGACATAGTGTTGTGTTTTGCAACGCTTCGATATAATGCTGTTTGATAGAGATTTTTATTATCAAACAATAAATTATATATATATATATATATATATATATATATATATATATATATATATACTATATATCAGATAATATATATTTACATACTATATTTCAAATTATCGAATCTACATTTAATTTCAATCATAAGCAAATGGCTGTCTTTCATTGTGGCATGCAACATGCTCTCTCGTTAATAGTTAAGATAGTCTTACTATCACTAATTCCTAATATATTTAATTGCATGATTTACTGAATTAACAAGATTTTAAAATTTTAATGTTAATTAAGACGTGTTAATTACATTTTGCTATACTTAAGCCCCCTGAGTCTCAACATTCGCTGGGAGCAAGTGGATTTGTTCTTGTAGTCGATAAACAGAGTTTAAGCTTAGGCCTCATGCAAAAGTAGGCCTATTGCAATTCCTTTCAAATTGTGCATCGAATCCAATTTTCACCAGCTTGTTATTGTTAACAATTATATTTTTATCGTTTATATTACCCTAAAGTTCGCGAGGCTGTATAGCCATCAGCGTTGCTATTGATATCTTTTTTATTTTGCTGCTTTGAAAACCCATCTTGCACTAATAATGGCTGCATCTAGGTGTTCAGTTCTTATGATAAGTTCGCAGTTGCCGCATATAATCACTCAAACGAGAATAAAACTTGCAGTGTTGTTTAGTTAGTATGACCTCGGATTGCTCGTTACTTACAAACGAAGTCGCGATGAGCTGTCACGTTCCGTCATACTTAAAATTCTTCTATTGTACAATGGCATATGCACTATTGGATTTCAAGAGCTGAATACACTATCACTTGCACTTTTAATTGAAAATATCATGTCACTGACATCCAAGGTCCAAATTCAATTTCACAAAGTTACTTAAACAGGTAGAAACTATCTAGATTAAAGGCAGACTAATATTACTCATTGATGTCAGCATTTAACGGTTGCATTGATGTCAACATATAACTTTTTCTACTGATGTCAATGTATAACTTTCACCACTGCAAGCTGTTTTGTTACTCGCCTTCCACAAATTACCCCACCAGAAAATAATATATAATTAAAAAAAAAATACAAGATGGTTATCGCTATAGCCAGAGTGTGCTCTACTCTGTACAAACCTTGAAGTTTTGGTGTGTTGACGCAGTAACGACCAATTACGTTCACCTGTTGTTGAGACAGTTTAAGTGTGTGCGTGTATGAAAAGATTCGCGAGTTACCCTTTCCTTAATTAAAGAATACTTGTTTGACACCTTCTGGTGGTCATTGCAAATCCTTCTTTATAAGCATGAGAGTTTTCAAGTTTGTGATATAAATACAATTTATATCTACTATTACTGTTGGTATGCACTTGTTCTTATAGAACAATAAAGTGAGCTGCTTATTTTTTTTATATAAATATAATGACACTGTTAGTGAATTCTTAGAGGTTTATTATTAATAGATTCAAACAGCTGTAAATTTAATCCTTCCTGAGGACTATGGAGCGTTTTTTAAGAGTTCCATGCAACAAGGATTTAAGTTGCTTTAATGCATATTGATTTTCTTGGAGTTTATATTGTTAATAATTCACACATCACTTGTACCACAATGTAGGTATAGTAGCTTGCATATCCATTTTATAAGATGGTCTTTGGTACCAGATAATGTTGTTGGCACATTATATATGGTGCTGCATTGTAAGTACATTATATATATATATTGTTGCATCGTATAAGGTGTTGCATTGTTGGTACAACATATATGGTAATGTATTGTTGGCACATCATATATGGTGTTGCATTGTTAGTACATTATATATGGTGTTACATTGTTAGTACATTATATATGGTGTTACATTGTTGGTGCACCATATGTGGTGATGCATTGTTAGTGCAGCATATATGGTGATGCATTGTTAGTGCAGCATATATGGTGATGCATTGTTGGTGCACCATATGTGGTGATGCATTGTTAGTGCAGCATATATGGTGATGCATTGTTAGTGCAGCATATATGGTGATGCATTGTTAGTGCAGCATATATGGTGATGCATTGTTAGTGCAGCATATATGGTGTTGGAGTTAGTGTGCAGAGACCTGTATGCCCGTCTGGTAGCATCTTGGGATCTCCAATGCACCTTCACTAGTTGTAGCCACAGAAAAGGATACATGACTCCCTCCTTGTGGTACTCTATGAGTCCTGCGTGACACATGTATCACCAGAGTCTAGGATACATAACTCCCTCCTTGTGGTACTCTATGAGTCCTGCGTGACAGCATGTATCACCAGAGTCTAGGATACATGACTCCCTCCTTGTGGTACTCTATGAGCCCTTAGTGACGGAATGTATCACCAGAGTCTATGATTTAGAAAACAAGCTGTTTATAGAGGACAGCCTGTTTAGTTTGTTTGTAGAAAACTGTTTATAGAAGTTCAGTCTGTTTATAAACAGGAGAAGACACATGTCCACTCTTTGCCTAATGATTCACCAGTTTTAAGGGTGCAAATGCTTCTTGTCGCCAGAATATGAATTTGTAAATTATCAAGAAGAGTGTTTAACCCTTGACATGTCATCTTAATTGCAGTTCGTTTATGAATTATGGCCTTATATGTGTTGACGATTAAGAAACATTTAAAGGGATCGAACCCCCTTGTAAGGACAATAGACACTCCCGTTAGAGTCAAAATATCCAAGCCTTCACTGAAAAGTAGTTCAGAGTAGTTTTAAATGACAAAAATTACTTACGCAGGTAGCATAAGTAATTATCTCCCTGCATAATAATAAACAAGGGTCAAAAGATGCTTAACCCCGTGTTCTGCAAATCCGAATGCTTAGTTAGGATAATATATTTACTTCCAAAGTAAGGCTCAGTAGTGTCAAAGTCACGTCATAAAACATATAAAAGTTTGTAAAGGACTGCACGTAAATAAAATCACATTTACATCAAAGACAATATAGCTTAAATGGTTTTAACTTGTAGGAGAAACTATGCATTTGTGACATTGAGCAATAAGGTGATATGAATGCACATATTGCATTGTTTGTTAATGTGTGTGTGCACTCGAGTACGGTGGTTTAGAAAGAGCAGTAGTTACGTTAAGCAGAACGGCTCAGCTGGTCAATGTGGTGACTGGCTCAGCTGATCCCTGTGGTTACTGGCTCAGCTGGTCGCTGTGATGACTGACTCAGCTGGGCGTTGTGATGACTGGCTCAGCTGGTCGCTGTGAAGACTGACTCAGCTGGGCGTTGTGATGACTGGCTCAGCTGAGCGTTGTGATGACTGGCTCAGCTGGGCGTTGTGATGACTGGCTCAGCTGGGCGTTGTGATGACTGGCTCAGCTGGGCGTTGTGATGACTGGCTCAGCTGGGCGTTGTGATGACTGGCTCAGCTGGTCGCTGTGATGACTGGCTCAGCTGGTCGCTGTGATGACTGCCTAAGCTGGTCGCTGTGATGACTGCCTAAGCTGGTCGCTGTGATGACTGCCTCAGCTTATCACTGCAAAGACTGGATCAGCTGATCACTCAAGTGATTTGCTCAGCTAATCTATGTAAATACTGGCCCAGTTCTATTACTATTCGCACTAATGGACAGAGATATATGGCAACTTTATTAGTGTTAAAATTATGTTAGAATTAATATTTTATTGATCAAATTTTCAGCCTTAATAATATACATACATGACTGCTTACTTATTGGTGACATGCATAAGAATATAAGTGGCAGTATGTATGTTTGTATGCATATTATATATATATATATATATATATATATATATATATATATGTATATATATATATATATATATATATATATATATATATATATATATATATATATATATATATATATATATATATATATATATATATATATATTATATATATATATATATATATATATATATATATATATATGAACCTATTTTAGGTTTGGACGTGGATAAATGCCTTATTGATAATGTCAGTTCTTTGGAAAGTAAACAATTTTGCTCGGACTCTTATTGAAAGTCCGGTGTGAAGCACCGAGTGCGTCTGTTATATTAGTTCAATGAACCACCAGCTTGCGTTAGGAGCCCCGCGCTTGCGTCAGTGACCGAATTTCCAGCTGGAGTTTGAGCTTCAGATTCAAACTGAGGGTGGAGCTACAACAGCCTACGGCTGGAGTTTAACCTTCAGCTTCAAGCTTTCGTTGGGGCTTCATCTTCCAGCTACGTTAATGGCTCTCGTTTCAGTCAGCTTGCATGTTTCTTGCCTATTATAACAAATTATTACACCCCTGCGCCTCTCACACACAATATGTACACTATGTACACCTTGCTTTTCTCGCACACAATATGTGCACCCTGCTCCTCTCACACACAATATGTGCACCTCATGTACACCCTGCGCCTCTCACACACAATATGTACACTATGTACACCCTGCTCCTCTCACACACAATATGTACACCCTGCTCCTCTCATACACAATATGTACACCACAGGTACACCCTGCTCCTCTCACACACAATATGTACACCTCATGTACACCCTGCTCCTCTCACACACAATATGTACACCCTGCTCCTCTCATACACAATATGTACACCACAGGTACACCCTGCTCCTCTCACACACAATATGTACACCTCATGTACACCCCTGCTCCTCTCACACACAATATGTACACCCTGCTCCTCTCATACACAATATGTACACCACAGGTACACCCTGCTCCTCTCACACACACGTACACCTTGCACCTCTCACACACACATGTACACTATGTACACCCTGCTCCTCTCACACACAATATGTACACCACATGTACACCCTGCTTCTCTCACACACACACAATATGTACACCACATATACACCCTGCTTCTCTCACACACACGTACACCTTGCACCTCTCTCTCACACACGCACACACATACACACACATGTACACTATGTACACCCTGCTCCTCTCACACACATTATGTACACCACATGTACACCCTGCTTCTCAGACACACAATATGTACACCACATGTACACCTTGCTCCTCTCACACACATGTACACTATGTACATTCATGATGTCAGTGGATTAATGCACTTATTAATCTACCGAGTACAGTTTACGTACAATCAGCGAGATTACTCTCTGTATCGGGTACAATTATCTTCGCCCTTTGGCATTCAAACACATTTGTAACATCAGCCGTTTACTATATACTCCTGTGAATACAGTTAAGGCAGTCTCTAAGTTACGAATGGGATGTAGCTCTCAAGTTACGGACGGGATGCAGTCCCAAAGTTACGAACGGGATGCAGTCCCGAAGTTACAAACGGGATGCATTCCCCAAGTAACGAACGGGATTCAGTCCCCAAGTTACGAACGGGATTCAGTCCCCAAGTTACGAACGGGATTCAGTCCCCAAGTTATGAATGGGATTCAGTCCCCAAGTTCACCCACGAGAAGAACGAGAAAAGCGCCCACGAGAAGAAAACGGGACATTACGTCAACTTTGCGATTTATATAGATCTAAACATCAAAATGCGATGAAAACACTTCTAGAGAGGACTGGTCGATAGATTCAAGCTGTATTGCTGGACTTGGGAGGACTGGTCGATAGATTCAGGCTGTATTGCTGGACTTGGGAGGACTGGTCGATAGATGCAGGCTGTATTGCTGGACTTGGGAGGACTGGTCGATAGATGCAGGCTGTGTTGCTGGACTTGGGAGGACTGGTCGATAGATGCAGGCTGTATTGCTGGACTTGGGAGGACTGGTCGATAGATTCAGGCTGTGTTGCTGGACTTGGGAGGACTGGTCGATAGATGCAGGCTGTGTTGCTGGACTTGGGAGGACTGGTCGATAGATGCAGGCTGTGTTGCTGGACTTGGGAGGACTGGTCGATAGATTCAGGCTGTGTTGCTGGACTGGGAGGACTGGTCGATAGATTCAGGCTGTGTTGCTGGACTCGAGGGGACTGGTCGATAGATGCAGGCTGTGTTGCTGGACTCGGGGGGGGGGGGGGGGACTGGTTGATAGATGCAGGCTGTGTTGCTGGACTCGGGGGGGGGGGGACTGGTTGATAGATGCAGGCTGTGTTGCTGGACTCGGGGGGGGGGGACTGGTTGATAGATGCAGGCTGTGTTGCTGGACTCGGGGGGGGGGGGACTGGTTGATAGATGCAGGCTGTGTTGCTGGACTCGGGGGGGACTGGTTGATAGATGCAGGCTGTGTTGCTGGACTCGGGGGGGGGGGACTGGTTGATAGATGCAGGCTGTGTTGCTGGACTCGGGGGGGGGACTGGTTGATAGATGCAGGCTGTGTTGCTGGACTCGGGAGGGGGGGGGGGAGGGCTCGGTTCTTGAACCAACCAAAAATCATGGTGTAAAATCCACTTTGTAGAGACAAATAATATGAAAACATAAATGTTCATAAGCCTGGGGCGCTCCGTACTTGAAATAGGGTTAATAGTTGCCTTCTGTACGTGTGAACGAAACTAACAATCCCGAACATTATTTAAGGAAACAAACGACGTGGCAAGAAACATAAATAAATATTCTAACGAACATGATCACTATTGAAATGTACATTTATCCAATAAAGGTGAAAAATATTCTCCCCAAGATATCATCAATATTCAAATTTACACATTTCCAATAAAGATGAAAAATGTTCAATACATGAACAATATCTAATACATCCAATATTTCAACATAAACAATATTATAATGATAACAACGCTCCACTAAGCAAAACTGCGTTAATCCAAGCAAAGTAAAACAATTACATAAAACAATCTAACATGTTCTTTAACAATTTACTCAAATGTAATTTTATTAATTGCAATTTT
The DNA here is from genome assembly GCA_020271785.1 of Procambarus virginalis. Taxonomy (NCBI): domain Eukaryota; kingdom Metazoa; phylum Arthropoda; class Malacostraca; order Decapoda; family Cambaridae; genus Procambarus; species Procambarus virginalis. The sequence goes on from WNGS01004946.1 coordinate 27,404,812, forward strand.
AATTTATATTGGTATTAAACAAAGCATTATCAATATTAGCCTTCGCTAATCTCTTTGTCAACCCTCAACCTTCCTATAAAAATACAAATGGACTATACCCATAATTACCTGCTAGTTACCAACCATTATTTCTAAATCTACCAGCTGCCTACCAACCCTTAACCATTCACAAACTCTAAATCTATCATTGCCTCTCATTCTATAAAGTCAGATCTAAACCTTGCTTCCAAGGCCACTTTGATACACAAGGAATATCTTTGAGATAATTTACCAGTGATTGCAACACTAAGAAACATGAGCTGTGGCTGAGACTGCAATCTCAGGAAAAGTTGCACCTGTGAATGACGCAACCTCAACAACAATTGTAGCTGTGATTGCAGCCTGTAACAAACGTTGTATATGTGTTTGCATCATCAACAAAAGTTGTATCAGTGATTGCAGCATATAACAGAAGTTGTATCTCTGATTGCAGCATGCAACAAGAGTTGTGCATGTGATTGAAACATCAACAGTAGTTGAATCTGTGATTGCAACCTCCACATAAGTTGTAGCCGTGATTGCAGCCTGCAACAAAAGTTGCACATGTGATTGTAACATCAACAGTTGATTAATCTGTGAATGCAGCTGCAAAAAGAGATTGTATCTGTGTAACATTAAGAGAAATTGTATCTGTGATTGCAGCCTGCAACAGAAATTATATATCTAATATGCACAATTAAAACACAAAAACGTGATGTATCTATGATAAAATACTGAGGATGTGACTGAGCCCCCGTGTGCCTGGGGAGTACAGAGACGCAGGTTCGATCCCATAAAACAACCTCAGTATTTTCTCGTATGTGATATCTTTTAAAACAAAGAATAAGTTGTTTGTACTTCAACACTTGGTGTGTATGGCTATTCAAATTTGTAATAGAGTTGTTAAGGGTACAAAGAGGTGTTGCTAAGGCGCTGTGAATTAGCCACCAGTTCTGTTTAATGAATAGTGGAATTATACCTCATAAGTACCCTGTAACCCGTCCTCCTAATCGTAATTTGACGTATACTCTACCTAAGGCTAAAAATTGTTCAAGAAAATGGTAACGGCTCACTAAAGTGACATAGTGTTCCGTTTTCTGTTTTGGGACCTCTAGTAGGTTCGGATAAGGGCGCTTTAGTACGACAGTTTCTTGACGTTGTGGAACCTTAGGAGGACGGGCTGGGTTATCAGGTGTGGGGGGCAGTTACTGTTCCTTCCTCATATTGCTAAGTTATCCCTTCACTCCACAAACACATATGGATTATTCACATAATAAAAAAATTCTTCAAATGCCTCTGTTCTCTTATTTCATCCCGAGATTTATTGACAAAATCATTGCTGATGGTAGACGAGTTTACATCCTCCAAGACAAGAACATGATAGTTTACATCCTCCAAGACAAGATCATGACAATTTACATCCTCCAAGACAAGAACATGACAATTTACATCCTCCAAGACAAGAACATGACAATTTACATCCTCCAAGACAAGAACATGACAATTTACATCCTCCAAGACAAGAACATGATAGTTTACATCCTCCAAAACAGATTTGAATGTAATTTACATCCTCCAAGACAAGAATATGACAATTTACATCCTCCAAGACAAGAACATGACAATTTACATCCTCCAAGACAAGAACATGTTAGTTTACATCCTACAAGACAATACCATGTTAGTTTTCATCTTATAAGACAAGACTGTTAGTTTACATCTTACATGACAAGATCATGTTAATTTACATCATACAAGACAATACTATGTTAGTTTCAACCCTATATTACAACACCTTGTTAGTTAACAGCCAAGAAAACAAGACTTACGGCCTCCTAAATCCAGTAACCGGATTCTTTCTGCGAATTGGGCCTTAAAGCCTTTTCTTCCGTGATCCCACTCAAAGCCAATACTAAGTTATCAAGAAATGGCAGTAGCAAGTAGTTGTGCAAGGAATAAAGGGGAGTAAGCAAGACTAAATAACACCTTCACTGATATAATTTGTCATAACTACACATATGTACACACTGTCTTTTTTTTCACAGGACACTTAATATATCTGCAGTGTTCTTCAAAATCCTGGTGAGTCCACTATCTTCAAGTATACATCATCCACGTCCAATGGTCATTACCGGCAAATTCACCTTCCTAAGCATGGGGCCAGTCCACACACCATATCGTCACGATATCCAAATACCGCTAATCTGCTCTCCTGAACACACTGGTAGAGGTCTTCAACAACACGCTGACAGGGGTCACAAGTAATACGTCCAGGGGGGGGGGGGTCTCCTGTAACACCCTGGCAGAATTTGGACTACACACTGGCAGCACTTATCAGCAAACGGCCAGTACTCTCGTCTTGTAACTCCTCATGGCCAATCCCGGGTACGTCGGTCCACAACAATAACACAACACAACAGTGTGCAACTCACTGCACACTGTCTGCCGGCGACTGCCACTTGTCCTAGCATGAACAAGTCAGGAGTTTCTGGACTGCCCAAGGTGAACTGATTTCCAAAGCGCAATAGACCCTCCACGTCACCTCTGTGAACATAATAGTTATTAGCTAGAAAGAAGGCATTCAAGAAGAACATAGGATGGCAGCCTTTAACAGGAGAACTGAAAATATAATCGGATGCACATTCTAGATGGTGTTGATATTGTTACTTCACTCACCAGAGGTCTTCATCATCGTCCTCACCTCCTGTGGTACGAACAGGAGCCTTTCACAGATGGCGCCGAACTTACCACACCTCCGGCAACAGATGGCGTTGTCCTCGTCACACCTAATGCCTTGGAGGATAAGTGCAAGTCCCTAGATGGCGTCCATATCGCCACTCCTCACTAAAGCAACGATGTTGATATCGTCACACCTCCCCACCAAAAAGAATTTGGTTTGGTTTCTAAAATAAAATAAAACAAATAGCAATCTAGATGCATAACAAGGCATCTTCTACCACGTTGTCTACCCCCTTTAATGTGTTCAATATAAAGGGGTAATGCTGGAGGTGTAGACTCCATCTGAATAGTCGGAGATTTTTCTGCTGGAATTTTGCAAGAAATTTAAAAGGATTATAGCCAAACCTGAACAAAAGTGAGTGACCACTGCTTGCTAAATAGACATCAAAATGTTGACAGCGCTAACTTGGGCCAATGTTTCCTTCTATATCACAGAATATTTTTGTTGGCAATCACTGAACTTCTTAGAATAATATGTTACAGGGTGTTTCTTTCCCTTTAGCATCATTCTGT
>WNGS01004946.1:27412905-27435301 GCA_020271785.1 Procambarus virginalis
AGGGGACTCTATGTATAAGCAGATCCTATTGTATAAGAGGGCTCTATTGCATAGGTGACTCCATTGTATAAGGGAACGCTATTGTTTAAGGTGCTTATTACAAAAGGTGCTCTATTGTACTATTGTATACGGTAGCTCCATTGTATAAGGAGTCCTATTGTATAATGTGTATCCATTGTATAAAATGACCTTACTGGATGCAGCGGTTCCACTGCATATGGGTTCACTGTATAGGGTGTGTGTTGAATGAGGGGATCCATTTGTATAAGGCAGTATGTTGCCTCAAACCTCACACCAACAAATTCTTTTTATCTCTTCACCCTGAGACATTGTACCCAAATTTATATATTTTTATGGACTGGGTCCCAGTCACTCCTCCCCGGCCAGGATTCGATCTCGGGTCGACGCTGTGCGCGAGTCGGTGAGCGCGGTATCCTCTTCACTACACTACTATTATTCCCAGGGTTATAAACCCTTGGAACCGCCTATCCGCAGAAGTCGTAAATGACAAGACTTACGGTTCAGTGAACCCACCTTTCTGGAATTTATTCTTTATTAAGCCTACTCAATAGCTCGGTCGATAGAGCTTCGGCCTGACACGCGTGAGATCCGAGGTTCGAGTTTCCTAGAGCCCAGGTGAATGGAATGTTTATTTCCACTGAAGTGTTGATGAATATTTATATTAGGGTTCAAAATCTAGTTGTAAAAAATTATTTGGAAAAATGGGGAAGAAATCTGACAAGCCGCCGGCATGCCGTCCACGTTTAAGCCACTAGAGAGATGGTGCCTATGTAAATTCCGGTAAAAATGTAATGGTTGTAACATTCTGGGGTATAGTTGCATCAGTGCGCCTGACACCAATACCGATTTCAGTTTGGTTCCAGCCAAGCGCAAGGAGGATTGACTGGGTACCAATTCTGAACTGTTAATCTAACAGTGATTAGGAACGAGATTGTATAATTTCGTTAATAATCACTGATTAGAAACTAATCCTAATTATTTTCTCTGACTGGATAGTAGTATTAAAGGTAAAACTTGTAAAATAAGGCTTAAGATCTGCTATGTGAAGCGAAAGCTCAGACTAGTTCCTGCCTCAACTAAGTTCTTTTTAGTTACCAATATTACATTTCATTTTCTCTGAAGCTGATGAAAACAAAAAATGTAAGCTTATGGGATAGCTATTATCTAAACATCATATCGTGTTTAGATTAATCCCAGAATTTAAATAACATGAAATTATGTGGATCTAAAGCTGGTTCCTTATTTTATATATAATTCTTTCCTGTTGAATACCTCGTTTGCACAGAAAAGACAACCACAAAAATCTATTTTACCAGATTATTTGGGAATTGACATAATTTAAAGGTAAAAGATGGCATTGTACTCCGTAGTCCTTCATTATCGACTAACAGGTAACTTTTCTTTACTATGCCCGCTATACCCATCCCGTGGGCGGTGGTGCAAAGCATTACCTGAATGTCTAGCTACTTGTTATAATGTCCTCTATATTTACCATCCATCTGGGAATAATCCTTGAACTCTAAACCCTCTGGAAGGATGCTATCCCTTTAGGAATAGGCACTGGACTCCATAAAAAGCATTCAGGAAAGTCTCAAGGCTAGATTCGGGTATGTGAATTCACACCTTTTTACAATTATGAAAAGTGGTTCGTTAATTTGATCTTAAAATGATGGTAAGATGGTCTTGTTATCTTAGCCACATACATGAAAAGTTAGCTTAACAAACAATTCGACACCGATGAAGGAGATCTAAATCCGATCTTTTGGTTTGTTTGTGGTGGTCAGTGTGACCCCATAGAACGCTCCTGTAGTAGCAGGAGACTATAAACTCACCATCTTGCTACAGCAGTTTGTGGATGGCTGTTTGCTGCCCAGGATATCTCCTGTGCCCCTTGGGCACTAACAACACCGCCCCTAGACAGCGGGTCTCTTGCCACATCCCTGTAAACACACAGTTCAAGCAGTGTTATTGTCTTCACTTCGTTGCAAGATCAAATAATTTGATTAACGTTTTGAAAAACATTAAAAACGTTGAAGTTCCGTTGTGTGTGTACAGGGATATCATGTCCTTGTGCCACAGATAGCAGCACGCAGATTTTTTGCACCTTGCCACGGTGTTGCTATCTTGTGCATAGAGAACATGTGCAACATCTTTGCATGCTCAGTACCACCTTCTCCTCCTGCAGAAAAAGTACACCTCCTCCATAAGTTGGAATGAAGATGAGACCCAGGCAGCAGGCAACGTTAAGGACCAGGTAGGCCACAGCTGTCACACTAAGACCTGCTTGCTGCAGCTGACACTCCACGACCTGCTTGCTGCAGCTGACACACCACGACCTGCTTGCTGCAGCTGACACACTAAGACCTTCTTGCTGCAGCTGACACTCCACGACCTTCTTGCTGCAGCTGACACTCCACGACCTTCATGCTGCAGCTGACACACCACGACCTGCTTGCTGCAGCTGACACACTACGACCTGCTTGCTGCAGCTGACACTCCACGACCTGCTTGCTGCAGCTGACACTCCACGACCTGCTTGCTGCAGCTGACACTCCATGACCTGCTTGCTGCAGCTGACACTCCACGACCGTCATGCTGCAGCTGACACACCACGACCTGCTTGCTGCAGCTGACACTCCACGACCTGCTTGCTGCAGCTGACACACCACGACCTGCTTGCTGCAGCTGACACACCACGACCTGCTTGCTGCAGCTGACACACCACGACCTGCTTGCTGCAGCTGACACACCACGACCTGCTTGCTGCAGCTGACACTCCACGACCTTCATGCTGCAGCTGACACTCAACGACCTGCTTGCTGCAGCTGACACTCCACGACCTTCATGCTGCAGCTGACACACTACGACCTGCTTGCTGCAGCTGACACTCCACGACCTGCTTGCTGCAGCTGACACACTACGACCTGCTTGCTGCAGCTGACACTCCACGACCTTCATGCTGCAGCTGACACACTACGACCTGCTTGCTGCAGCTGACACTCCACGACCTGCTTGCTGCAGCTGACACTCCACGACCTGCTTGCTGCAGCTGACACACTCCACGACCTGCTTGCTGCAGCTGACACTCCACGACCTGCTTGCTGCAGCTGACACTCCACGACCAAGCTTGCTGCAGCTGACACTCCACGACCTGCTTGCTGCAGCTGACACACTCCACGACCTGCTTGCTGCAGCTGACACTCCACGACCTTCATGCTGCAGCTGACACACCACGACCTGCTTGCTGCAGCTGACACTCCACGACCTGCTTGCTGCAGCTGACACAATCCACGACCTGCTTGCTGCAGCTGACCCACTCCACGACCTGCTTGCTGCAGCTGACACACCACGACCTGCTTGCTGCAGCTGACACTCCACGACCTGCTTGCTGCAGCTGACACTCCACGACCTGCTTGCTGCAGCTGACACACACCACGACCTGCTTGCTGCAGCTGACACACTCCACGACCTGCTTGCTGCAGCTGACACACACCATGACCTGCTTGCTGCAGCTGACACACCACGACCTGCTTGCTGCAGCTGACACACTCCACGACCTGCTTGCTGCAGCTGACACTCCACAACCTGCTTGCTGCAGCTGACACACCACGACCTGCTTGCTGCAGCTGACACACACCACGACCTGCTTGCTGCAGCTGACACACTCCACGACCTGCTTGCTGCAGCTGACACACCACGACCTTCATGCTGCAGCTGACACACCACGACCTGCTTGCTGCAGCTGACACTCCACGACCTTTATGCTGCAGCTGACACACAACGACCTGCTTGCTGCAGCTGACACNATTCTGAACTGTTAATCTAACAGTGATTAGGAACGAGATTGTATAATTTCGTTAATAATACTGATAGAAACTAATCCTAATCTTTTCTCTGACTGGATAGTAGTATTAAAGGTAAAACTTGTAAAATAAGGCTTAAGATCTGCTATGTGAAGCGAAAGCTCAGACTAGTTCCTGCCTCAACTAAGTTCTTTTTAGTTACCAATATTACATTTCATTTCTCTGAAGCTGATGAAAACAAAAAATGTAAGCTTATGGGATAGCTATTATCTAAACATCATATCGTGTTTAGATTAATCCCAGAATTAAATAACATGAAATTATGTGGATCTAAAGCTGGTTCTTATTTTATATATAAATTCTTTCCTGTTGATACCTCGTTTGCACAGAAAAGACAACCACAAAAATCTATTTTACCAGATTAAGTGGGAATTGACATAATTTAAAGGTAAAAGATGGCATTGTACTCCGTAGTACTTCATTATCGACTAACAGGTAACTTTTCTTTACTATGCACGCCGCCCATCCCGTGGGCGGTGGTGAAAAGCATTACCTGAATGTCTAGCTACTTGTTATAATGTCTCTATATTTACCATCCATCTGGGAATATTACTTGGACTCTAAACCCTCTGGAAGGATGCTATCCCTCTAGGAATAGGCGCTGGACTCCATGAAAAGCATTCAGGAAAGTCTCAAGGCTAGATTCGGGTATGTGAATTCACACCTTTTTACAATTATGAAAAGTGGTTCGTTAATTTGATCTTAAAATGATGGTAAGATGGTCTTGTTATCTTAGCCACATACATGAAAAGTTTGCTTAGCAAACAATTCGACACCGCGCGATGAAGGAGATCTAAATCCGATCTTTTGGTTTGTTTGTGGTGGTCAGTGTGACCCCATAGAACGGTCCTGTAGTAGCAGGAGACTATAAACTCACCATCTTGCTACAGCAGTTTGTGGATGGCTGTTTGCTGCCCAGGATATCTCCTGTGCCCCTTGGGCACTAACAACACCGCCCCTAGACAGCGGGTCTCTTGCCACATCCCTGTAAACACACAGTTCAAGCAGTGTTATTGTCTTCACTTCGTTGCAAGCTCAAATAATTTTATTAACGTTTTGAAAAACATTAAAAACGTTGAAGTTCCGTTGTGTGTGTACAGGGATATCATGTCCTTGTGCCACAGATAGCAGCACGCAGATTTTTTGCACCTTGCCACGGTGTTGCTATCTTGTGCATAGAGAACATGTGCAACATCTTTGCATGCTCAGTACCACCTTCTCCTCCTGCAGAAAAAGTACACCTCCTCCATAAGTTGGAATGAAGATGAGACCCAGGCAGCAGGCAACGTTAAGGACCAGGTAGGCCACAGCTGTCACACTAAGACCTGCTTGCTGCAGCTGACACACCACGACCTGCTTGCTGCAGCTGACACACCACGACCTGCTTGCTGCAGCTGACACACCACGACCTGCTTGCTGCAGCTGACACTCCACGACCTGCTTGCTGCAGCTGACACACCACGACCTGCTTGCTGCAGCTGACACTCCACGACCTTCTTGCTGCAGCTGACACACCACGACCTGCTTGCTGCAGCTGACACACCACGACCTGCTTGCTGCAGCTGACACACCACGACCTGCTTGCTGCAGCTGACACTCCACGACCTGCTTGCTGCAGCTGACACACACGACCTGCTTGCTGCAGCTGACACACCACGACCTGCTTGCTGCAGCTGACACACCACGACCTGCTTGCTGCAGCTGACACACCACGACCTGCTTGCTGCAGCTGACACTCCACGACCTGCTTGCTGCAGCTGACACACCACGACCTGCTTGCTGCAGCTGACACTCCACGACCTTCATGCTGCAGCTGACACACCACGACCTGCTTGCTGCAGCTGACACTCCACGACCTGCTTGCTGCAGCTGACACACCACGACCTTCATGCTGCAGCTGACACTCCACGACCTGCTTGCTGCAGCTGACACTCCACGACCTGCTTGCTGCAGCTGACACTCCACGACCTCTTGCTGCAGCTGACACTCCACGACCTGCTTGCTGCAGCTGACACTCCACGACCTGCTTGCTGCAGCTGACACTCCACGACCTTCTTGCTGCAGCTGACACTCCACGACCTGCTTGCTGCAGCTGACACACCACGACCTGCTTGCTGCAGCTGACACACCACGACCTGCTTGCTGCAGCTGACACTCCACGACCTTCATGCTGCAGCTGACACACCACGACCTGCTTGCTGCAGCTGACACTCCACGACCTTCATGCTGCAGCTGACACACCACGACCTGCTTGCTGCAGCTGACACACTCCACGACCTGCTTGCTGCAGCTGACACACACCACGACCTGCTTGCTGCAGCTGACACTCCACGACCTGCTTGCTGCAGCTGACACACTACGACCTGCTTGCTGCAGCTGACACTCCACGACCTGCTTGCTGCAGCTGACACTCCACGACCTTCATGCTGCAGCTGACACTCCACGACCTGCTTGCTGCAGCTGACACTCCACGACCTGCTTGCTGCAGCTGACACACTACGACCTGCTTGCTGCAGCTGACACACCACGACCTGCTTGCTGCAGCTGACACTCCACGACCTTCATGCTGCAGCTGACACTCCACGACCTGCTTGCTGCAGCTGACACTCCACGACCTGCTTGCTGCAGCTGACACTCCACGACCTGCTTGCTGCAGCTGACACTCCACGACCTGCTTGCTGCAGCTGACACACCACGACCTGCTTGCTGCAGCTGACACTCCACGACCTGCTTGCTGCAGCTGACACACTCCACGACCTGCTTGCTGCAGCTGACACACACCACGACCTGCTTGCTGCAGCTGACACTCCACGACCTGCTTGCTGCAGCTGACACACCACGACCTGCTTGCTGCAGCTGACACACCACGACCTGCTTGCTGCAGCTGACACTCCACGACCTTCTTGCTGCAGCTGACACTCCACGACCTGCTTGCTGCAGCTGACACTCCACGACCTTCATGCTGCAGCTGACACACTACGACCTGCTTGCTGCAGCTGACACTCCACGACCTGCTTGCTGCAGCTGACACTCCACGACCTGCTTGCTGCAGCTGACACACTCCACGACCTTCATGCTGCAGCTGACACTCCACGACCTGCTTGCTGCAGCTGACACTCCACGACCTTCATGCTGCAGCTGACACACACACGACCTGCTTGCTGCAGCTGACACTCCACGACCTTCATGCTGCAGCTGACACTCCACGACCTGCTTGCTGCAGCTGACACTCCACGACCTGCTTGCTGCAGCTGACACACCACGACCTGCTTGCTGCAGCTGACACACCACGACCTGCTTGCTGCAGCTGACACTCCACGACCTGCTTGCTGCAGCTGACACTCCACGACCTGCTTGCTGCAGCTGACACACCACGACCTGCTTGCTGCAGCTGACACACCACGACCTGCTTGCTGCAGCTGACACTCCACGACCTGCTTGCTGCAGCTGACACTCCACGACCTGCTTGCTGCAGCTGACACACCACGACCTGCTTGCTGCAGCTGACACTCCACGACCTGCTTGCTGCAGCTGACACACCACGACCTGCTTGCTGCAGCTGACACACCACGACCTGCTTGCTGCAGCTGACACTCCACGACCTTCTTGCTGCAGCTGACACACCACGACCTGCTTGCTGCAGCTGACACACTCCACGACCTGCTTGCTGCAGCTGACACACACCACGACCTGCTTGCTGCAGCTGACACTCCACGACCTGCTTGCTGCAGCTGACACACTACGACCTGCTTGCTGCAGCTGACACTCCACGACCTGCTTGCTGCAGCTGACACTCCACGACCTTCTTGCTGCAGCTGACACTCCACGACCTGCTTGCTGCAGCTGACACTCCACGACCTGCTTGCTGCAGCTGACACACTACGACCTGCTTGCTGCAGCTGACACACCACGACCTGCTTGCTGCAGCTGACACTCCACGACCTTGCTTGCTGCAGCTGACACTCCACGACCTGCTTGCTGCAGCTGACACACTCCACGACCTGCTTGCTGCAGCTGACACTCCACGACCTGCTTGCTGCAGCTGACACTCCACGACCTGCTTGCTGCAGCTGACACACCACGACCTGCTTGCTGCAGCTGACACTCCACGACCTGCTTGCTGCAGCTGACACACTCCACGACCTGCTTGCTGCAGCTGACACACCCACGACCTGCTTGCTGCAGCTGACACTCCACGACCTGCTTGCTGCAGCTGACACACCACGACCTGCTTGCTGCAGCTGACACACCACGACCTGCTTGCTGCAGCTGACACTCCACGACCTGCTTGCTGCAGCTGACACTCCACGACCTGCTTGCTGCAGCTGACACTCCACGACCTGCTTGCTGCAGCTGACACACCACGACCTGCTTGCTGCAGCTGACACTCCACGACCTTCTTGCTGCAGCTGACACTCCACGACCTGCTTGCTGCAGCTGACACACTCCACGACCTTCTTGCTGCAGCTGACACTCCACGACCTGCTTGCTGCAGCTGACACTCCACGACCTTCTTGCTGCAGCTGACACACCACGACCTGCTTGCTGCAGCTGACACTCCACGACCTGCTTGCTGCAGCTGACACTCCACGACCTGCTTGCTGCAGCTGACACTCCACGACCTGCTTGCTGCAGCTGACACACCACGACCTGCTTGCTGCAGCTGACACACCACGACCTGCTTGCTGCAGCTGACACTCCACGACCTGCTTGCTGCAGCTGACACTCCACGACCTGCTTGCTGCAGCTGACACACCACGACCTGCTTGCTGCAGCTGACACACCACGACCTGCTTGCTGCAGCTGACACTCCACGACCTGCTTGCTGCAGCTGACACTCCACGACCTGCTTGCTGCAGCTGACACACCATGACCTGCTTGCTGCAGCTGACACTCCACGACCTGCTTGCTGCAGCTGACACACCACGACCTGCTTGCTGCAGCTGACACACCACGACCTGCTTGCTGCAGCTGACACTCCACGACCTCTTGCTGCAGCTGACACACCACGACCTGCTTGCTGCAGCTGACACACCACGACCTTCTTGCTGCAGCTGACACCCACGACCTGCTTGCTGCAGCTGACACACCACGACCTGCTTGCTGCAGCAGACACACCATGACCTGCTTGCTGCAGCTGACACTCCACGACCTTCATGCTGCAGCTGACACTCCACGTCCTGCTTGCTGCAGCTGACACTCCACGACCTTCATGCTGCAGCTGACACACTACGACCTGCTTGCTGCAGCTGACACTCCACGACCTGCTTGCTGCAGCTGACACACTACGACCTGCTTGCTGCAGCTGACACTCCACGACCTTCATGCTGCAGCTGACACACTACGACCTGCTTGCTGCAGCTGACACTCCACGACCTGCTTGCTGCAGCTGACACACTCCACGACCTGCTTGCTGCAGCTGACACTCCACGACCTGCTTGCTGCAGCTGACACTCCACGACCCCTGAGTTTTTTTATAATTTATTGACATATTTTAGTTTTGTTTTATTTGTTTTATAAACTGTAATATCAATATAGCTATAGGTTAAGTACTAATTGTAATTAAGAAGCAATAAAATTATCTTCAAAAACTAAGACGGTTAGGTGAGGTTGTGGTTTTCTATTCAGATTTTCAGGTAAACTCAAATATTCACAATATATTTGACAGTACGATTTAAGACTTAGTGAAAAAAGTACAATTCCTAACTGCTATGAATAGTACATTATTGCACTTATTTGTCTCCTTACATTTACCACCGCATTTTTGGAGGACGGCTGGGATATCGATATACTAAAGAATTGTTCACGACTTTTGTTAGGCCAAAGCTAGAATATGCAGCGGTTGTGTGCCCATATCTTAAGAAGCACATCAGCAAACTGGAAAAGGTGCAAAGACATGCTACTAAGTGGCTCCCAGAACTGAAGGGCAAGAGCTATGAGGAGAGGTTAGAGGCATTAAATATGCCAAAACTAGAAGACAGAAGAAAAGAGGTGATATGATCACTACATACAAAATAGTAACAGGAATTGATAAAATAGATAGGGAAGATTTCCTGAGACCTGGAACTTTAAGAACAAGAGGTCATAGATATAAACTAGCTAAACACAGATGCCGAAGAAATATAAGAAAATTCACTTTCGCAAACAGAGTGGTAGACGGTTGGAACAAGTTAGGGAGAAGGTGGTGGAGACCAAGACCGTCAGTAATTTCAAAGCGTTATATGACAAAGAGTGCTGGGAAGACGGACACCACGAGCGTAGCTCTCATCCTGTAACTAACTTAGGTAATTACACACACAGACACACACAGACACACACCAGACACAGACAAACAGACAGACAGACAGAGGAAGCGGCCCATGACAGGTGTCTAACTCCCTGGTACCTATTTACTGCTAGGTAACAAGGGCATCATGGTGAAAGAAACTCTGCCCATTTGTTTCCGCCATTGCCAGGAATCGATCCCCGCCCACAGGACTACGTATCCAGCGTGCTGTCCACTCTGCCACCAGGCACCCTATGTGTTAATGGAGGCAGTTGCCTTTATTGTCTGATTGATCTGTATGAGCTTTCACCCATGGTGAGGGAACAAGCAGAATTTGAAGAAGTCCTTGTCTCAGTTGGTATGTAATTCATCCAGTGCCCAACATGATCACAGCTTCCTTGGGATAGTCGGTATCACAAGGTAGTGGTGCTACTGAAGGACTACCCAGAATGTGGTGTCTTATTATAGTCACTTCTTTTTTTTTTTCATAGGATTTTAGTGTATTTAGGCTTTACTTTTGTTATCAATTTGTACTGCATGAGTATCTATCTATACTGGTGACTACTGTATAGACTACAAATCTATAAGTTCATTTGTTGATGGTGTTTTAAATTGAATAACTGAATCTATGTTTATTTGTTGCACTGTTAATGGAAATCATTCTTGGAAGCATTGAGAATAAAAAAAAGTCATCATAGCATTGGTATTCCTGTACTAGTCATTGTAACACGGGACGGGTTCTCTCCTCTTTCTACCCTCTTTTTCTCTCTTTACCCATGTTCTTTACTTTGGTTCTTAACCAAGGGACCCCACGACTTTTACTCGAGCCGACTCCACGCCACGTGGTCTCAAGACGATTTACCGACTTGAGATTCTACAACCCGTATGACGTGAAAATAGACTTCTAGCAAAGTTCTAGGATCTCCTTTCCGCCGCCACCACCAGACCAGTAACCAACATGTGCAATGATCGAGGTCTGGATCGACCACGCTAAACAATCAACCTTGGGGTTTGATTCCCCACTAGTACAAATAAACCCTGGATCTTACGGGTGTAGTTAATTAAAATCAACAGGAGTAATAATCCTGATTCGGTGTTAGAATCGGCGCCCAATTCAATTCGCCACGTGGGAACCACGTGACAAGGACAATTCACATAAATATAACAAACACATGGAAATAATAAAAATACACATTAAGCTAATTAATTTATTCAAAAATTAAGCAAAATCTAAATAATTGAGCACTCCCTACTTGAACACGCCCTAACTGAATATGCCCTGACTATAATTTAACGGCAATGAGTGGACTATTCCCTACAATCACTCTTAAAGCAACTCTACCTTCTATAGACAGCTAGATGTTGTGTTGCCTTGGGGAAGAGGTGAGATGGATGACCTCTCCCAGTTGCTGCTGAAACCACACTGCCCTGTCCTCTCACTCCTCTACCCAGAGGCCTAGATCTGTATTCTTCCGCTAGTATCTAAGTTACTTTGCCAGGCTTAAGTTATAACAATTAACCTCTGTCGTACTGAATTATCCGGATTGATTGATTTATTGTACTGAAGTTAAATTACACAAACATCTTAAGGAAGAGCTATTCCCATTACAACATAGCTATTTGACCTTTGAGAAATAGAGGACATGGAACCTCGTGACCTATGACCTCCGGTCACTCCGCGTCACAACCTAGTTCTTGCTTGTGACGTCACTGATGGTGACTTAAACTCCTTCTAATAATGAGAATACTCTTGATATTATAAACAGTAGTACTATACAATGCAATTTGAATACAAAATGACTGAAGGTTAATTTCTCTAAGTAAGTGAATACTGTAGAAAGGTTCATTATGAAGCTTGGGAACAAAGGCGTCGGTATTTTCCACCGCTAAGTCCCTGGGGATGCTCCCACGCGGGTCCAGCTTCCCATTCTCCCTTGTGTAGATAACCATTCTGGATAATTTTTACAACAAGCCTCGATTGTTACATCATTATGAAACATCACTGGTTTCTTCACTCTTTCACACACCATTCCAAATTTCTGCGTACAAACATCTGCATCTCTACCACTGCACTGTGTCTTTCATGTACATTGTGTTGACTCATTTGTCAAAATGAATTTTAAATTTAGACCAAATTTATTTCTTATGTGTTATTTATGTTATAGGTACATTCAGAACAGTCGCCATGTCTTCCCCTGAAGCAGAAGGTATCCACGCGAGGACACCCAGTGAGGAAGGGTCCCTTGTATTACAATTGTCAGCTTAGAGNTCTTGGGCTGAAGCCAGTGAGCTAACTTAGTCCTGACCATTTGATGTCGTGACTTCACAGCACTCTAGTCTGTCATATGTTATTTCATATGTCATATGTTATTTCTTATCTCATACGATATTTTTTATGTCATGCGTCTAAGTGTTTCAACAGTTGTCCATTTTATTTTAGGCATACCTCTATTTTGTCTGTAATCGTCTGTTTCTCTTCGGCCATAACCTAAATATTCTATTGTAGATGTCACTTTTTTTGTCATTCAGCTACTTCAAACTGTCATATATCTTCCTCTGTCCGACATTTGCTGAACTAATGTTGCGGTTGTTACAACCAAATTATTCCCAACCTAAATGAGAATTTTGTTAGATGGTTTAGAGTACTTTGAGAATTTTGACGTTTTGAGAACAAATAATTGTTTCATCCCCAAGAAATATTTCCTCTCAAAATACTTTTGACTCATATCATGAATGCACTGCAATAATATTTTTGGAGTAACATGTAATCAAGTCATGATTTTTTTCTCAAACTCACCATATACTCTTGTTAGTTAATTCAAAAACCCTTTTACTTTGTGATAAAGTTATTGAACCAATATTTACCTATTTGCCAATTAAGACTTGTTTTTCAATATATTTTTCAAATATTAAATGCAAATATCTTGTTAATGCTTATTTTGATTACAGAGGAAGTTCAAGTTGAAATTTAAAAAAACAAGCTTTAGTTTAGTAGAAAATAAGCTTATTTCTAACATACATATTATGAGTCTTCCTAATTATGTTGAGGTTTTCCTAATGCTAATCATATTCTTGAAATATTCTGCCTCAAGAAGCGTTTCAGGCAAATATCATAGTATGAAAACAAGTTCAAGTTTAATATCAAATTCTAAATAACATATTTTAGAATTATATGATGTTCTGAATTAGGTGTTAAACTTATATAATGTTCTAAAATCTGTTTCAAATCTATATCAAATTCTAAAATATGTTTCAAGCTTATCATTTTCAAGAAATTTGTTTCAAGATTATATAAAGTTTTAAATGTTTCAAGCTTTTCGTGTTCTGAAATTGTGTCAAGCTAATTTCCTGTTCTAAAATATGTTTTTAGCTTACATCATTTTTTAAAATAAGTTTCAAGCTTATATAATTTTATAAAATGTTTTCAAGCTTACATCATTTTATAAAATATGTTTCATGCTTATACCAGTTCTGTCAGCGACACATTTCAAGCTTCTATCATGTACTAAAATTTATATCAAGTTCTAAAGCATGTTTCAAGCTTATATCGTCTTTTAAAATATGTCTCAAACTTATATCATGTTCTGAAATATGTTTAAATATCATATTAGGTTTTGAAATATGTTTAAATATCATATTAGGTTCTGAAATATGTTTCAAGCTTATATCAGGTTCTGAAATATTTTTTCAAGTTTATATCATTTTCTGAAATGTTTCAAGCTTATATCATGTTCTAAAATATGTTTCAAGCTTCTGTCATGTTCTGATACATGTTTCAATCTTATTTCATATCCTAAAATACGTTTCAAGTTTATATCCTGTTATAAACTATGTTTCAAGCTCATATCACGTTCTAAAATATGTTTCAAGCTTATATTTAGTTCTAAGCTTTGTTTCAAGATTATATCGGTCTAAAATATGACTCAAGTTGGTACCAGAAAGTACCAACATATAGCGATGCACCCCGTTCTCCAAAAATGGGGAGGTATATGTAAAAGCCCCATAAGTGCAATTATGTACTATGTATGACAGTCAGGAATTGTACATATTACACTTAGTATTAAATCGTTCTGTCAAATATATTGTGAATATTTGAGTTTACCCGAAAAGTTGAATAGAAAACCACGACGTAATCTAACCGTCTTAGTTTTCAAAGATAAGCATTTTATTGCTCCTTAATTACAATTACTACTTAACTTACAGCTATATTGACATTACAGTTTATAAAACAAATAAGAAACTGAAATATTTAAATAAATTGTTAAGTAACTCAGAATATTTTAAAATTTTGTATAAAATTTCTATTGTTTACTAAAAATTAAAAAGAAATGCCTTATGTTTAAAACTTGTTTATAACAAGCTGAACTGTTAAATTTCGTCCTAAAACTCCTTAAGTGTCTTAACAGAAAAGATGAGAATAAATGGGGAGGTAAATGTAACAGCCTCCATAAGTGCAATTATATACTACGTATGACAGTCAGGAAATGTACTTATTATACTTAGTATTAAAACGCACTGTCAATTCGGAGGACATCATGACCACCAGAAAGGACCAATATTTAGTGATGGACTACAAGAAAGTAACACTGTGTAGTGATGAACCACCAGAAAGTACCAACATGTAGTGATGTACCACCAGAAAGTACCAACATGTAGTGATGTACCACCAGAAAGTACCAATATGTAGTGATGTACCACCAGAAAGTACCAACATGTAGTGATGTACCACCAGAAAGTACCAATATGTAGTGATGAACCACCAGAAAGTACCAACATGTAGTGATGTACCACCAGAAAGTACCAACATGTAGTGATGAACCACCAGAAAGTACCAACATGTAATGATGAACCACCAGAAAGTACCAACATGTAGTGAAGGACCACCAGAAAGTATCAATATGAAGCGATGGACTACCAGAAAGTACGAATATGTTGTAATGGGCCACCAGAAAGTACTAATTTGTAAGTATGCTTCAAGTTTCTATAATGTTCTGATACATGTTTCAAGCTTATATCATGTTCAAAAATATCTTTCAAGCTTATATCACGTTCTAATATATATTACAAGCTCATGTCATGTTTTAAAATGTTTCAAGCTTTTATCATTTTCCATAATATGTTTCAAGATTATTTCATTTTCTAAACTATGTTTCAAGCTTATATCATGTTATAAAATATTTTTCAATCCTACATCATGTTATAAAATATGTTCAAACATATATGATGTATATTGCAGACATGTTTCTAGCTCGTATCATGTTCTAAAATATATGTCAATTTTATATCTTGTTTTAAAATATGTTTCAAGCTTAAATCATGTTCTGAAATATGTTTCAAGCTTAAATCATGTTCTGAAATATGTTTCAAGCCATATCATGTTCTGAAATATGTTTCAAGCTTAAATCATGTTCTGAAATATGTTTCAAGTTTATATCATGCTCTGAAATATGTTTCAAACCTATATCATGTTCTGAAATATGTTTCAAGCTTATTTCATATTTTGAAATACGTTTCAAGTTTATATCGTGTATAAAATATGTTTCAAGCTTATATCATGTTTTAAAATATATTTCAGGCTCATATCATATTCTGAAATATGTTTCAAGTTTATATCATGTTCTGAAATATGTTTCAAGCTTACATTATGTTCCGAAATATGTTTCAAGTTTCTATTAAGTTCTAATTCATGTTTGAAGCTTAATATTTGTTTTAAAATATGTTTCAAGATTATATCATGTTATAAAATGTTTCAAGCATATTTTATGTTCAATAATAAGTTTTAAGCTTATATCATGTAATAAAATATTTTTATGCTTACATCTTTTTTCTAAATATGTTTCAAACTTATATCATGTTCTAAAATGTGTTTTGAGACAAATGATGTTCCGAAATACATTTCAAGCTGATATCATGTTCTGAAATATGTTTAAAGCTTATATCATATTTCCAAATATGGTGAAAGCTTATATCTTGTTCGGAAATATGTTTCAAGATTATATTATGTTCTGAAAGATGTTCCAAGCTTATACCATGTTCCGAAATATGTTTCAAGCTTATATATCATGTTTTGAAAAATGTTTCAAGCCTATATTATGTTCTAAAATATGTATCAAGCTTATATAATTTTCTCAAATGTGTTTCAAGCTTTTATGATATTCTCAAATATGTTACAAACTTTTACCTTGTTATAAAAAAGTTTTAAGCTTACATTTTGTTCTAAAGACATGTTTCAAGCATAAATCACGTCCTGGAAATATTTAAAGTTTAAATGAAATACTAAATAATATATTTTGAGAACTTGTTCTATGCTTATATGATGATCTGAATAAAAATGTTTAAAGTTTGTAACAAGTTCTGAAAACATGTATCATGTTTAATGAGCTTACATCCTGACATATAATGTTTCACATAATGAATATAATGTTAGTTCACATCTTTCCACATAATGTTTCTTAATAACAGTTTCATCTTATAAAAACGCCATCATAACATGTTCAAGCTTTATATAAATTCTAAATATGCTTTTTCACGTAAAAAAAACAGAAGTACCAAATGTTGTTGAGTGGACCACAGAAAGTACAAATATATAGTGATGGACACCAGAAGTACCAACATGTAGTGAGGACCACCAGAAGTACCAATATGTTGTGATTGACCACCAGAAGTACCAATATGTAGTGATGGACACCAGAAAGTTCCAATATGTAGTATGAACCACCGAAATGCTCCAATGTGTGGATGGATCACCAGAACTATACCAATATGTAACGATAGACCCAACAGAAAGTACCAATATGTAGTGATGGACAACCAGAAGAAACCAGAAGTGATCGTTGTGACTTTGCGAACCACCAGAAAGTACGCAATATGTTGGGAGGACCACCAGAAAGTAGCAATTATGTTGTGATTGAAACCAGAAAGAACCAATAGTTGTGTGATGGACCACCAGTAAAAGTACCAGATATGTTGTGATGGACCACCAGAAAGTACCAATATGACGTGATGGACCACCGGAAAGTGGCACCAAAATCTAGTGAGGACCACCAGAGAAAGTACCAATACTGTTGTTATGGACCACCGAAAGTACCAATAGTGTTGGGATGGACCACCGATAAAAAGTACTAATATGTAGTGATGGACACACCTCAGAAAGTGGAAAATGTAGTGATGGGACGACTATAAAGTACCAATATGTGTGTGATGGACCACCTGAATTTACAAATATGTAGTGCATGGACCACTGAGAAAGTACAACTATAGTTGATGGACCACTAGAAATACCAATTATGTAGTGATGACCCGCGAAATGTACAAATATGTAGTGATGATCCACCAGAAAGTACCAACATTAGTGATGACCACCTAGAGAGTACCAAAGTATTAGTGATGAACACATTGAAAGTACCAGACATTAGTGATGGACCACCAGAAAGTACCAACTATGTAGTGATGGACCACAGAAAGTACAAACTATTAGTGATGAAACAAGAAAGTACCAATATGTAGTGATGAACACTAGAAAAGTACCAACATGTTAGTGATGGACCACCAGAGATACAAGTAGTGAGGACCAAGAAGTTCATAGGGTGATACAGAGTACGAATGTGAGACCACCAGAAAGTCCCAACTTGTAGTGATGGACCATTAAAACGTACCAACTTGTAGTGATGGACCACTAGAACAAAGTAGCCAACTTGTATGATGGACCATAGGAAAGTACCACTTTAGTGAGGCCACTAGAAAGTACCAATAATGTCATGATGGACCGCACTAAGAAAGTACCAATATGTAGTGATGGAACTTAGAAAGTACCAACTGTAGTGATGGACCACTAGAAAGTACCAATACGTAGTGGTGATGGCAAAACCGGAAAGTAATAAACATGTAGTGATGGACCAATAAGAGAAAGTACTAGTTGTATTAGGTGGCTCCATTGTATATGGGGACCCCATTGTAAAAGGAAATCCTATTATGTAAGGTGCGCTATATTATACTGAGACCCTATTGTATAAGGGGACTCTATTGTATAAGCAGGATCCTATTGTATAAGAGGGCTCTATTGCATAAGGTGACCCATTGAGTAAGGGAAACGCATGTTTACGGTGGCCTTAATTACAAAAAGGTGCTCTATTGTACTATTGTATACGGTAGCTCCATTGTATAAGGAGTCCCTATTGTATAATGTGGACCCATGTAGTATGGCCCCGTATTGCAGCAGCGGTTCCAGCATATGGGTTACTGTATAAGGGTGTGTGTTGAAGAGGGGATCCATTGTATAAGGCAGTATGGGCCTCAACCTAACAGCCAACAACTTCTTTTTATCTCTTCCCCTGAGGGACCATGTACCGCAAATTTATATATTCTTTATGGACGGTCACCAGTCACTCATCCCCCGGCCAGGATTCGATCTCGGGTCGACGCTGTGCGCGAGTCGGTGAGCGCGGTACCTCTTCACTACACTACTATTATTCCCAGGGTTATAAACCCTTGGAACCGCCTACCAGCCGAAGTCGTAAATGACAAGACTTACGGTTCAGTGAACCCACCTTTCTGGAATTTATTCTTTATTAAGCCTACTCAATAGCTCTGTCGATAAAGCTTCGGCATGACACGCACGAGTGAGATCCGAGGTTCGAGTTTCATATAGAACAGGTGAAGGGAATGTTTATTTCCATGGAAATGTAGATGATCTTATATTAGGGTTCAAACAATCTAGTGTAAAAAATTATGGAAAAAAGGGGAAGAAATGGACAAGCCTGCGCCCGGATGCCGTCCACGTTTAGCCAGAAGAGAGATGGTGCCTATGTAAATTCCGGTAAAAATGTAAGGTTGTATGAACAGTTCTGGGTTTATATTGCATCAGTGCGCTGACACCAATACCGATTTCAGTTTGGTTCCAGCCAAGCGCAAGGAGGATTGACTGGGCCTGTACCAATTCGAACTGTAATCTAAACAGTGATTAGGAACGAGATGTATAATTTCGTTAAGTAATCAATGAATTGAGAAACTAGCTCTTAATTATTTTCTCTGACTGGATAGTAGTATTAAAGGTAAAACTTGTAAAATAAGGCTTTATATATCTGATAGTGAAGCGAAAGCTCGAATCGTTACGCATCAACTAAGTTCGTTTTAGTTCACAATATTACATTTTCATTTTTTCTCTGAAGCTGATGAAAACAAAAAATGTAAGCTTATGGGATAGTATTATCTAAACATCATATCATGTTTAGATTAATCCCAGAATTTAAATAACATGAAAAGTGGATTAAAACTTGTTCCTTATTTTCTATATTAATTCTTTCATGTTGAATCATCGTTTCGCCACAGAAAAAGACAAACCACACAAAATCTATTTTTACAGATTATTGGGAATTGAAATAATTTAAGTGTAAAAAGATGGCATTTACTCCGTTAGTCCTTCATTGTGATTAACAGGTGACTTTTCGTACGTATGCCGCTATACCCATCCCGGGGCCGGTGGTGGAAAGCATTACGCTGAGAGTCTAGCTACTTGTTATAATGTCCTCGTATATGTATCCACCATCTGGGAAAGTTACTTGAACTCTGAAACCCTCGTGGAAAGGAGTGCTTTTCCTTTAGGACAATCGGCGCTTGACTCCATAAATAAGCGATTCGGGAGAAGTCTACACCAAGGCGTAGATTAGAGGTATAGTGATTCACACCTGTTTACATATTTATGACAAAGTGGTTCGTGAATTTGTCTTAAAATGATGTAAGATGGTCTTGTTATGTATCCACGTAAATGAAAAGTTAGCTTTAGCAATAACAATGTCGACATGCCGCCGATGAAGAGAGGTCTATAATCCGATCTGGTTGGTTTGTTTGTGGTGGTCAGTGTGACCCAGGTAGAACGACTCCTGTAGTAGCAGGGACTTATAAAGCCTAGAACTATCTTGTCTACAGCAGTTTCGTGGAGGCACCTTTATGCTGCCCAGGGATATCTCCTGTGACCCTTGTGGCACTAACAACAACCGACCCCTAGCAGCGGGTTATCTGTCCGACATCCCTGTAAGAACACACAGTTCAACCCCTGTTTTGGCGGGTGTAGTGTTTTATTTCTTCCACTTCGTTGCAAGATCAAATAATTTGATTAACGTTTTGAAAAACATTAAAAACGTTGAAGTTCCGTTGTGTGTGTACAGGGATATCATGTCCTTGTGCCACAGATAGCAGCACGCAGATTGTTTTGCACCCTCTGACATCACAGGTTGTTGCTAATGATATGTGCATAGAGAACCATGTGCGAACATCTTTGCGATGACTCGTACCAGCATTCTCCTCCTGCAGAAGAAAAAAGTACACTCCTCCACTAAGTTGGAGATGAAGATGAGCCCCAGGCAGCAGGCAACGTTAAGTACAAGGTAGGAAAAAGCTGTCACCCTAAGACCTGCTGCTGAAGATGACACTCCACGACTGCTTGCTGAAGCTGGACACTCCAAGACGTCTGCTTTATGTCTGCTTAGATGACTGCAACGACCTCTTGATGCAGCTGACACACTACGACCTTCATGCTGCAGCTGACACTCAACGACCTGCTTGCTGCAGCTGACACAGCCAGACTGCTTGCTCTGCAGATGACACTCCCACGAACCTGCTGCTGCAGCTGTAACTCCCGCGACCTGGGCTTGTTGCAGCTGATCCTCCTACGACCTTCTATGCTGGCAGCTGACACCCATGACATGGCTTGCTGCAGTGACACACCACCGACCTGCCTTGCTGCAGCCGAACACTACGAGCCTTCATGTGTGTTCTGCAGGCTGGACACACCACGAACTGCTGCTTGTCAGATGACACTGCCATCAGACTCTTCACTGCAGCTGGTGACACACCACGTATGCTTGCTGCAGCTGAAATCCTACGACCAGGCTTCATGCGGCAGCTGACCAGCACCAAGCCTGTTGCTGCAGTGACACTCCACGAACTTCCATGCTGCATCTGACACACCACGACCTGCTTGCTGCAGCTGACACTCCACGACCTGCGTGCTGCAGGCGACACTCCACGACACTTCATTGCTTGCAGCTGACACACCACGACCTGCTTGCTGCAGCTGACAGACTCCGACGACTGCTTGCGCGCTGGGACACACTCCACGACGCTGCTGTTGCTGCAGGTTACACACACCACGACCTGCTGCTGCAGCTGGACACTCCAAGACTCGTGAGAAGCGACACATACGACCTGCTTGCTGAGCTGACACTCCCGAACTTCAATGTTGCAGCTGACACACCACGATCTTCACGCTGCAGCTGACACACTACGACCTTCATGCTGCAGCTGACACACACTACGACCTGCTTGCTGCAGCTGGCACTCCACGACCTGATTGCTGCAGCTGACACTCCATGACCTGCTTGCTGCAGCTGGCACTCCACGACCTGATTGCTGCAGCTGACACTCCATGACCTGCTTGCTGCAGCTGGCACTCCACGACCTGATTGCTGCAGCTGACACTCCATGACCTGCTTGCTGCAGCTGGCACTCCACGACCTGATTGCTGCAGCTGACACTCCATGACCTGCTTGCTGCAGCTGGCACTCCACGACCTGATTGCTGCAGCTGACACTCCATGACCTGCTTGCTGCAGCTGGCACTCCACGACCTGCTTGCTGCTGCTGACACTCCACGACCTGCATGCTGCAGCTGACACTCCACGAGGGCACTTCAGCTGCAGCTGGACACTCCACGACCTTCAGGCTGCAGCTGACACACTTACGATGCGCTGCTTTGCTGCAAGATGACCACCCACGGAGCCTCATGATGCGCAGTGGACAACCGACTGCCACGACCTTCATGCTGCAGCTGACACTCCACGAACTGCTTGCTGCATATGGCTGAGTGCAACTCCCACAACGACCTGTCTTGCTGCAGCTGACGACAGCACGACCTGATTGCTGAGGACACACCGACCTGCTGTGCTGCAGTGACACACCACGACGCTGCGGCTGACAGGATGGACACTACACGACGGTGCTGCTTGCAGCTGAAAAGTCAACGAACTGCTTGCTGCGCTGAAACACCACGGACCTGCTGCTGTACCTGACACAACAACGACCTGCTGTGCTGGCAGCAAAACACCACGAGTACATGCTTGCCTTCAGCTGGAACACACCACCGACCTGCTTGCGCAGCCTGAGCACTCCGCCGACCTGCTTGCTGCTAGCTGGACACACCACGACGCTGCTTTGCAGTGCAGGCTGAAACACCTACGACGGCCCTGCTAGTC
>WNGS01004946.1:27435326-27454449 GCA_020271785.1 Procambarus virginalis
GTGTGTGGTGTGTGTGTGTGCGTGCCCATGCATGTGTGCTTGGTGATGTTTGGTGCCCGTGCAGGCGTTGATAACGACCACTAAAGCCTGGTGATATGTGTTACAGAGGTGGTGCGAGCAACGTCCCACTGCATCGATCAGGGCTGGTGCATGTACTGGGGAACATCCCGCTGGTCAGCCGTGGAGATCATGAGGCCTGGACCAACTGCAGACAGTTCAACTGCATCACACCCATTGCAGAGCAGAGTGAATATCATCTGTTCTGCCGGGGCAAGACCGAGCTCTACTCCCGGAGATGTACAACAAGATCGGTAAGTTCAGCCTAACCAAGAGTAAAGAACACATGAGAGTGTAGGTTAAGTTACGTTACGTTAGGTTATGTTATCTTCGGTTACGTTAGGTTAAGTTACGTTAGGTTACATTAGGTTACATAAGGTTATGTTACGTTAGGTTATTTTATGTTACGTTAGGTTTGGTTAGGTTAGGTCAGGTTAGGTTAGGTTAGGTTATGTCACAATAGGTTACATTAGGATAGGTTAGGTTAGGTTAAGTTAGGTTACATTACGTTACGTTAGGTTAGGATACATTATGTTAGATCAGGTTAGGTTAGGTTAGGTTAGGTCTATGGGGAATTTGCCAGCAGGTAAATTCATTAAAAGTAATTGATGATATCGAGTGGATTGTATTACGAAATAATGGAATGTATTAAAATTCCTTAATTCTGCTGGGTGTTACCCTTTACACATATCTTGGGGGGGTTATTCAGTTGTTGCCTATCTATCGCTAATTCTTGATAGATAGGAAAATTGTAATAATGATTAGCGAACTAAATTACTGTATTATTTTGAATACTCAAACAGCCTTATCTGTATAGAAGGTTTCAACATGAGTTCATATGGGCATCAGGATAATCAAGCAGGTATGTAGCTCCTGACCTATGACGGCTGTCCCACCTGTGTCAAGTAGGTGATGTCGTCTGGGGGTCCCTAGTGATCAGAACAGTTCTGACAAAATTTTACAACGTAACTACTGCAAATATCATATCACAGATATATCACGTTCAGTTGAATTAGTTATTTAATGTTAAGAGACTCACTATGATTTTTGGGATCACCTGTGGTATAACCGGTCATCTATCTATTTTACTATTAAAAGGTCAATTAATATGTATAAACTAGATATTAGACAAACCGGGTACAGGGTACAATTGTAATTGGAGGTCCCAGCAGCTGTAAAGGCACGGATTTTGTAGATAAACCTGGCTACTAAGTTTGCTTCTTCACGAGACCCGTACTACATCAACAGTGGCTTCTCTTATTCCCCCCTCTGGGGTTAGACACGTTACTAGTCACGCCACTAATTTCTGCCCATTTATTAACGAAGACAGGGAGGCGTTATTTTATCAGTTCCAATCACAGAAAACAGTTTTTTACTATTTGTAATGCTCGGCTGGATGTTTTACAAAACGTAAATAACATTTTATATGTATAAATAAAGTTTATGGCATGAATATTCCATCTCCAATTGACTCGACTAGTCACGTCGGGTATATTTCGCCTCAGGGAGAAAGTTACTTAGTTCAATTTAAGCTTTAATTGAAGACAGTCTAGTATAATACTTTTAAAGTATAATTAAATTGTAGACTGGAAAAATTAAGAATTCGGGAGAAATAATAGTTACGTCGCCAATGTTGGCTGATGCAATAAGCCTTCGTGCTATTCAGGGACCTTCTAGACATTTATCACTGGAAAATTAATACAGTTACTATGGTTAATTTTCTGACATAACGAATTTAGCTTATTATATCAGGGATTAGTAATTGGGGTGTCTAAAATTTCTGACAAGGTCAGTTTAGGTTAGGTTACGTTAGGTTGGGTTAGGCAATGTCAGGTTAGGTAAGGTTAGGTCCGGTCAGGTTACGATACATTAGGTTGGGTTACATAAAGTTACGTTATGTTACGTTAGGTTATATTACATTAGGATAGGTTACGTTAGGCTACGTAGGTTAGGTTAAGTCTGGTTAAGTTAGGTTAGGTGACACTATGTTAGGTTAGGTTAGGTTACATTACGTTATGTTAGGTTACTTTATGTAAAATTCGCTGAGTGTGCTCCCTCTACAGGATTATTTGCATATATAAGAAACACAATAGGTCTGAGGAATGACACTTTTAGACTCACTAGGGATGCCTCGCCACTCTGAAACCTCACCCCTCACAGTGACTCCCTAACTTCTTTTACTTAGGTACTCCCTTATTCAACGGAGCACCTTCCATGTCACTCCTGCCTGTATTACTGAACAATATATATTTAACATATTAACAATATATTTATTTAACCCCGTGCATGGAGGACAGGGAAGAAAATGTAAATATGCGGATTAACATTGAAAGTGTGTGGCCAATTCTGTGGTAGAAAATAATAAACAAACTCCTGCTTCCGTTTAAGTTAGATGCATTAGGTTAAGTTAAGTTTGGATTAGTTAGGTTCGTTAGGTTGGATTATGTTAGGTTAGGTTAAATTAACTTAGACTCTTCTTCTGTTAGGTTAGGTTAGGTTAGGTTAGATTAGGTTAGGTTAGATTAGGTTAGGTTAGATTAGGTTAGGTTAGATTAGGTTAGGTTAGATTAGGTTAGGTTAGATTAGGTTAGGTTAAGTTATGTTAGGTTATCTTGAGATGATTTCGGGGCTTAGCGTCCCAGCGGCCCGGTTTTCGACCAGGCCTCTGTTTTGTTACACATCCCCAGGAAGCAGCCCCTTGAAGCTGTCTAACTCCCTGGTACCTATTTACTGCTAGGTGAATAGGTGCATCTGGGTGAAAAATATCTGCCCATATGTTTCCACCTCCACAAGGGATTGAAGCTGGAACCTTAGGACTATGAATCCCAAGCGCTGTCCACTCGGCCGTCAGGTCCGTTAGGTTAGAGTAAATTAGGTTAGACCAGTTGTGATTATTCCAAAAATGCACTCTACAACTAACAGGATTCCTGAAGTGCTTTCTATTGCCTGAAAAACTGGTTTACAACACATCTGTCAAGAGAAACAATATGCAAATTGTACTGATCCTTTTAATACATCAATTAATTTATCTGTAAATAGCTCAATTAAGTGGCGACAAGGGATTCAATTCGTGTTTGTTTGCCTATGATAGTGTCTGTCCCCATATTAGTCACTCTGCAATGCCGGGTGAGACTAAGAACATATTAACATAACAATAAACATAACTGCAGAATGCCTATTGTCATATGAGGCAGCTTCTATCAATAATCACCCAAACTCCTTCATATATATGGCTAACCTACACTTAAAACAGTCAAGGGATCCTACTTCTATTATGTTACGCAGTAAATGGTTCCACAAATCAACAACCCTCTTACTGAACCAGCATTTACCCAGGTCTTTCCTAAATCTGAACTTATCCAATTTATACCAATTGTTTCGTGTTCTGTCTTGTGTTGATACTTTTAAAACCCTATTAATATCCCCTTTGTTATGTCCATCCATCCACTTGTACACCTCTATCATGTCACCCCTAATTCTTCGCCTTTCTAGAGCCTATCCTCGAGCATCTATCCTTCATCTATGGACAGACACTCAAACGTTCCTGGTTACAGATATAGATAACGGGCTTGATAATACATGGTTAACGCTGAGTGTTTCAGGAGTGGGAACGATGGCCTGGTCGCCGCTCGCCATAGGTCTCATCTCCAGCAAGATGGACGACGGGATGCCCGTCTTCACCAGACAATCGTTTAAGGTAACCTAACCTTTCCTGAACCCCTCACTCCTCCCCTATCTTGGTATACCTGTCCCCTTGCCCCACAGTTCCTTGGTATACCCATACCAAGCCACTGTAAACAGTTTACCATGTCTTGTCCTGGATTTTGATTGATATGATACCTTATGACTGTTGACCAGTGTACTTCTCCGTAATATTCCTCTCAGTTTCTTGCATATGAATATCGGAGCCTTTTACACTGTTGGGGCTGTAAAATGTGCTCGATCTCTCGTCCCTCGACTAAGATGAACACAGAAAAACATGAAATGAAAATATATAACAACAGTAACAGATAATAAACATTAACAAACTAGAAGAACTGCCAGAGAAATCTTAGTGACCTTGGACGGAAGTTCGTTCGCATTTCACAACCGCGATAACATTCTCACTCGTATAATCCTTTTACTCTGTTTCTTTCTCATTTTCCATTCACCTTTTCCATGGTTACTTTGAAGTGTTTGGATTGTTTGTTTGTTTGTGGCTCTTGTTTGTAAACACCAGAGTAAACTTGTGCATGCATTTGTTGCTTGTTTTTTCACAGCTTCATTTAGAGTGAGCCTTGCTTAGTGTGCTTTGCTTAGAGTGAGCCTTGCTTAGTGTGCTTTGCTTAGAGTGAGCCTTGCAGCACTGATGACCTTCCTCAGGATGCCACCTACAAAAGCTGGCTAAATCCCAGGTCCTGATGTACTTCTAGGTGAACAGAGGCATCAGGCAACAGCAAACGTTCCCAACCATCTCCGTCCTGCACGGGGATCGAACTTGGAATCGTCAGCTGTAACCGAACAGGAAGATCTTTGCTCTTTTAATAATCAAATAATTAGTATAGAATAATAATTATTAGATAATTAACTGTATATATGTTAATTAACGTTGAAAATCTAAAGAAATATATAAAAGCTGTATATAATTAACCGATTTATATACATGTTGACTGTTGATAGATGAGTTGTTTTGTCTGATATATTATATTCATCAGAGGGAGACGGCAAGGCTTAGACATCTGTTAGTTCTCTCTCATCTCTGGTGATGCTGAGGTGATGGTGTTCTCTCTCATCTCTGGTACTCACCTAATTGTGCTTGCGGGGGTTGAGCTTTGGCTCTTTGGTCCCGCCTCTCAACTGTCAATCAACTGGTGTACAGGTTCCTGAGCCTATTGGGCTCTATCATATCTACATTTGATACTGTGTATGGAGTCAGCCTCCACCACATCACTTCCTAATACATTCCATTTATTAACTACTCTGACACTGAAAAAAATCTTTCTAACGTCTCTGTGGCTCATCTGGGTACTAAGTTTCCACCTGAGTCCCCTTGTTCGTGTCCCACCCGTGCTGAAGAGTTTGTCTTTGCCCACCCTGTCAATTCCCCTGAGAATTTTGTAGGTGGTTATCATGTCTCCCCTTACTCTTCTGTTATCCAGGGATGTGAGGTTCAGCTCCTTTAGCCTTTCCTCTTAGTTCATTCCTTTCAGTTCCGGGACGAGCCTGGTGGCATACTGCTGAATCTTCTCTAACTGTGTCTTGTTTTTAACTAGGTATGGACTCCAAGCAGGAGCTGCATACTCCAGGATTGGTCTTACATAAGTGGTATACAGGGTTCTGAAAGATTCCTTGCTCAAGTTTCTAAAGGCAGTTCTTATGTTGGCCAGTCTGGCATATGCCGCTGATGATATTCTTTTGATGTGGGTCTCTGGGGACAGGTTCGGTGTGATATCAACCCCCAAATCTTTCTCTCTATTTGACTCTTGCAGGATTTCACCTCCCAGATGATACCTTGTGTTCAGCCTCCTGCTCCCTTCGCCTAATTTCATCACCTTACACTTTCCTGATTTGAACTTTAGCAGCCATTTTCTAGACCATTCCTCCAGTTTATCCAGGTCATCCTGTAGTCTCTGTCTATCTTCATCCGTCTTGATTCTTCTCATAATTTTTGCATCATCTGCAAACATCGAGAGGAATGAGTCTATACCCTCCGGAAGATCGTTTACATATATTAGAAACAGGATGGGTCCAAGTACTGAGCCCTGTGGGACTCCGCTGGTGACATCTCGCCACTCTGATGTCTCCCCCCTCACCGTTACTCGCTGTTTCCTGTTGCTTAAGTACTCCCTTATCCATTGGAGCACCTTCCCTTTTACTCCTGCCTGTTGCTCCAACTTTTTTAACAGCCTTTTATGGGGTACTGTGTCAAAGGCTTTCTGGCAGTCCAGGAAAATGCAGTCGGCCCACCCTTCTCTTTCCTGCCTAATTTTTGTTGCATGGTCATAAAATTCTATTAAACCTGTGAGGAACGATTTACCATCCCTGAACTAATGTTGGTGGTGCGTTACAAAGTTATTTCCCTCCAGATGCTCTACGAGCCTTTTCCTCACGATCTTCTCCATCACCTTGCATGGTATACAAGTTAAGGAAACTGGCCTGTAGTTCAGTGCCTCTTGCCTGTCACCCTTCTTGTATATTGGGACCACGTTAGCTGTTTTCCAACTTTCTGGTAAGTCTCCTGTTTCCAGTGACCTGTTATACACCATAGAGAGTGGCACACTTAGTGCTTCTGCACCTTCCTTTCGTATCCATGGTGAGATTCTGTCAGGCCCAACAGCCTTTGTCACATCCAGCTCCAGCAGACACCTTTTGACCTCATCACTGGTGAGGTCAAATTCCTCCAAGGTTGCTTGGTTTGCCGCCTCCTCATTTAGTGCAGGGACTTCTCCTTGTTCTATTGTGAAGACCTCCTGGATCTGGTGACTTCTGGTGAAGCTGAGGTGATGCTGTTCTCTCTCATCTCTGGTGATGCTGAGGTGATGGTAGTTCTCTCTCATCTCTGGTGATGCTGAGGTGATGGTAGTTCTCTCTCATCTCTGGTGATGCTGAGGTGATGGTGTTCTCTCTCATCTCTGGTGAAGCTGAGGTGATGGTGTTCTCTCTCATCTCTGGTGAAGCATCCTTCAAGACCAAGCAGAAGGTCTTGATATAAAAATTATATCAAGAAGGTCTTAAATTATAATAATAATTTAATTGATAATTATTACTCTTCCTTCTGCTGGGCCATGAAGGCAGCTGGCCTCGGGTGAAAGAGGGCTGTGACGATCTTTGTCTGGAACCCGTAGGTTCGAGACTGGGACGTCCACCTCCTGAGGCTCTTGCGGGACTGGAACGTCCACCTCCCGGGGCTCGTGTGGGACTGGGACGTCCACCACCTAGGGCTCGTGCTGCCCAGGCTCAGCTTCAGGAGGCTGGGATCGTTCTTGCCCCCTCGCTGGGGTGGTTCTTCTCCGGCCCCGACCATGGCGGTCTCCGGGTTTGGAGTCCCTGTGCCTTCTTTTACCAGCATCGAGGTAACCTCCGGAGCTGAAGCCCCTACAGCAGTTCGATGTTACTTTCAACCTCGTTCTGATAATTCTTGCGACGGCGCTGGAGCCAATCGCATTGGCGTTTACCTTTCCATTGGAGATTTTGAGGGATTATTATTTTCTCCCCCGTGTGAGAAGGGGGACCTGCTGCATGGGTAATAGCTTCTCCTCTATATCAACCTATCTTAGCTTTAACCGACAACTAGAGCGCAGCTCCATAGTCTCCTGAGACTGATAGATGCGTTTTACTTTATATATATAATCCTCATATTTCAGCATACTTGTCCTCATATCCCAGCATCCTGGTCCTCATATCCCAGCTTTTAGTCTGTCTCATATCGAAGCATCCTTGTCCTCATATCCTAGCTCTTAGTCCGTCTTATATCGAAGCATCCTTGTCCTCATACCCCAGCCTCTTTGTCCTCATATCCCAGCTCTTAGTCTGTCTCATATCCCAGCATCTTTGCCCTCATATCCCAGCCTCCTTGTCCTCATATCCTAGCTCTTAGTTCATCTTATATCGAAGCATCCTTGTCCTCATATCCCAACTCTTAGTCTGTCTCATATCCCAGCATCCTTGTCCTCATATCCCAGCCTCCTTGTCCTCCTCCTTGTCCTCATATCCCACCTGTTAGTCTGTCTCATATCCCAGCATCATTGTCGGGTTCATTCTAAGTGCTTCATAGTCCTACTGGTTTACCACACTTTCCTGATGATTACCACACCTTGTTGTGTCGTGAGAAAGCTGAGTAGTTGCAGAATGGTTGCAAATACATAATGTGTTACAGAAGGGAAGTTGCATCAGGAGAAAGCATCAAGCCATTACGACTATTTAGCACTTGAAACGTGTCAGGATAAGGATTTGGGATGGGACGGGGGAAAGGAATGGTGCCCAGCCACTTGGACGGTCGAGGATTGAACTCCGACCTGCATGAAGCGAGACCATCGCTCTACCGTCCAGCCCAAGTAGTCGAATGTGTTAGAGAAAATTCGGCAACTGCAGAAGATCATTCAAAGCAAGTCCTATTGTCTCAAATGAGACCGTGCCAATTAGTCCATATTAGAAAGCTACTGTTGGCCCATAAGAGGCAGCTTCTATTATATATCCACCTAAACTCATTCATATACATGTGCAACCTATGCTTGAAACACTCCTGTGATCCGCGTCTGCTGTGTTACCTGGTAGATGGGTAACTTATATATAAAATAACTTATATAAACAATTATATATAAAATATGATTACTTTTCTTAAGGAGATATTATTGCACGGTCCATAACNTCTCAAGGCTAGATTCGGGTATGTGAATTCACACCTTTTTACAATTATGAAAAGTGGTTCGTTAATTTGATCTTAAAATGATGGTAAGATGGTCTTGTTATCTTAGCCACATACATGAAAAGTTTGCTTAGCAAACAATTCGACACCGCGCGATGAAGGAGATCTAAATCCGATCTTTGGTTTGTTTGTGGTGTCATGTGACCCCATAGAACGGTCCTGTAGTAGCAGGAGACTATAACTCACCATCTTGCTACAGCATTTGTGGATGGCTGTTTGCTGCCCAGGATATCTCCTGTGCCCCTTGGGCACTAACAACACCGCCCCTAGACAGCGGGTCTCTTGCCACATCCCTGTAAACACACAGTTCAAGCAGTGTTATTGTCTTCACTTCGTTGCAAGCTCAAATAATTTTATTAACGTTTTGAAAAACATTAAAAACGTTGAAGTT
This sequence comes from Procambarus virginalis, assembly GCA_020271785.1. Lineage (NCBI taxonomy): Eukaryota > Metazoa > Arthropoda > Malacostraca > Decapoda > Cambaridae > Procambarus > Procambarus virginalis. The sequence goes on from WNGS01004946.1 coordinate 27,444,179, forward strand.
CCGTTGTGTGTGTACAGGGATATCATGTCCTTGTGCCACAGATAGCAGCACGCAGATTTTTTGCACCTTGCCACGGTGTTGCTATCTTGTGCATAGAGAACATGTGCAACATCTTTGCATGCTCAGTACCACCTTCCCTCCTGCAGAAAAGTACACCTCCTCCATAAGTTGGAATGAAGATGAGACCCAGGCAGCAGCAACGTTAAGGACCAGGTAGGCCACAGCTGTCACACTAAGACCTGCTTGCTGCAGCTGACACACCACGACCTGCTTGCTGCAGCTGACACACCACGACCTGCTTGCTGCAGCTGACACACCACGACCTGCTTGCTGCAGCTGACACTCCACGACCTGCTTGCTGCAGCTGACACACCACGACCTGCTTGCTGCAGCTGACACTCCACGACCTTCATGCTGCAGCAGGACACACCACGACCTGCTTGCTGCAGCTGACACACCACGACCTGCTTGCTGCAGCTGACACACCACGACCTGCTTGCTGCAGCGACACTCCACGACCTGCTTGCTGCAGCTGACACACCACGGCCTGCTTGCTGCAGCTGACACACCACGACCTGCTTGCTGCAGCTGACACACCACGACCTGCTTGCTGCAGCTGACACACCACGACCTGCTTGCTGCACTGACACTCCACGACCCTGCTGCAGCTGACACACCATGACCTGCTTGCTGCAGCTGACACTCCACGACCTTCATGCTGCAGCTGACACACCACGACCTGCTGCTGCAGCTGACACTCCACGACCTGCTTGCTGCAGCTGACACACCACGACCTTCATGCTGCAGCTGACACTCCACGACCTGCTTGCTGCAGCTGACACTCCACGACCTGCTTGCTGCAGCTGACACTCCACGACCTCAAGCTGCAGCTGACACTCCACGACCTGCTTGCTGCAGCTGACACTCCACGACCTGCTTGCTGCAGCTGACACTCCACGACCTTCATGCTGCAGCTGACACTCCACGACCTGTTGCTGCAGCTGACACACCACGACCTGCTTGCTGCAGCTGACACACCACGACCTGCTTGCTGCAGCTGACACTCCACGACCTTCATGCTGCAGCTGACACACCACCCTGCTTGCTGCAGCTGACACTCCACGACCTTCATGCTGCAGCTGACACACCACGACCTGCTTGCTGCAGCTGACACACTCCACGACCTGCTTGCTGCAGCTGACACACACCACGACCTGCTGCTGCAGCTGACACTCCACGACCTGCTTGCTGCAGCTGACACACTACGACCTCTTGCTGCAGCTGACACTCCACGACCTGCTTGCTGCAGCTGACACTCCACGACCTCATGCTGCAGCTGACACTCCACGACCTGCTTGCTGAAGCTGACACTCCACGACCTGCTTGCTGCAGCTGACACACTACGACCTGCTTGCTGCAGCTGACACACACGACCTGCTTGCTGCAGCTGACACTCCACGACCTTCATGCTGCAGCTGACACGCCACGACCTGCTTGCTGCAGCTGACACACTCCACGACCTGCTTGCTGCAGCTGACACTCCACGACCTGCTTGCTGCAGCTGACACTCCACGACCTTCATGCTGCAGCTGACACACCACGACCTGCTTGCTGCAGCTGACACTCCACGACCTGCTTGCTGCAGCTGACACACTCCACGACCTGCTTGCTGCAGCTGACAACACCACGACCTGCTTGCTGCAGCTGACACTCCACGACTGCTTGCTGCAGCTGACACACTACGACCTGCTTGCTGCAGCTGACACACCACGACCTGCTTGCTGCAGCTGACACTCCACGACCTTCATGCTGCAGCTGACACTCCACGACCTGCTTGCTGAAGCTGACACTCCACGACCTTCATGCTGCAGCTGACACACTACGACCTGCTTGCTGCAGCTGACACTCCACGACCTTCATGCTGCAGCTGACATCCCGACCTGCTTGCTGCAGCTGACACACTCCACGACCTTCATGCTGCAGCTGACACTCCACGACCTGCTTGCTGAAACTGACACTCCACGACCTCATGCTGCAGCTGACACACACTACGACCTGCTTGCTGCAGCTGACACTCCACGACCTTCATGCTGCAGCTGACACTCCACGACCTGCTTGCTGCAGCTGACACTCCACGACCTGCTTGCTGCAGCTGACACACCACGACCTGCTTGCTGCAGCTGACACACCACGACCTGCTTGCTGCAGCTGACACTCCACGACCTGCTTGCTGCAGCTGACACTCCACGACCTGCTTGCTGCAGCTGACACACCACGACCTGCTTGCTGCAGCTGACACACCACGACCTGCTTGCTGCAGCTGACACTCCACGACCTGCTTGCTGCAGCTGACACTCCACGACCTGCTTGCTGCAGCTGACACACCATGACCTGCTTGCTGCAGCTGACACTCCACGACCTGCTTGCTGCAGCTGACACACCACGACCTGCTTGCTGCAGCTGACACACCACGACCTGCTTGCTGCAGCTGACACTCCACGACCTTCTTGCTGCAGCTGACACACCACGACCTGCTTGCTGCAGCTGACACACTCCACGACCTGCTTGCTGCAGCTGACACACACCACGACCTGCTTGCTGCAGCTGACACTCCACGACCTGCTTGCTGCAGCTGACACACCACGACCTGCTTGCTGCAGCTGACACTCCACGACCTGCTTGCTGCAGCTGACACTCCACGACCTTCTTGCTGCAGCTGACACTCCACGACCTGCTTGCTGCAGCTGACACTCCACGACCTGCTTGCTGCAGCTGACACACTACGACCTGCTTGCTGCAGCTGACACACCACGACCTGCTTGCTGCAGCTGACACTCCACGACCTGCTTGCTGCAGCTGACACTCCACGACCTGCTTGCTGCAGCTGACACTCCACGACCTGCTTGCTGCAGCTGACACTCCACGACCTGCTTGCTGCAGCTGACACTCCACGACCTTCATGCTGCAGCTGACACACCACGACCTGCTTGCTGCAGCTGACACTCCACGACCTGCTTGCTGCAGCTGACACTCCACGACCTGCTTGCTGCAGCTGACACACACCACGACCTGCTTGCTGCAGCTGACACTCCACGACCTGCTTGCTGCAGCTGACACACCACGACCTGCTTGCTGCAGCTGACACACCACGACCTGCTTGCTGCAGCTGACACTCCACGACCTGCATGCTGCAGCTGACACCCACGACCTGCTTGCTGCAGCTGACACTCCACGACCTTCATGCTGCAGCTGACACACTACGACCTGCTTGCTGCAGCTGACACTCCACGACCTGCTTGCTGCAGCTGACACTCCACGACCTGCTTGCTGCAGCTGACACACTCCACGACCTTCTTGCTGCAGCTGACACTCCACGACCTGCTTGCTGCAGCTGACACTCCACGACCTTCATGCTGCAGCTGACACACCACGACCTGCTTGCTGCAGCTGACACTCCACGACCTTCTTGCTGCAGCTGACACTCCACGACCTGCTTGCTGCAGCTGACACTCCACGACCTGCTTGCTGCAGCTGACACACCACGACCTGCTTGCTGCAGCTGACACACCACGACCTGCTTGCTGCAGCTGACACTCCACGACCTGCTTGCTGCAGCTGACACTCCACGACCTGCTTGCTGCAGCTGACACACCACGACCTGCTTGCTGCAGCTGACACACCACGACCTGCTTGCTGCAGCTGACACTCCACGACCTGCTTGCTGCAGCTGACACTCCACGACCTGCTTGCTGCAGCTGACACACCACGACCTGCTTGCTGCAGCTGACACTCCACGACCTGCTTGCTGCAGCTGACACACCACGACCTGCTTGCTGCAGCTGACACACCACGACCTGCTTGCTGCAGCTGACACTCCACGACCTGCTTGCTGCAGCTGACACACCACGACCTGCTTGCTGCAGCTGACACACCACGACCTGCTTGCTGCAGCTGACACACCACGACCTGCTTGCTGCAGCTGACACACCACGACCTGCTTGCTGCAGCTGACACACCACGACCTGCTTGCTGCAGCTGACACTCCACGACCTTCATGCTGCAGCTGACACTCCACGTCCTGCTTGCTGCAGCTGACACTCCACGACCTTCATGCTGCAGCTGACACACTACGACCTGCTTGCTGCAGCTGACACTCCACGACCTGCTTGCTGCAGCTGACACACTACGACCTGCTTGCTGCAGCTGACACTCCACGACCTTCATGCTGCAGCTGACACACCACGACCTGCTTGCTGCAGCTGACACTCCACGACCTGCTTGCTGCAGCTGACACACTCCACGACCTGCTTGCTGCAGCTGACACTCCACGACCTGCTTGCTGCAGCTGACACTCCACGACCTGCTTGCTGCAGCTGACACTCCACGACCTGCTTGCTGCAGCTGACACACTCCACGACCTGCTTGCTGCAGCTGACACTCCACGACCTTCTTGCTGCAGCTGACACACCACGACCTGCTTGCTGCAGCTGACACTCCACGACCTGCTTGCTGCAGCTGACACACTCCACGACCTGCTTGCTGCAGCTGACACACTCCACGACCTGCTTGCTGCAGCTGACACACCACGACCTGCTTGCTGCAGCTGACACTCCACGACCTGCTTGCTGCAGCTGACACTCCACGACCTGCTTGCTGCAGCTGACACACCACGACCTGCTTGCTGCAGCTGACACACCACGACCTGCTTGCTGCAGCTGACACACTCCACGACCTGCTTGCTGCAGCTGACACACACCACGACCTGCTTGCTGCAGCTGACACACCACGACCTGCTTGCTGCAGCTGACACACTCCACGACCTGCTTGCTGCAGCTGACACTCCACGACCTGCTTGCTGCAGCTGACACACCACGACCTGCTTGCTGCAGCTGACACACCACGACCTGCTTGCTGCAGCTGACACACTCCACGACCTGCTTGCTGCAGCTGACACACCACGACCTTCATGCTGCAGCTGACACACCACGACCTGCTTGCTGCAGCTGACACTCCACGACCTTTATGCTGCAGCTGACACACCACGACCTGCTTGCTGCAGCTGACACTCCACGACCTGCTTGCTGCAGCTGACACACACCACGACCTGCTTGCTGCAGCTGACACACACCACGACCTGCTTGCTGCAGCTGACACTCCACGACCTGCTTGCTGCAGCTGACACTCCACGACCTGCTTGCTGCAGCTGACACACCACGACCTGCTTGCTGCAGCTGACACACACCACGACCTGCTTGCTGCAGCTGACACACTCCACGACCTGCTTGCTGCAGCTGACACACCACGACCTTCATGCTGCAGCTGACACACCACGACCTGCTTGCTGCAGCTGACACTCCACGACCTTTATGCTGCAGCTGACACACCACGACCTGCTTGCTGCAGCTGACACTCCACGACCTGCTTGCTGCAGCTGACACTCCACGACCTGCTTGCTGCAGCTGACACTCCACGACCTGCTTGCTGCAGCTGACACTCCACGACCTGCTTGCTGCAGCTGACACACCACGACCTTCATGCTGCAGCTGACACCACCACGACCTGCTTGCTGCAGCTGACACTCCACGACCTGCTTGCTGCAGCTGACACACCACGACCTGATTGCTGCAGCTGACACACCACGACCTGCTTGCTGCAGCTGACACACCACGACCTGCTTGCTGCAGCTGACACTCCACGACCTGCTTGCTGCAGCTGACACACCACGACCTGCTTGCTGCAGCTGACACACCACGACCTTCTTGCTGCAGCTGACACACCACGACCTGCTTGCTGCAGCTGACACTCCACGACCTGCTTGCTGCAGCTGACACTCCACGACCTGCTTGCTGCAGCTGACACACCACGACCTGCTTGCTGCAGCTGACACTCCACGACCTGCTTGCTGCAGCTGACACTCCACGACCTGCTTGCTGCAGCTGACACTCCACGACCTGCTTGCTGCAGCTGACACTCCACGACCTGCTTGCTGCAGCTGACACTCCACGACCTGCTTGCTGCAGCTGACACACCACGACCTGCTTGCTGCAGCTGACACACCACGACCTGCTTGCTGCAGCTGACACTCCACGACCTGCTTGCTGCAGCTGACACTCCACGACCTGCTTGCTGCAGCTAACACACCACGACCTGCTTGCTGCAGCTGACACTCCACGACCTGCTTGCTGCAGCTGACACTCCACGACCTGCTTGCTGCAGCTGACACTCCACGACCTGCTTGCTGCAGCTGACACACCACGACCTGCTTGCTGCAGCTGACACTCCACGACCTGCTTGCTGCAGCTGACACACCACGACCTGCTTCCTGCAGCTGACACTCCACGACCTGCTTGCTGCAGCTGACACTCCACGACCTGCTTGCTGCAGCTGACACTCCACGACCTGCTTGCTGCAGCTGACACTCCACGACCTGCTTGCTGCAGCTGACACACCACGACCTGCTTGCTGCAGCTGACACACCACGACCTGCTTGCTGCAGCTGACACACCACGACCTGCTTCTGCAGCTGACACTCCACGACCTGCTTGCTGCAGCTGACACACCACGACCTGCTTGCTGCAGCTGACACACCACGACCTGCTTCCTGCAGCTGACACTCCACGACCTGCTTGCTGCAGCTGACACTCCACGACCTGCTTGCTGCAGCTGACACACCACGACCTGCTTGCTGCAGCTGACACACCACGACCTGCTTGCTGCAGCTGACACACCACGACCTGCTTGCTGCAGCTGACACTCCACGCCTGCTTGCTGCAGCTGACACTACACGACGACCTGCTTGCTGCGGCTGACACTCCACGACCTGCTTGCTGCAGCTGACACACCACGACCTGCTTGTTGCAGCTGACACACACCATAACCTGCTTGCTGCAGCTGACACACACCATAACCTGCTTGCTGCAGCTGACACACCATGACCTGCTTGCTGCAGCTGACACACACCATAACCTGCTTTCTTGAAAGATTTGACGACGAACACGCCTCAGGTCGGCTTATGCTCCCCAAAAGCTTTATATGACGACGATCACGCTTCTGGTCAGCTTACGCTTACCAAAAGCTTAATACTGATAACGTTAGTGTTAAATGTATGATGTATGATGCATGGTAAATTATAAACAATAGCATCAACTCATTTTTTTACTCGACTGTTCTCATAATAAACTCATTTAGGAAAATGTTATTATTTCTTAAGGATTGATTTGCACGTGAAAATTGCTAGTTTTTAGTTCATTCTTAAGGAAGTTCAGTGAACTTCATCTTCTTAAATGCATGTTGAGTCTTGGGAGAGTGCTATGGGCTTTTATGAACCTTTCTGAGCCTTTGGAGACTACTTTGGGCTTTTATGTAACATTTTGAGTCGTGGGAGAGTTCTTTGGGATTTTATGTAACATTTTGAGTCGTGGTAGAGTACTTTGGGCTTTTATGTAGCATTTTTAGCCCTGGAAGAGTACTTTGGGCTCTTTTGCTGTATTCTTATCACTGAAGTATACTTGTGTGGTTGTTCAGTAAGTTACACTATATTTAATATCCTTATGAAGTATAGAAGTTTTAACACCAACACCAACTGACTAACCAACAGGTGTACTAAGATATACACTGAGTATACTGTAGTCATGGACAATGTTCAGGACTAAAGTATACTTGCTGCTGGTCAGTATATAAGCTGTTGTGGTGGCCTTAATAACTCTCCCGAGGTTGATAGGCCTTAAACCCAACACTAAATTTACTGGTTAGTCAGTAAGCTGTTTGTGGTAGCCTTACTAACCCTTCAGAGATTGATAAGTCTTAAGCCCAATACCAAAGCAATCAAGTATACTTGAGTCATTAGGCGCTGCTTTAGAGTGTTTAATAACACACCAGAAAGCATAGTATACCAGTTGGATATATACTGGCCACTGTGTAATCTTACACCTAATACATTATTTTACTGATGCCTCAGGGGTACACCTGGCTTAAGGATAAAGCCGGCTCAGATGATGGAAGAAGCAGCAAGCGCGGCTTAGGGATCTGGCCCAGCTGGCTGAGAGACTGGGCTGTACACTACCCAGCTCTCAGTGGCTTGGAGCCTCAAGAACGACAACTTGCACTGCGTTCTTATAGGCGCCGCCACTGTCGACCAGCTCCTGGAGAACATCAACTCCCTACAGGTGACGCCTTCATCCCTTCTCTCATCATTCTCCTCCTGATTCTTGTGATATTTCTTGATACTTGTGGTATTTCTTGATTCCTGTGAGATTTCCTAATTCCTGTGATATTCATGGTTATTGTGATATTTCTTGATTCCTGTAATATTTTTTGGTTCTTGTGATATTTCTTGGCTCTTGCGATATTTCTTGATTCATGTGATATTTGTTTTATTCTTGTGATATTTCTTAATTTATATTTAATTTATAAATTTAAAAATGAGTTCCCTGTTTCGTTAATTGTTGACCTACGTAGGCTTTTGACACTGTCAACCACCATAACCGTCTTCTTAAATTACATCATTATAGAATCAGAAGTCACTCCTTCCAGTTCCTCTAGCCTTACCTTACCGACAGGCTCCAGTATGTGTCTGTGAATAATTCCATTTCTCCCATCCTACCCCAACATTTGTGTTCCACAGGACAGCATACTCGGCCCTCTTTCTCATCTACATTAATGACTTTTCTCATGCCTCTCAATATCTCAAACCAATTTTATTAGCTGATGACACAACCTTCATTTTTCCAGTCTTGACCCTCTTGCTTTATATATCACAGTGAATACTGAGCTAGAAAAAGTCCATCTTTGGTTAACTGCTAACAACTCCCCCTTAGCATTGACAAAACTTTCTATATTTTGTTTGGTAATAAATCCTCAGATCACAATAATCTAAGAATAAACAATATCCAAATTAGTAACAAAGTAGATGGTAAATTCCTTGGTGTCCTCATCGATAACAAGCGAATTTCCAGGGACACATTCTAAATATAGCAAAAAAAAGTTTCTAAAACTGTTGGCATTCTTTCTAAGATCAGATATTATGTACCTCGCCCTGACCTGGTGACACTATTACTCTCTCATCTATCGTTATCTCAAGTATGGTATTTGTGCCTAGGGTTCTACTACCCAAAATCATGTACGTCCTCTAATTACTCAACACAAAGCTGCTGTTAGAACAATATCAAACACTGGCCCCCAGACAGCACTCGGTACCCTTACTTAAATTTTTGAATATGTTAGATATTAAGTCACAGCACATCCTCTCATGTGAACTCAATATATTTGAAACTTCGAACTGTAATATCAATCCTGACCTTAAACACTTCCTAGAAGGTTGTACAGAACCCATGGGCAGCACACCAGAAACAAATACCTATTTGATATTCCAAGATTGCTCCTTAACCAAACTAGAAATACTCTAAAAATCAAGGGACCCAGAAGTGAATGACCTTCCTAATCATACCAAAGGCAGTATACCTCTCTCAACCTTTAAGAGAAAAACTAAGTACACTACCAAATAAACTCTATGTAACCTACCTTACCCCCTAAATGTCAACCCATGTCTTCCTATTTTCAAACAATACTGTTTGTTGACCAATTGTATAATTGCTGATTTCTGCTATGTCCCCCCCCCCTCCGTTTTTTTTCCCTTTTCTACACAATTTATTCTTTTATCTCAATTAGTATTAGGCATAATCTAAGTGTTTTTTTTTCCCACACCTTACCCGAAACGCTGTGCGTATTAGTGGCTTTAGGTATTACATGTTCTAGCTCTATCTATAAATCCAACATTATGTTGTAACTCCTCTTTTATGTATGTACTTTTACCTGAATAAACATTTGATTTTATTTACTTTTTTTTCTTGATTCTTGTGGTATTTCTTGATTTTTGTGATATTTTGATTCATTAGTAGATTTGTTTTATGCTCGTGTATTTCTTGTTTCATGTGATATTTCTGATCTTGTAACACTCTCCGATTCCTGTCACTTCTATTCTTCTTAATTTTTTTTTATCTCTTGTCATAATTACTTGCATGTTGCTACTCTTGATAATTTTCTTATTCTTGATTTTTCATAATTATTTTATTGGATTTTGATAATTACATATTTTCTTGGCTTTTCTGATAATTACATATTGTTCTGATTTCTTCTGATAATTACTTATTCTCTCGACAATGGTTTATCATGACAGCACCCTGTAGAATTTCCATAACCACTCTGACAGTTGTTCCAGGAATTAGCTCCCTCTAAAAACACACTCATTCGAGGCTGTGGTTCCAGGTGGTGCG
>WNGS01004946.1:27497924-27515424 GCA_020271785.1 Procambarus virginalis
CAGTTAAAAACTTTTAAGGGTTTATAGACTTAGCTAGTTTAGTTATTATTGCAAAGTCTGCAACTGACACAAACCCTCTTGATGTTCTGTAAGGCCGCTAAATGTCCAAAAGCTTACATTCAAACGATTAATGGCACAAATATAACATATTCGAAACGATTCTGAAAGAAGTCTAATGTACCACAACCGTCCCTTAAATTTGAGGGCAGAAATCTGAGTGCCCAAACTCTTTGGTTAATTTGTTAGGACTTTTAACAGCCCTCTTACGGGCTGGGCACTGTAGGTTAAGTACTTTATTAACTGAGGCGAGGAACAATGGCGAAGTGGGAAGTAGTTTGGTGTAGTAATTGCGTCTATTGTGGTTTACTGATTCTATTACACAATCTTACACTTCTTTATTTATCTTGTATCCAGCCTATTACACTTTAATAATTAAACTGGGTGAAAGTAATTACTTATTATAGACTTTCTGCGTTTTTTTCGTCTCCAAGAGACGAAAATCAACACCACACACCATGAGGCTTGTTGTTGTTTATTTAAGGACGACGATGATCGTGGGATCGGATGCGCCCCGGCGTACGCGTAAAGGGTTAATCCCGAAGCCTGGAAAGGTGAAACGCCAAGCCGAATCGTGAAACGAGTGACGCCAATCACTGGAAACTGATATGCCTCGCGGCAAAGAAACACAGACAGGCAGATGATTGGGGGAGCCCCAGGAGTCTCTCGGGGTAACAAGCACCGGCCCGCCCCACACAGAGAACTCTAGGTAGCAAAACCAAAAACTCGGCCCCCCAACTAAACGCAAAAGTCATATAGTGCTTCCTCGGCAGAGCAGAAACCATCCGCCCACCACGGCTGAGGGCGGGCGGTGGGCTCGTCAATGAAGCACTTGTTCTGGAAATGTTCGAACGAATCAGTTGTGAGTCGTGTGTAATGTTTTTCATTCACAAACAGGGGGTTTGGCGGGTGCATGGAATCACTTTTGGGTCATTGTTTGGAGGACGGGCTGGGCGGAGGAGGCGTCAAACCGTCCGCTCCGCGTCAAGCTTGTACCAGGAGTCCCACCATGAGGCTTTGTTTTGGTAGACTGCCTCAGTTGACGTCGCTTTGCCACCAGCTGAGGCTCTGGCTGCGCCGGTTGTGATGCCCACTTTCCATTAAACTCATTGATAATAACTTTGATTACCTAATTTATCCGAGCTATCAGCTAAGTAACAAAAATATAAATGATTTCTAACGTCAAATTAGTGTTTAAGAGGTTATTCGATATATTTATTTATCCTGACAGTCTCTCTGTTTCAAAGGGGCTGCATAGCTCAGGGTCAATTAATACAATGATTGGCTCTGTGTTTTTGTTCTGGTCTACAACTATGGCCATAACTAACATAACGCTAAGTGGATATTTTGCCCATAGCAAGCACTCTCCAGAGGTACCTGGGCAAGCCCTCAGAATAAGGACTGTCCACAGGTACCTGGCCAAGCCTTCAGACTAAGGACTGTCCACAGGTACCTGGCCAAGCCTTCAGACTAAGGACTCTCCACAGGTACCTGGGCAAGCCCTCAGACTGAGAACTGTCCACAGGTACCTGGCCAAGCCTTCAGACTAAGGACTGTCCACAGGTACCTGGCCAAGCCTTCAGACTAAGGACTCTCCATAGGTACCTGGACAAGCCCTCAGACTAATCACTCTCCACAGGTACCTGGGTGACGTTCAGCCCCCAGGTGACGGAGGAGACAGCTGAGGAGATCATCACAGTGGCCTACGATGCCGGAATCAACCTGTTCGACCTCAGCGAGGCCTACAGTGGAGGTAGAGCCGAGGTACAGCTTGGAAACATCCTCAAGAAGAAGGGCTGGAGGAGGACGTCCTACCACGTCATCACCAAGGTCTACTGGAACTCGAAGTAAGATCATTCTCGTTCTAATTCTATTTTCTAAATCACTATCTATTTCTGTTCTCGTCTGTGTTCGCCCTTTTATCTTGAGGTCGCTGATAGCGTGGGTTGGAACTACGGCCGCTGCACAGCTGCCTGCTTCCTCTCTCACAACTTTGGTCAAACTTTCCGCCAGTCACTCTTATCAACATGTGACCCTTACCTGAACTCTTCTGCGGCCGAACATGTGGCTCCGACTCTCACCTAGATTAGAATCTAGTTACGAAAAGTATATTGAATATTACAGAATGGGGTTAGACCAATATTTCTAGCACCAATCTTTTCTATATTTTATAATTTCTTCTTGACTTGAGAATTAACTTCAAAAATTCACTTTCCAAAGTTAATATTCAATTCTGATACGGCCTCACAATGCACAAAGAACACAGTTCGATCAAAGAGCCTGTCATTTCTACACCAAACCAGAGCAGCACCAGAGATATTCTGACAAACACACTGAAATAATCAACAGATATGACAATAAAAGATTAGACATGGTCGAAGCACTTCAAATCAAAAATCTTACTCAGCTATTGGCAGCCAGATTACTCTCAGAAACATTTGACCATCCTGAGGATCCAGCACACACTGCCTCAGCAAACATAACACGTAACGACACTACAGAAGGCCACTGACTTATACAACACTTTACTTAACCTTAGCCTTAGCTGCTCCAGCTAAATTGTATGCATTTCACTGCCGTTGAAAACGATGACATGAGTCAACGAAACGCATCTCTTAGCGGCGCCAGGGCATATGAAACTAAAAATTAAACTTTTGAGAGTTAATATATAAACTTCGCAAGTAAAGAACATAAGACAAATAAGGAAGATGTGTGCTAGAATCATTAATCTCACCCTTTCTATCACATTTAAAAACACATATCTACAAGAAAGACTGATATATATATATAAATAAATATATATATATATATATATATATATATATATATATATATATATATATATATATATATATATATATATATATAATATATATATATATATAGGATTACTGAGGCGTGGTGTTCAGAATTAAATTAGGCAGAGGATTAGATGGATGGCCTTAGAGCGTGTGGTTAATACGGTCATCACTGGAGACTTTTGCAGTATATAATGTAGTATTTTTCTTTATCAAAACAAGGAAAGAGCGTACAAGACGAGGCTCTGAGACCAGCAGACGAAGCGAGACTGCCAACGGCTCGAGGTAATTACTATTTCTCTGCCTCCTGCACTGCACCGCATATATTTATTTTGTATATTCGTACTGATGACGTGCATGTTGCGCTTTTTATCGTAAGTCAGTGTATATAATTTTTTATGTATTCTATTCACCTGTATTTAAGTTTTTACTATAGCCAATATATATAAATATACACTGTATACATTACACCGCTAAGTTCCATTGGTATCTTGCAGTACTCTCGATTATTTGCATATTCATTGTGTTTCGTGTTAATTAATTGCCTTCAAGTCCAAATATGCACCTATAATTTCATAAATATATATTTTATTTAAATGAAAATTTTCATAAAAAAATTTCTTAGGTAGTACTGTACTACCTACTTGCTCGTAGAGACATCTTTCGAGAAGTCACCAGTGACCATTAGTAAAAGCTGAATTCATCGATTGTTTTAATATTGTGAATAGTTTGCTCGTGATTACAGCTGCGTTTCAGTACTTTTAATGTCCGTTTTTCAATCCTGAGTTGTAGTCTATGTATGGTATCCCTGGTACACACTGGTCCAGTTGTAGTCAGTGTATAGTAGCCCTGATAGTCACTACGCCAGTTGTAGTCGGTGTATGGTAGCCTTGGTAGTCACTGGGCCAGTTGTAGTCAGTGTATAGTAGCCCTGATAGTCACTACGGCAGTTGTAGTCGGTGTATGGTAGCCCTGGTAGACACTAGGCCAGATCTAGTCAGTGTATGGTAGCTCTGGTTGACACTGGGCCAGTTGTAGTCGGCGTATAGTAGGCTGGTAGTCACTGGGCCAGTTGTAGTCGAGGTATGGTACGCTGGTAGTCACTGGGCCAGTTGTAGTCGGTGTGTGGTATCCCTGGTAACCACGGGGCCAGTTGTAGTCGGTGTATGATAACCCTGGTATTCACTGGATCAGATGTAGACAGTGTATGGTATCCCTTGTAGACACTGGGCCAGTTGTAGTCGGTGTATGGTAGCCCTTGTAGACACTGAGCCAGTTGTAGTCGGTGAATGGCAGCCCTGGTAGTAGACACTGGGCCAGTCGTGGTCAGCAAATGGTAGCTCAGGCTACAGTTTATCAACTTTAAACTCAAATGATCCTTCAAGGTGGGGGTTCGAACGCAAGCCACCATAATAGCAGCCAAGTACCCATTCATCCAACGCGCGGAGTATCGCCATTATGAACAATTGAACACCGCTGTATTGAATTGAGGAGTACTTTTCACTTTTACGGCCGCTCTCAAAGGCTGTGGATGAATGGAACTGTTGTTGTGTGCTGGTGATGGGTTCAAAAGTTTGGAGGACAAAAATTAATCAAATCAGCTTCCACGAGAGGAGATAAATATTGCATTTTTTCTGTGAGATAGAATGATGCTGGTGTATGGTACGGTGGTGTATGGTACAGTGGTGTATGGTACGGTGGTGTATGGTACAGTGGTGTATGGTACGGTGGTGAATGGTACAGTGGTGTATGGTACGGTGGTGTATGGTACAGTGGTGTATGGTACAGTGGTGTATGGTACAGTGGTGTATGGTATGGTAGTGTATGGTACAATCGTGTATGGTTCGGTGGTGTATGCTACAGTGGTGTATGGTACAGTGGTATATGGTACGGTGGTGAATGGTACAGTGGTGTATGGTACAGTGGTGTATGGTACAGTGGTGTATGGTACAGTGGTGTATGGTACGGTGGTGAATGGTACAGTGGTGTATGGTACAGTGGTGTATGGTACAGTGGTGTATGGTACAGTGGTGTATGGTACAGTGGTGTATGGTACGGTGGTGAATGGTACGGTGGTGTATGGTACGGTGGTGTATGGTACAGTGGTGTATGGTACGGTGGTGAATGGTACAGTGGTGTATGGTACGGTGGTGTATGGTACAGTGGTGTATGGTACAGTGGTGTATGGTATGGTAGTGTATGGTACAGTGGTGTATGGTTCGGTGGTGTATGGTACAGTGGTGTATGGTACAGTGGTGTATGGTACGGTGGTGTATGGTACAGTGGTGTATGGTACAGTGGTGTATGGTACGGTGGTGTATGGTACAGTGGTGTATGGTACAGTGGTGTATGGTACGGTGGTGAATGGTACAGTGGTGTATGGTACAGTGGTGTATGGTACGGTGGTGTATGGTACGGTGGTGTATGGTACAGTGGTGTATGGTACGGTAGTGTATGGTACGGTGGTGTATGGTACGGTATGTATGGTATGGTGGTGTATGGTACGGTGGTGTATGGTACGCTGGTGTATGGTACGGTGGTGTATGGTACGGTGTTGTATAGTACGGTGGTGTATGGTACGGTGGTGTATGGTACGGTGGTGTATGGTATGGTGGTGTATGGTACGGTTATGTATGGTACGGTGGTGTATGGTACGGTGGTGTATGGTACGGTGGTGTATGGTACGGTGGTGTATGTTGCAGTGGTGTATGGTACGGTTATGTATTGTACAGTAGTGTATGGTACAGTGGTGTATGGTGCAGTGGTGTATGGTACGGTTATGTATTGTACGGTGGTGTATGGTACAGTGGTGTATGGTATGGTGATGTATTGTACGGTGGTGTATGGTACGGTGGTGTATGATACGGTGGTGTATGGTACAGTGGTGTATGGTACGGTTATGTATTGTACGGTGGTGTATGGTACAGTAGTGTATGGTACGGTTATGTTTTGTACAGTGGTGTATGGTACAGTGGTGTATGGTACGGTTATGTATTGTACGGTGGTGTATGGTACAGTGGTGTATGGTACAGTGGTGTATGGTACGGTTATGTATTGTACAGTGTTGTATGGTACAGTGGTGTATGGTACGGTTATGTATTGTACGGTGGTGTATGGTACAGTGGTGTATGGTACAGTGGTGTATGGTACGGTTATGTATTGTACGGTGGTGTATGGTACAGTGGTGTATGGTACGGTTATGTATTGTATGGTGGTGTATGGTACAGTGGTGTATGGTACAGTGGTGTATGGTACAGTGGTGTATGGTACGGTTTTGTATTGTACAGTGGTGTATGGTACGGTTATGTATTGTACGGTGGTGTATGGTACAGTGGTGTATGGTACAGTGGTGTATGGCACGGTTATGTATTGTACGGTGGTGTATGGTACAGTGGTGTATGGTACAGTGGTGTATGGTACGGTTATGTATTGTACGGTGGTGTATGGTACAGTGGTGTATGGTACAGTGGTGTATGGTACAGTGGTGTATGGTACGGTTATGTATTGTACAGTGGTGTATGGTACGGTTATGTATTGTATGGTGGTGTATGGTACAGTGGTGTATGGTATGGTGATGTATGGTATTGTGGTGTATGGTACGGTTATGTATTGTACGGTGGTGTATGGTACAGTGGTGTATGGTACAGTGGTGTATGGTACGGTTATGTATTGTACAGTGGTGTATGGTACAGTGGTGTATGGTACAGTGGTGTATGTTACGGTGGTGTATGGTACGGTGGTGTATGGTACGGTTAAGTATTGTACGGGTGTGTATGGTACGGTTATGTATTGTATGGTGGTGTATGATACAGTAGTGTATGGTATGGTTATGTATTGTATGGTGGTGTATGGTACGGTTATGTATTGTATGTGGTGTATGGTACGGGTATGTATTGTAGAGTGCTCTATGGTACAGTGGTGTATGGTACGGATATGTATTGTATGGTGGTGTATGGTACGGTGGTGTATGGTACGGTAATGTATTGTACGGTGGTGTATGTTACGGTGTTGTATGGTACGGTGGTGTATGGTTCGGTGGTGTATGGTACGGTGGTGTATGGTACAGTGGTGTATGGTATGGTGGTGTATGGTACGGTTGTGTANTGTCTGTCTGTCTGTCTCTACGTCTGTCTGTCTGTCTGTCTGTCTGTCTCTACGTATGTCGTCTGTCTCTAAGTCTGTCTGTCTGTCTGTCTCTTCGTCTGTGTGTCTGTCTGTACGTCTGTCTGACTCTACGTCTGTCTGTCTGTCTGTCTGTCTGATGTCTGTCTGTCGTCTGTCCTGTCTGTCTGTCTGTCTGTCTGTCTGTCTGTTCTCGTTCTCGTCTGTCTACGTGCGCTCGGTAATAACGACCTGGTGAGGTATAGCCAAAGTTAAACAACAAACAAAAAATGACAGAAGAGCGAGACTTAACGCGGATTGTTGGTTACAGTCTAGGACCAGTGATTGTTGGGTACAGTCTAGGACCAGTGATGTGGGGTACAGTCTAGGACCAGTGATTGTTGGGTACAGTCTAGGACCAGTGATTGTTGGGTACAGTCTAGGACCAGTGATTGTTGGGTACAGTCTGGGACCCGTGATTGTTGGGTACAGCATAGGACCAGTGATTGTTGGTACAGTCTAGGACCAGTGATGTTGGGTGCAGTCTAGGACCAGTGATTGTTGGGTACAGTTTAGGACCCGTGATTGTTGGGTACAGTATAGGACCAGTGATTGTTGGGTACAGTCTAGGACCCGTGATTGTTGGGTACAGTCTGGGACCCGTGATTGTTGGGTACAGTCTTGGACCCGTGATTGTTGGGTACAGTCTGGGACCGTGATTGTTGGGTGCAGTCTTGGACCCGTGATTGTTGGGTACAGTCTAGGACCCGTGATTGTTGGGTACAGTCTAGGACCAATGATTGTTGGGTACAGTCTGGGACCCGTGATTGTTGGGTACAGTCTTGGACCGTGATTGTTGGGTACAGTCTAGGACCGTGATTGTGGGTACAGTTTAGGACCCGTGATTGTTGGGTACAGTCTTGGACCCGTGATTGTTGGGTACAGTCTAGGACACGTGATTGTTGGGTACAGTCAAGATGTTGATCAATGTATAGTTGTTCACTGTATGATGATCGTGTTATATTTGATCAGTGTTATGTTGATTAGTGTTATGTTGATCAGTGTTATAATTGATCAGTGTTATAGTTGATCAGTGTTATGTTGATCAGTATTAGGTTGATCAGTGTTATTTTGATTAGTGTTATGTGATCAGGTTATAATGATCACTGTTATGTTGATCAGTGCTATGTTGATCAGTGTTATAAATGATCAGTTGTATAGGTGATCAGTGTTATGTTGATCAGTGTTAGGTTCAGCAGTGTAATTTTCATCAGTATTATGTTGATCAGTGTTATGATGATCAGTGTTATTTTGTTCAGTGTTAAGTTGATCAGTGTTATTTTGTTCAGTGTTATGTTGATTAAAGTTAGTTTGATTAGTGTTAAGTTGATCAGTGTTATGTTGATCGCTGTTAGATTCTTCAGTGTTATTTTGATCTGTGTTATGTGGGATCAGTGTTGTGTTGATCAATGTTAGGTGTATCTGTGTTTTTTTGGTCAGTGTTATGATGATCGGTGTTATTTTGATCAATGTTAGGTTGAACAGTGTTATGTTGATCAGTGTTACTGTAAACCAGAGGTATGTTGATCAGAGTTAGGTTGATAAGTGTTATATGTTAAATGTTGTTCAATCTTATGTTGATCAGTGTTATAGTCGATCAAAGATATAATCGATCAGTGTTATAGATGATCAATGTTATGTTGAGCAGCGTTGTGATGATCATTGCTGTGCAGATCAGTGTTACTGTTGATCAGTGTTATGTTGATCAATGTTATATTTATTAGTGTTATGTTGATGTATGATTCGTTCATCAGTGTTACTGAAGATCAGTGATATGGCGATCACTGTTATTTAGATCTGTATTATGTTGATCAGTGATATAGTTGATCAGTGTTATATTATATCAGTGTTAGGTTGATCAGTGTTATAATATATCAGTGTTAGGTTGATCAGTGTTATTTTTTATCTGTCTTATATGGAATCAGTATTATGTTGATCAGTGTTAGGTATATCTGTGTTTTTTTGGTCAGTGTTATGATGATCAGTGTTATTTTGATCAGTGTTATATTGATCAGTGTTACTGTAAACAAGAGTTATGTTGATCTGAGTTAGGTTGATAAGTGTTATATGTTCAGTGTTGTTCAGTCTTCTGTTGATCAGTGTTAAAATCGATCAAAGATATAATCGATCAGTGATATAGTTGATCAATGTTATGTTGATCAGTGTTATGAAGATCAGTGTTATGTTGATCAGCGTTGTGATGATCAATGCTACGTTGATCAGTGTTACAGTTGATCAGTGTTATGTTTATCAATGTTGACCAGACCACACACTAGAAGTTGAGAATGGTCCAGGACGGACCGAAACGTCGTCGTCCCTTCAACTTCTAGTGTGTGGTCTGGTCAACATACTTCAGCCACGTTATTGTGACTCATCGCCTGCATATGTTTATCAATGTTATATTTATCAGTGTTATGTTTATCTATGATTCGTTCATCAGTGTTACTGAAGATCAGTGATATGTCGATCACTGTTATTTAGATCTATGTTATGTTGATCAATGTTATAATATATCAGTGTTAGGTTGATCAGTGTTATAATATATCAGTGTTAGGTTGATCAGTGTTAAGTTTGATCAGTGTTATTTTGATGAGTGTTATGTTGATGAGTGTTTTGTTGATCAGTGTTATGTTCATCAGTGATGATCAGAGTTTTGTTGATCAGAGTTGTAGTTCATCAGTGTTATAGCTTATCAGTGTTACGATGATCAATGTTTCGATGTTCAGTGTTACTGTTGTTCATTGTTATGACGATCAGTATTATGTTGATCAGTGTTTTGATGATCAGTGTTATGTTGATCAGTGCTATGTTGATCTGTGTTATATTTGATCAGTGCTATGTTGATCAGTGTTATGTTGATCAGTGTTATAATTGATTTGTGTTATAGGTGATCAGTGTTAAGTTGATTAGTGTTAGATTGAGCAGTGTTATTTTGACCAGTGTTATGTTAATCAGTGTTATGATGATTAGTGTTATTTTGATCAGTATTAAGTTGATAAATATTATTTTGATCAGTGTTTTGTTGATCAGTGTTATTTTGTTCAGTGTTAAATTGATTAAAGTTAGTTTGATCATTGTTATGTTGATGAGTGTCAGGTTGATCAATGTTATGCTGATCAGTGTTAGGTTCTTCAGTGTTATTTTGATCTGTGTTACGTGGAATCAGTGCTATGAAAAGTGTTATATGTTCAGTGTTGTTCAGTCTTATGTTGATCAGTGTTATAATCGATCAAAGTTATAATCGATCAGTGTTATAGTTGCTCAATGTTATGTTGATCAGTGTTATGTTGATCAGGGTTGTGTTGATCAATGCTACGTTGATCAGGGTTGTAATGATCAATGCTATGTTGATCAGGGTTGTGATGATCAATGCTACGTTGAGCAGTGTTACTGTTGATCAGTGTTATGTTAATCAATGTTATATTAATCAGTGTGATGTTGATCAATGCTTCGTTCATCAGTGTTACTGATGATCAGTGTTTTCTCGATCACTGTTATATAGATCTGTTTTATGTTGATCAGTGATATAGTTGATAAGTGTTATAATATTATCAGTGTTAGGTTGATCAGTGTTAAGGTTGATCAGTGTTATTTTGATCAGTGTTATTTTGATGAGTGTTTTGTTGATCAGTGTTATGTTCATTAGTGATGATCAGAGTTATGTTGATCAGTGTTGTAATTCATCAATGTTATATCTTATCAATGTTATGATGATTGATTAGGTTGATTAGTGTTATTTTGATCAGTGTTATGTTGATCAGTGGTATAGTTTATCACTGTTATAGTTGATCAGTGTTAAGTTCATCAGTGTTATGTTTATCAGTGCTATTGTTTTGTTGATCGGTGTTATGTTGATCAATGACATAGCTGATCAGTGTTATATTTGATCACTGTTATATTTGATCACTGTTATGTTGATCAGTGTTAGGTTGATCAGTGTTATGTTGGTCAGAGTTATGTTAATTAGTGTTATATATGAACAGTTTTATAGGTGATCAGTGTTTTGATGGTCAGTGCATCGTTGATTACTGTTACTGTTGTTCAGTGTTATGTTCATCAGTGTAATGTTCATCAATGTTATAGTTGATCAGTGTAATGTTCATCAATGTTATAGTTGATCAGTGTTAGGTTGATTAGTGGGATATTGATCAGTTTTATATTGATCAGTGTTAGGTTGATTAGTGGGATATTGATCAGTTTTATGTTGATCAGTATTACAGTTGATCAGTGTTACTGTAGATCAGTGCTATGTTGATCAGAGTTAGGTTGATCAGTGATATTTTATCAGTGCTATTTTGACCGTTGTTATGTTGATCAGTGTTATGTTCATCAGTGATATGTTCATCAGTGTAATGTTGCTCAGTGTTATAATTGATCAGTGTCAGGTTGATCAGTGTTATGTTGGTCAGTGTTATGCTGATCAGTGTTCAGAGTTATGTTAATTAGTGTTATATATGATCAGTTTTATAGGTGATCAGTGTTTTGATGGTCACTGCATCGTTGATCAGTGTTACTGTTGTTCAGTGTTATGTTGATCAGTGTAATGTTCATCAATGTTATAGTTGATCTATGTTATGTTGATCAGCAGAATATGTATCAGTATTATGTTGATCAGTTATATACTTGATCAGTGTTATAGTTGATCAGTTATATACTTGATCAGTGTTATAGTTGATCAGTTATTTACTTGATCAGTGTTATAGTTGATCAGTGTTAGGTTGACCAGTGTTATAGTTGATCACTGTTATGCTCAGTGTTATGTTGATCAGTGTTAGGTTGATCAGTGTTATGTTGTTTAGTGTTATGTTTATCTGTTCTAGGTTTATTAGTGTTATTTTAATCAGTGTTATGTTGATCAGTGTTAAGTCGGTCAGTGTTATGTTGATCAGTGTTTTTGTTGATCAGTTTTATGTTGATATGTGTTATAATTGATCAGTTTTATAGTTGAATAGTGTTATGCTGATCAGTGTTAGGTGGATCAGTGTTATTTTGATAAGTGTTATGTTGATCAGAGTTATGATGATCAGTGCTATGTTCACCAGTGCTATGGTGATCAGTGTTATATATGATCAGTGTTATGTTGATCAGTGTTATGTTGTTCAGTGTTATAATTGATCAGTGTTATAATTGATTTGTGTTATGTTGATCAGTGTTAGGTTGAGCAGTGCTATTTTGATCAGTTTTATGTTGATCAGTGTTATGATGATCAGTGTTATGTTGATCAGTGTTAAGTTGAGCAGTGTTATTATGATCAGTGTTGTGTTGATCAGTGTTATGCTGGTCATTCTTATGTTCTTCAGGGTTATTTTAATCTGTGTTATGTGGAATCAGTATTATGTTGATCAGTGTTAGATTTGTTAGATTGATCTCTGTTATTTTGATCAGTGTTAAGATGATCAGTGTTAAGATGATCAGTGTTATTTTGATCAGTGTTAGGTTGATCAGTGTTATGTTGATCAGTGTTATAGTTGATGAGTGTTACTGTAGACCAGAGTTATGTTGATCAGAATTACGTGGATCTGAGTTATGTTGATCAGTGGTATTTGAGCAGTGTTGATCAGAGTTATATTGATCAGTGTTATAATTGATTAGTGTTATAGTTGATCAGTGTTATGATGATCAATGCTTCGTTTATCAGTGTTACTGAAGATTAATATTATGCCGATGTTATTTGGATCTGTGATGTTGTTTATCAGTGATATAGTTGATCAGTGTTATAATTAAACAGTGTTAGGTTGATCAGTATTAAGGTTGATCAGTTATTTTGATCAGTGTCATGTTGATCAGTGTTATATGTTGATCAGGTTTATAGTTTACCAGTGATATAGTTGATCAGTGTTATAGTTGATCAGTGTTATGTTCATCATTGTTATGTTCATCAGTGTTATTGTTGATCAATGTTATGTTGATCATTATATAGTTGATTAGTCTTACTTTAGATTACAGTTATGTTGATTAGTGATCAGTGTTATATTTGATCGATGTTATGATGATCACTGTAGTCCAATCATTTTATTAATCAGTTTTATGGCTGATTAGAGGTATGTCGATCAGTGTTAGGTTGAACAGTGATATTTTGATCAGTGGTATTTTGATCAGTGGTATTTTGATCAGTGTTAGGTAGATCAGTGTTATAGTTGATCAGTGCTATGTGTATCAGCGTTAGGTTGATTAATGTTATTTTGATCAGTGTTATGTTGGTCAGTGTCATGTTGATCAGTGATAGGTTGATCAGTTCTATTTTGATAAGTGTCATTTCGATCAGTGTTATTTTGAGCAGTATTATGTTTGTCAGTGATAGGTTGAACAGTGTTATTTCATCAATGATATATGATCAGTGTTTATTTATCAATGATAGGTTGATCAGTGTTAGTTTGATCAGTGCTATATTGATGAGCGTTATTGTTGATCAGTGTTATGTTGGTCAATGATTTAGATGATTAGAGTTACTGTTGATTAGTGTTATATTGATCAGTTTTAGGTTGACCAGTGCTTTGTTAATCATTATAATGTTTATCAGTGTTATGCTGATCATTGATATGTTGATCTGTTTAATGTTGAACAATGTTATAGTTGATCAGTTTTAAGCTGATCAGTGTTATGTTAATCAGTGTTTTGTTGCTTAGTGTATGTTGATCACTATTATGTTGATCAGTGTTTTGTTGATCTCTGATCAACATAACACTGATCAACGTGTAATGTTGTTCAGTGTTATGTATCAGTGTTATGTTCATCAGTTTTATGTTGATCAGTGTTTTGGTAATCGGTGTTATTGTTGATCTGTGATATATTGATCAGTTATATGTTGATAATTGTTAGGCTGTTCAGTGTTATTTTGATCAGTATTATACTGATCATTGTTCTGTTCATCAGTTAGGATAATAAGCGTTTTATAGTTGAACAGTGTCATATTGATTAGTGTTATTTTGATCAGTGTTATGGTGATCAGTGACATATAATTGACCTATGTTTTAGTTGATCAGTGTTTTGTTGATCAATGTAATGTTTGTCAGTGTTTATGTTGATCAGTGTTTTGTTTATCAATGTAATGTTTGTCAGTGTTATGTTGATCAGTGTTTTGTTGATCAATGTAATATTTGTCAGTGTTATAGTTGATCAGTTTTATGATCATTCGTGTTATAGTTGATCAATTTTATGTTTATCAGTGTTATGTTGATCAGTGTTATGCTGATAATTGTTATGTTGATCAGTGTTATGTTGATCAGTGTTGTGTTGATCAATGTCATGTTGATCAGTCTTATGCTCATCATTGATATCTTGACAAGTGTTAGGTTGATCAGTGTATAGCTGATCAGTTTTATGCTGATCAGTGTTATGCTCATCTTTGTTTTGTTGTTCAGTGTTATGTTGATCAGCGTTATAGTTGATCAGCGTTATGTTGATCAGTATTATGTTGATCAGTGTTAGGTTGATCAGTGTTATGTTGTTCAGTGTTATGTATCAGTATATGGTTGATCAGTGGTATATTGATCAGTATTATGTTGATCAGTGTTATGTTGATCAGTATTATGGTTGATCAGTGTTATGTTGATCAGTATTATGTTGATCAGTGTTATGTTTATCAGAGTTATGTTGTTCAGTGTTATGCATCAGTGTTATGTTCAACAGTTTTATGTTGATCAGTGTTAGGCCGTTCAATGTTATTTTGATCCGTGTTATTGTTGATCAGTGTTATGTTCATCAATGTTAGGGTAATAAGTGTTTTATATTTGAACAGTGTTATTTTGATTAGGTTATGGTGATCAGTGACATAGTTGATCTGTGTTTTAAATTATCATTGTTAGGTTGATCAGTGTTATAGCTGATGAATGTTATGTTGATCAGTGTTATTGTTGATCAGTGTTATAATTGATTAGTGTTATAGTTGATTAGTGTTATTGTTTATCAGTGATATTGACCAGTTTTATTGTTGTTCAGTGTTATTATAATCAGTGATATAGTGAATCAGTGGTATACATGAATAGTGTTAGGTTGATCAGTGTTATGTTGATCAGTTTTATGTTGATCAGCGTTAAATTTGGGCAGTGTTAGGTTGATCAGTGTTATGATGATCAGTGTTATGATGATCTGTGTTAATTTGATCTGTATTATGTTGATCACAGTTAGGTTGATCAGTGCCATTTTGATCAGTGTCATTTGGATCAGTGTTATGTTGATCATTGTTATGTTGATCATTGTTATGTTGATCAGTGTTAGGTTGAGCAGTGTTATTTTGATCAGTGTTATATTGATCAGTGTTATTTTGATTGGTGTTAGGTTGATCAATGTTAGGTTGATAAATTTTAGGTTGATCAGTGTTTTGTTGATCAGTGTTATTGTTGATCAGTGTTATTTTGATCAATGTTATGTTGATCAGTGTTATGATGATCAATGCTACGTTGATTAATAGTACTATTGATCAGGGTTAGGTTGATCAGTGTTATGCTATTCAATGTAATGTTTGTCAGTGTTATAGTTGATTAATTTCAGTGTTATAGTAGATTAATTTCCGTGTTACGGTCTACGGTCTAATTTCCGTGTATAGTTGATCCGTGTTACGGTCATCAGTGTTGTGTTGATCAGTGTTATGTTGATTATTGTTATGCTGATCATTGTTATGTTGATCTGTGTTAGGTTGATCAGTGTTATATAGTTGATCAGTTATATTCTGATTAGTGTTATGTTATCAGTGTTTTGTTGATTAATTTGATGTTGATCAGTGTTATAGTTGATCAGTGTTATGTAGATCAGTGTTATATTGATAAATGATATGTATCAGTGTTATATTTTTCAGTGTTATATTGATCAGTGTTGAGTTGATCAGAGTTATAGTTTAACTTTGTTATGTTGATCAGTGTTATAGTTTAACTGTGTTATGTTGATTTGTGTTATCTTGATCAGTGTTATGTTGATCAGTGACATATAGTTGATCTGTTTTTTAGTTGATTAGGTTAGGTTGATCAGTGTTATGTTGATTAGTGTTATTATTGATCAGTCTTATAATTTATCAGTGTTATAGTTGAACAGTGTTATTGTTGATAACTGCTATTGTTGATCAGTGTTATGTTGATCAGTGATATAGTGGATCAGTGTTATATTTGATCAGTGTTAGGTTGATCAGTGTTAGGTTGATCAGTGTTATGAAGATCTGTGTTATTTTGATCAGTGTTATGGTCATCAGTGTTATCTTGATCAGTGTTAAATTTGATCAGTGTTAGGTTGATCAGTGTTAGGTTGATCAGTGTTATGAAGATCTGTGTTATTTTGATCAGTGTTATGTTCATCAGTGTTATCTTGATCAGTGTTAAATTTGATCAGTGTTAGGTTGATCAGTGTTAGGTTGATCAGTGTTATGACGACCTGTGTTATTTTGATCAGTGTCATAAGAATCAGTGTTATGTTGATCATTTTTATGTCCATCATGGTTATTTTCATCAGTGTTCGGTTGAGCAGTGTTATTTTGTTCAATGTTATATTGATCAGTGTTATTTTCATCAGTATTTTGTTGATCAGTGTTATTTTGATCAATGCTATGTTGATTAGTGTTATGATGATCAATGCTACGTAGATTAGTGGTACTATTGATCAGTGTTAGGTTGATTAGTGTTATGCTAATCAGAGTTATGTTGATTAGTGTTATGTTAATGTAAGTTTGTCAGTGTTATAGTTGATTAATTTCATGTTTCGGTGTTACGGTGATTAGTGTTGCGTTGATCAGTGTTATATTGATTAGTGTTATGCTGATAATTGTTATGTTGATCAGTGTTAGGTTGATCATTGTTATAGTTGATCAGTTTTATGCTGATAGTGTTATGTTATCAGTGTTTGTTGATTAGTGTTATGTTGATCAGTGTTATAGTTGATCAGTTTTATGTAGATCAGTGTTATATATATCAGTGTTATTTATCAGTGTTATTTTTTCAGTGTTATATTGATCAGTGTTGAGTTGATCAGTGTTAGTTTTATGTTGATCAGTGTTAGGATGTTCAGTGTTATTTTGATCAGTGTTATTCTGATCAGTGTTATGTTCATCAGTGTTAGGTTGATCAGTGTTCTAGTTGATCAGTGTTATAGTTGATTTGTCTTATGTTGATCAGTGTTATTTTGATCAGTGATATAG
Organism: Procambarus virginalis; assembly: GCA_020271785.1. NCBI lineage: Eukaryota > Metazoa > Arthropoda > Malacostraca > Decapoda > Cambaridae > Procambarus > Procambarus virginalis. Next base: position 27,515,061 of record WNGS01004946.1, read on the forward strand.
TTGATCAGTGAAATAGTTTATCAGTATTAGGTTGATTAGTGCTATAGTTGATCAGTGTTATGTTGATCAGTGTTATTGTTGATCAGTGGTTATAGTTTATCAGTGTTATAGTTGATCAGTGTTTTTGTTGATCAATGTTTTTGTTAATTAGCGTTATTGTTGATCAGTGTTATGTGTATCGGTATTTGGTTGATCAGTGTTATTTTTATTAGTGTTATGTTGGTCAGTGTCATATTGATCAGTGTTAGGTTGATCACTTTTATTTTGACCAGTGTCATTTCGATCAGTGTTAAGTTGATCAATGTTATGTTTGTCAGTGTTAGGTTGAAAAGTGATATTTTCATCAATGCTATATTAATCAGTG
>WNGS01004946.1:27517924-27520544 GCA_020271785.1 Procambarus virginalis
TGTGTGTGTGTGTGTGTGTGTGTGTGTGTGTGTGTGTGTGTGTAATTGTACTCACCTAATTGTGCTTGCGGGGGTTGAGCTTTGGCTCTTTGGTCCCGCCTCTCAACTGTCAATCAACTGGTGTACAGTTTCCTGAGCCTACTGGGCTCTATCATATCTACATTTGAAACTGTGTATGGAGTCAGCCTCCACCACATCACTGCCTAGTGCATTCCATTTACTAACTACTCTGACACTGAAAAAGTTCTTTCTAATGTCTCTGTGGCTCATTTGGGTACTCAGCTTCCACCTGTGTCCCCTTGTTCGCGCCCCTCCAGTGTTGAATAGTTCATCCTTGTTTACCCGGTCAATTCCCCTGAGGATTTTGTAGGTTGTGATCATGTCCCCCCTTACTCTTCTGTCTTCCAGTGTCGTAAGTTGCATTTCCCGCAGCCTTTCCTCATAACTCATGCCTCTTAGTTCTGGGACTAGTCTAGTAGCATACCTTTGGACTTTTTCCAGCTTCGTCTTGTGCTTGACAAGGTACGGGCTCCATGCTGGGGCCGCGTACTCCAGGATTGGTCTTACATATGTGGTGTACAAGATTCTGAATGATTCCTTACACAGGTTCCTGAACGCCGTTCTGATGTTAGCCAGCCTCGCATATGCCGCAGACGTTATTCTCTTTATGTGGGCTTCAGGAGACAGGTTTGGTGTGATATCAACTCCTAGATCTTTCTCTCTGTCTGTTTCATTAAGTACTTCATCCCCTATTCTGTATCCTGTGTCTGGCCTCCTGTATCCACTGCCTAGTTTCATTACTTTGCATTTACTTGGGTTGAACTTCAACAGCCATTTGTTGGACCATTCACTCAGTCTATCTAGGTCATCTTGTAGCCTCCTACTATCATCCTCTGTTTCAATCCTCCTCATAATTTTTGCATCGTCGGCAAACATTGAGAGGAACGAATCTATACCCTCTGGGAGATCATTTACATATACCAGAAACAGTATAGGTCCAAGGACTGACCCCTGCGGGACTCCACTTGTAACGTCTCGCCAATCTGAGACTTCACCCCTCACACAGACTCGTTGTCTCCTGTTGCTTAGGTACTCCTCTATCCACCGGAGTACCTTCCCTTTCACTCCAGCCTGCATCTCCAACTTTCGCACTAGCCTCTTGTGTGGCACTGTATCAAAGGCTTTCTGACAATCCAAAAATATGCAGTCTGCCCACCCTTCTCTTTCTTGCCTTATTTTTGTTGCCTGGTCGTAGAATTCAAGTAACCCTGTGAGGCAGGACCTGCCATCCCTGAATCCATGTTGATGCTGTGTTACAAAGTTCTTTCGCTCCAGGTGCTCCACTAGCTTTCTTCGCACAATCTTCTCCATCAGCTTGCATGGTATGCAGGTTAGGGACACTGGCCTGTAGTTCAGTGCCTCCTGTCTATCCCCTTTCTTGTATATCGGGACTACGTTAGCTGCTTTCCAAATTTCTGGCAGTTCCCCTGTTGCCAGTGATTTGTTATACACTATGGAGAGTGGGAGGCACAGTTCTTCTTCTCCTTCCTTTAGTATCCAAGGGGAGATTCCATCTGGGCCTATAGCCTTTGTCACATCCAACTCTAGTAAACACTTCCTTACTTCCCCGCTGGTAATCTCAAACTCTTCCAGTGGTTCCTGGTTAGCTATTCCCTCTCTTATCTCTGGGATTTCTCCTTGCTCTAAGGTGAAGACCTCTTGGAATTTCTTATTCAGTTCCTCACACACTTCCTTGTCGTTTGTAGTGAATCCTTCTGCCCCTATCCTTAATTTCATAACCTGTTCCTTTACTGTTGTTTTTCTCCTGATGTGGCTATGCAGTAATTTAGGCTGAGTCTTTGCCTTGCTTGCGATGTCATTTTCTTATTGTCTTTCTGCCTCTCTTCTCATTCTGACATATTCGTTCCTGGCATTCTGGTATCTTTCTCTGCTCTCCAGTGTCCTGTTATTCCTATAGTTTCTCCATGCCCTTTTACTTTGCTGCTTAGCTAGCCTACATCTCTGATTAAACCATGGGTTTCTCATCTTCATTTCACTGTTTTCCTTTTGGGCTGGGACAAACTTGTTTGCTGCGTCCTTGCATTTTTGCGTGATGTAGTCCATCATATCTTGTGCCGTCTTTTCCCTGAGCTGTTTCCCATGCTATATCTGTTAGGAATTTTCTTATCTCCTCATAGTTTCCCTTTCGGTATGCTAACCTTTTGGTTTCGGTATCCCTCCTCGAGTTCAATAACCCTTCTTCATCAGGTACTCAAACCCAGTACACTGTGGTCGCTCATTCCTACTGGGGCCTCAAAACCGATTTCTCTTATGTCAGAGTCGTTCAGGGTGAAGACCAGGTCGAGTCTCGCTGGTTCGTCATTCCTCTCATCCTTGTGGGTTCTCTGACATGCTGGGTTAAGAAGTTTCTAGTCACCACCTCCAATAGTTTGGCTCTCCACGTATCCTCGCCTCCATGCGGTTCCTTGTTCTCCCAATCAATCCTTCCGTGATTGAAGTCCCCATGATGAGCAGTGTGGGATCTATTTCTACAGGCAGCAGAGGCTGCCCTCTCATTTAGTGTTAACTGCCATGTTGTTGTTTTGTACTCTTGACTGGT
>WNGS01004946.1:27526646-27534146 GCA_020271785.1 Procambarus virginalis
AAGGGTCCAAGGCTTAATAAGGCCCCAGGACTTATATGAGTTCAGGTTTGATAAGGGTCCAGGACTTGATAAGGGTCCAGGATTTGATAAGGGTCCAGGACTTGATAAGGGACAGGGACTTGACAAGGGTCCAGGTTGATAAGGTTCCAGGACTGATAAGGGTCCAGGACTTGATAAGGGTCCAGGACTTGATAAGGGTCCAGGACTTGATACGGGACCAGGACTTGATAAGGGTCAGGACTTGATAAGGGACAGGGACTTGACAAGGGTCCAGGACTTGATAAGGTTCCAGGACTTGATAGGGTCCAGGACTTGATAGGGTCCAGGACTTTATAGGGTCCAGGACTTAGGGTGACTAGGACTTGATAAGGTCCAGGACTTGATAAGAGTCCAGGACTTGATAGGGTGACAAGGACTTGATAATGGTCCAGGACTTGATAAGGGTCGATGCAGGACTTGATACGGGACCAGGACTTGATAAGGGTCCAGGACTTGATAAGGGTCCAGGACTTGATAAGGGTCCAGGACTTGATAAGGAACAGGGACTTGACAAGGGTCGAGGACTTGATAAGGGACAAGGACTTGACAAGGGTCCAGGACTTGATAAGGGTCCAGGACTTGATAATGTTCCAGGACTTTATAAGGGTCCAGGACTTGATAAGGTTCCAGGACTTTATAAGGGTCCAGGACTTGATAAGGGTCCAGGACTGATAAGGGACAGGGACTTGACAAGGGTCCAGGACTTGATAAGGTTCCAGGACTTTATAAGGGTCAGGACTTGATAGGGTGACTAGGACTTGATAAGGTGAGCAGGACTTGATAAGGGACCAGGACTTGATAAGGTGACCAGGACTTGATAAGGGACCAGGAATTGATAAGGGTCCAGGACTTGATAAGATGACTAGGACTTGATAAGGGATCAAGACTTGAATAAGGATCCAGGACTTGATAAGGTGACCAGGACTTGATAAGGAACCCGGACTTGATAAGGGTCCAGGACTTGATAAGGTGACCAGGACTTGATAAGGGACCCAGACTTGATAAGGGACCAGGACTTGATAAGGGTCCAGGACTTGATAAGGTGACCAGGACATGATAAGGTGACCAGGAATTGATAAGGTCCAGGACTTGAAGGTGACCAGGACTTGATAAGGTGACCAGGACTTGATAAGGGTCCAGGACTTGATAAGGGTCCAGGACTTGATAAGGGTCCAGGACTTGATAAGGTTCCAGGACTTGATAAGGGTCCAGGACTTGATAAGGGACATGACACAACGTTACATTCGAATAGGCGCGTCTTTTTATATACCTACTATATTGATGCCACCCCTGTGACAGGTAAAAACGTTTTTTTTTAAACAGAGCCATCTGTTGCACATAATGGCAACATGCACGCTATACTAAATATGTCACGAATTCCATTTCAATGTTTCAGATTGCATTGATAAATTTTATTTCATAGATTTCGATTTATTTGATTTTTTATTGAATTATTTTGTGTGACATTGTGTTGGAATTGAGCTGTGTTGTTTACCTTACCGTTCATTTCGTAAGTATAAGTATAGATGCCACACCTGTGACAGGTAAGACTATGCATTTCTTGAAAAACAACGCTATCTGTTGCATGTAAGAACAACACACATGTTATACTAAATATGTTACAATTCCATTTTAATGTTTCTGATTGCACTGATAAATTGAATTTTCATAGATTTTGATTTATTTTCATTTTGATTTAATTATTTTGTGTGAATTGCATTGGAATTGAGCTGTGTTGTTTACCATACCGTTCATTTCGTTGGTATAGTTTATTTTCTCATATTTTCATTTCATTTTTTTAACTGTTTTCTTATATTACAGTGATGGGAACATCAGACAGTTTGGGAAGGCATCGGACGAGGGAGTGGGGAATGGTGGGGATGACGAGGGGACAAGGGAGAGGATAATGGTGGAGAAGGACGAAGGGACGGGGGAGTTTGGGATGGTGGGGATGAGGGGATGGGGGAATGGAGAATGGTGGGGAGGACAAAGGTGGAATGGTTGGGAGGTCGAGGAGACGGGTGAGGGAGGACTGGGGGACAGGGAAGGTTGCTGAGCCACAGCAACGCGTGGCCGGGTACTGCTAGTTCTAAATATATCAAAAAAAGTTTCTAAAACTGTTGGCATTCTTTCTAGGGTCAGATATTATGTACCTCGCCCAGCCCTGGTGACGCTCTATTACTCTCTCATCTATCCTTACCTCAAGTTTGATATTTTTGCTTGAGGTTCTACTACACAGAGACCGGTCGGCCGAGCGGACAGCACGCGGGACTTGTGATCCTGTGGTCCTGGGTTCGATCCCAGGCGCCGGCGAGAAACAATGGGCAGAGTTTCTTTCACCCTATGCCCTGTTACCTAGCAGTAAAATAGGTACCTGGGTATTAGTCAGCTGTCACGGGCTGCTTCCTGGGGGTGGAGGCCTGGTCGAGGACCGGGCCGCGGGGACACTAAAAAAGCCCCGAAATCATCTCAAGATAACCTCAAGATAACACAAAATCATTTACGTCCTTTACTTACTCAACACAAAGCTGTTATTAGAATAATATTAAACTCCGTCCGCAGACAGCACTTGGTATCGTTACTTAAATCTTTAAATATGTTAGATGTTAAGTCAGAGCACATCCTCTCATGTGTATATATTTTTAAAACTCTGAACTGTAATGTCAATCCTGACCTTATACGCTTCCTACAAGGGTGTAACAGAACTCGTAGGCGCCACATTAGAAACAAATACTTATTTGATATTCCAAGAGTTGGACTTAACCACATTAGAAATGCTCTACAAGTCAAGGGACCAGAATGATGAATGACCTTCCCAATCATGTCAAAGGCTGTACCTGTCTCAACCAGTTTAAGAGAAAACCTAAATACTACCCAATAAACATGTAACCTACCTTACCCCCAAAATGTCAACCCATGTTTTGCTATTTTAAAACAATACTGTTGTTGACCAACCTGAATAACTGCTGATTTCAGCCATTTTTCCTCCTTTTTCAACTCAATTTATGCTTTGATTTCAATAAGTATTAAGTTTTCGTCTAAAAGGTTTTTTTTCGCACATCTTGCCCGAAACGCTGTGAGGATTAGCGGCTTTAGGCATAGTATGTACTTGGACTATCTATAAGTCCAACATTATGTTTGTAACTCATCTTGAATATATGTACTTTTTACATGAATTAACATTTGATTTGATTGATTTGTTTAATTTGTCTATTTAAAGACTAACTAAAGTATTTATTAGCAACTTGAACATATGCTCATTAATAACATTTTATTGCTGTTATATAAGAGTTTTATATGTGATGTGTGACAGATCCTCATGTCCTCGGTCACTAACGAGCGTCACTCACAACCACCTCATTGTCTCCTCACGCAGGCGGGCGCCCATAGCATCGTTGGAGTGCATGGAGGATCTAGCAGGCTGTGGTGGCGACCATGTTTCCACTCGCAGCGACTCTCAGGCCATTGTCTCCAGGCAGTCGTCCCTCGCCACCAGTCTCCGCTACAAGCCCCTGGGGAAGTCTGGCCTCCGCGTCTCCCAGCTGGGTCTGGGTGAGTACTGTCTCCCAGCTGGGTCTTGGTGAGTACTGTCTCCCAGCTGGGTCTTAGTGAGTACTGTCTCCCAGCTGGGCCTGGGTGAGTACTGTCTCCCAGCTGGGTCTGGGGTGAGTACTGTCTCCCAGCTGGGTCTGGGGTGAGTACTGTCTCCCAGCTGGGTCTGGGGTGAGTACTGTCTCCCAGCTGGACCTGGGTGACAGTACTGTCTCCCAGCTGGACCTGGGTGACAGTACTGTCTCCCAGCTGGACCTGGGTGACAGTACTGTCTCCCAGCTGGACCTGGGTGACAGTACTGTCTCCCAGCTGGGTCTGGGTGAGTACTGTCTCCCAGCTGGGCCTGGGTGACAGTACTGTCTCCCAGCTGGGCCTGGGTGACAGTACTGTCTCCCAGCTGGACCTGGGTGACAGTACTGTCTCCCAGCTGGACCTGGGTGACAGTACTGTCTCCCAGCTGGGTCTGGGTGGGTACTGTCCCCCAGCTGGGCCTTGGTGAGTACTGTCTACCAGCTGGGCCTGGGTGACAGTACTGTCTACCAGCTGGGCCTGGGTGACAGTACTGTCTCCCAGCTGGGCCTGGGTGACAGTACTGTCTACCAGCTGGGCCTGGGTGACAGTACTGTCTCCCAGCTGGGCCTGGGTGACAGTACTGTCTACCAGCTGGGCCTTGGTGAGTACTGTCTACCAGCTGGGCCTTGGTGAGTACTGTCTCCCAGCTGGGCCTGGGTGACAGTACTGTCTCCCAGCTGGGCCTGGGTGACAGTACTGTCTACCAGCTGGGCCTGGGTGACAGTACTGTCTCCCAGCTGGGTCTGGGTGACAGTACTGTCTCCCAGCTGGGCCTGGGTGACAGTACTGTCTCCCAGCTGGGCCTGGGTGACAGTACTGTCTCCCAGCTGGGCCTGGGTGACAGTACTGTTTCCCAGCTGGGTCTGGGGTGAGTACTGTCTCCCAGCTGGGTCTGGGTGAGTACTGTCTCCCAGCTGGGCCTGGGTGAGTACTGTCTCCCAGCTGGACCTTGGTGAGTACTGTCTCCCAGCTGGACCTTGGTGAATACTGTCTCCCAGCTGGGTCTGGGTGACAGTACTGTCTCCCAGCTGGGTCTGGGGTGAGTACTGTCTCCCAGCTGGGTCTGGGTGACAGTACTGTCTCCCAGCTGGACCTTGGTGAGTACTGTCTCCCAGCTGGACCTTGGTGAATACTGTCTCCCAGCTGGGTCTAGGTGAGTACTGTCTCCCAGCTGGGTCTGGGGTGAGTACTGTCTCCCAGCTGGGCCTGGGTGACAGTACTGTCTCCCAGCTGGGCCTGGGTGAGTACTGTCTCCCAGCTGGGCCTGGGTGAGTACTGTCTCCCAGCTGGGCCTGGGTGAGTACTGTCTCCCAGCTGGGTCTGGGTGAGTACTGTCTCCCAGCTGGGTCTGGGGTGAGTACTGTCTCCCAGCTGAGCCTTGGTGAGTACTGTCTCCCAGCTGGGCCTTGGTGAGTACTGTCTCCCAGCTGGGTCTGGGTGAGTACTGTCTCCCAGCTGGGTCTGGGTGACAGTACTGTCTCCCAGCTGGGTCTGGGTGAGTACTGTCTCCCAGCTGAGCCTTGGTGAGTACTGTCTCCCAGCTGGGCCTTGGTGAGTACTGTCTCCCAGCTGGACCTTGGTGAGTACTGTCTCCCAGCTGGACCTTGGTGAGTACTGTCTCCCAGCTGGACCTTGGTGAGTACTGTCTCCCAGCTGGGTCTGGGTGAGTACTGTCTCCCAGCTGGGTCTGGGTGAGTACTGTCTCCCAGCTGGGTCTGGGTGACAGTACTGTCTCCCAGCTGGGCCTGGGTGACAGTACTGTCTCCCAGCTGGGCCTGGGTGAGTACTGTCTCCCAGCTGGGTCTTAGTGAGTACTGTCTCCCAGCTGGGCCTTGGTGAGTACTGTCTCCCAGCTGGGCCTTGGTGAGTACTGTCTCCCAGCTGGGCCTGGGTGAGTACTGTCTCCCAGCTGGGCCTTGGTGAGTACTGTCTCCCAGCTGGGTCTGGGTGAGTACTGTCTCCCAGCTGGGCCTTGGTGAGTACTGTCTCCCAGCTGGGCCTGGGTGAGTACTGTCTCCCAGCTGGACCTGGGTGAGTACTGTCTCCCAGCTGGGTCTTAGTGAGTACTGTCTCCCAGCTGGGCCTTGGTGAGTACTGTCTCCCAGCTGGGTCTGGGGTGAGTACTGTCTCCCAGCTGGGCCTTGGTGAGTACTGTCTCCCAGCTGGGCCTGGGTGAGTACTGTCTCCCAGCTGGACCTTGGTGAATACTGTCTCCCAGCTGGGTCTGGGGTGAGTACTGTCTCCCAGCTGGGTCTGGGGTGAGTACTGTCTCCCAGCTGGGTCTTAGTGAGTACTGTCTCCCAGCTGGGCCTGGGTGACAGTACTGTCTCCCAGCTGGGTCTGGGTGAGTACTGTCACCCAGCTGGGTCTGGGGTGAGTACTGTCACCCAGCTGGGCCTGGGTGACAGTACTGTCTCCCAGCTGGGTCTGGGTGAGTACTGTCTCCCAGCTGGACCTGGGTGAGTACTGTCTCCCAGCTGGGCCTGGGTGAGTACTGTCTCCCAGCTGGGCCTGGTGAGTACTGTCTCCCAGCTGGGCCTGGGTGGGTACTGTCTCCCAGCTGGGTCTTGGGTGAGTACTGTCTCCCAGCTGGGTCCTGGGTGAGTACTGTCTCCCAGCTGGGTCTGGGTGAGTACTGTCTCCCAGCTGGGTCCTGGGTGAGTACTGTCTCCCAGCTGGGCCTGGGTGAGTACTGTCTCCCAGCTGGGCCTGGGTGAGTACTGTCTCCCAGCTGGGTCCTGGGTGAGTACTGTCTCCCAGCTGGACCTGGGTGAGTACTGTCTCCCAGCTGGGTCTGGGTGACAGTACTGTCTCCCAGCTGGACCTGGGTGACAGTACTGTCTCCCAGCTGGACCTGGGTGAGTACTGTCTCCCAGCTGGGTCTTGTGGACAGTACTGTCTCCCAGCTGGGCCTGGGTGACAGTACTGTCTCTCAGCTGGGTCTGGGTGACAGTACTGTCTCCCAGCTGGGCCTGGGCGAGTACTGTCTCCCAGCTGGGTCTGGGTGACAGTACTGTCTCCCAGCTGGGTCCTGGGTGAGTACTGTCTCCCAGCTGGGCCTGGGTGACAGTACTGTCTCCCAGCTGGGCCTGGGTGACAGTACTGTCTCCCAGCTGGCCTGGGTGAGTACTGTCTCCCAGCTGGGCCTGGGTGACAGTACTGTCTCCAGCAGGCCGGTGAGTACTGTCTCCCAGCTGGGCCTCGGTGAGTACTGTCTCCCAGCTGGGCCTGGTGAGTACTGTCTCCCAGCTGGGCCTGGGTGACAGTACTGTCTCCTAGCTGGGCCTCGGTGAGTACTGTCTCCCAGACCCAGCCTGGGTGACAGTACTGTCTCCCAGCTGGGCCTGGGAGACAGTACTGTCTCCCAGCTGGGCCTGGGTGACAGTACTGTCTCCCAGCTGGGCCTGGGTGACAGTACTGTCTCCCAGCTGGGCCTGGGTGACAGTACTGTCTCCCAGCTGGGCCTGGGTGACAGTACTGTCTCCCAGCTGGGTCTGGGTGACAGTACTGTCTCCCAGCTGGGTCTGGGTGACAGTACTGTCTCCCAGCTGGGTCTGGGTGACAGTACTGTCTCCCAGCTGGGCCTGGGTGACAGTAGTCTCCCAGCTGGGTCTGGGTGACAGTAGTCTCCCAGCTGGGCCTGGGTGACAGTACTGTCTCCCAGCTGGGTCTTAGTGAGTACTGTCTCCCAGCTGGGCCTGGGTGACAGTACTGTCTCCCAGCTGGGTCTGGGTGACAGTACTGTCTCCAGCTGGGCCTGGGTCGGTACTCTCTCCAAGTCTGCAATCCATATATTTCCCAGATTTTTTTTAAATAAACATAAACTTTTATTCCAAT
>WNGS01004946.1:27536646-27550951 GCA_020271785.1 Procambarus virginalis
TGTCTGTNTACAATCTACCAGATGTACAGTCTACCAGATGTACAGTCTACCAGATGTACAATCTACCATGTACACTCTACCAATGTACAATCTACCAGATGTACAGTCTACCAGATGTACAATCTACCAGATGTACAATCGACCAGATGTACAATCTACCAGATATACAATCTACCAATATACATATCTACCAGAATATACAATCTCCAGATATACAATCTACCAGATATACATCTACCAGATGAACAATCTACAAGATGTACAATCTCCCAGTCATGCAGTAATAGATATGCAATATACCAGACGTACAGTCTACCAACGTACAATCAACGAAACGTACAATCTACCAGGCTGTAATCTACCAGGCTTGTAATCTACCAGGCTTGTAATCTACCAGGCTTGTAATCTACCAGCTTACAACAATATTGACTTTAAGCTTCAAATTTCTTGAAGCCTGTCAAGGCAGTTGAGTGCACCTTTGGCCTGCACTGTGCACCTCTGGCCTAAACTGTGCACCTCTGGCCTACACTGTGCACCTCTGGCCTACACTGTGCACCTCTGGCCTACACTGTGCACCTCTGGCCTACACTGTGCACCTCTGGCCTACACTGTGCACCTCTGGCCTACACTGTGCACCTCTGGCCTGCACTGTGCACCTCTGGCCTGCACTGTGCACCTCTGGCCTGCACTGTGCACCTCTGGCCTACACTGTGCACCTCTGGCCTGCACTGTGCACCTCTGGTCTGAACTGTGCACCTCTGGCCTGCACTGTGCACCTATGGCCTACACTGTGCACCTCTGGCCTGCACTGTGCACCTCTGGCCTGCACTGTGCACCTCTGGCCTGCAGTGTGCACCTCTGGCCTTCACTGTGCACTTCTGGCTTTCACTGTGCGCCTCTGGCCTGCACTGTGCACCTCTGGCCTGCACTGTGCACATCTGGCCTGCACCGTGCACCCTTGGCCTGCACTGTGCACCTCTGGCCTGCACTGTGCACCTCTGGCCTGCACTGTGCACCTCTGGCCTACACTGTGCACCTCTGGCCTACACTGTGCACCTCTGGCTTGCACTGTGTACCTCTGGCCTACACTGTGCACCTCTGGCCTACACTGTGCACCTCTGGTCTGCACTGTGCACTTCTGGTCTACACTATGCACCTCTGGCCTGCACTGTGCACTTCTGGTCGACACTGTGCACCTCTGGTCGACACTGTGCACCTCTGGTCTGCACTGTGCACCTCTGGTCTACACTGTGCACCTCTGGCCTGCACTGTGCACCTCTGGCCTGCACTGTGCACCTCTGGCCCGCACTGTGCACCTCTGGCTTCACTGTGCACCTCTGGCCTACACTGTGCACCTCTGACCTGCACTGCGCACCTCTGGCCTGCACTGTGCACCTCTGGCCTACACTGTGCACCTCTGGCCTGCACTGTGCACCTCTGGCCTACACTGTGCACCTCTGGCCTGCACTGTGCACCTCTGGCCTGCACTGTGCACCTTTGGCCGAAACTGTGCACCTCTGGCCTGCACTGTGCACCTCTGGCCTGCACTGTGCACCTTTGGCCGAAACTGTGCACCTTTGGCCTGCATTGTGCACCTCTTTTTCTTCTTCTTGATAGTATGTACAGTTTGCATGAAGGATTTGTCCTCCCGATGACTGCACCAGTACACGTGTTGGTAGACGCGTTTATGTTGAGAATGATGAGTTTCAAAGGTGTTTCTTGCGTTGTGCTGTAGATAGAGTTTATCTATCTACAGTTTATCGCGCCGCTGTAGTTTAGCGGCGACTAAAACAGAGGTGGATGTTGTAGGGAGACTTGCCGCACCGTAGGGCGGGGTGTTGTGTTTATGGTGTCAGCTGATCCATGGTGCTGCGACGAGGCAGTTGTTTTCTGTGTTTAGCTGTTGGTGGCGCCAGGTATAAATGTGGCGCGGGTCAGATGTGGCCCAATTTGTTGGTCGACTGGAGATATTTAGCCAGTGCTTTGACTATTTGATATTTTTCCTGTAACAAGAGGTCACCTCCTCCTCCTAATATATGCTCGATGGTAAAGGGTATTTTTAGTTCGATAAATACTTGTTTGATATTTACTCTGGCACTATGATGTCGGAAACAGTGAAGGAGACAGTTTTCGAATGTTTCAGGCACCTGACAGTAGATGCAGAGTTCGTTAATGTCTGTTCTGTACTTAGAGCTGTATTCTGCCAGTGTGGTGTGTCCCAGCCTTAATCTGGTCATCGTTACATCAATTTCTCTGCTTTTATATCTGACATGTTTCCAAGTTTCCCATTTCTTCTTAATGGAGCCATAGTGCGAAAGGTCAGCATGACGCCTGGCAGTCTGTTGTTGTTGTTGTTGCTTATTTAGGGGCAACGACGACCGTGGGATCGGATGCGCCCCGGCGTACCTGTTAACGGTTGATCGCAAAGCCAGGAAAGGTGAAACGCCAAGCCAAGTCGGGAAACAAGTGACGCCAATCACTGAAAACTAATATGCCATGTGGCAAAGAAACGCAGACAGGCAGATGACTGGGGAGTCCCAAGAGTCCCTCAGGGTGACAAGCACCGGCCCCGCCCCACACACACAACACCAGGTAGCAAAACCAAAACTTGGTCCCCAACCAAAATGCAAAAATCATCCAGTGTCCTCCGGCAGAGCAGAAGCCGGCCGCCCACCACGACTCAGGGCACACCAGGAGCCCACCAAGACCCACCAACCCCCGGCACCTCTCGGCCAAGCCGGCCCCAGAACACCGTCACCCCGCCGGCAGAACCAGCCAGAACACGCCCCAAACCAAAAAAACTCTATCAACAATCCCGTGACCCAAGGCGATATGTGCGCCAGGCGTCGTACAACAGGACCGTTGAAGAGGGACGCCAAACGACAGTAGCAAAGCCAAAACGCGAAAACAGCACGTGATCCGGCGGCTCCCAGACGGAGGAGGTGTCCAGACGTCCGCTCGGCGTCAAGGTTGAACCCAGAAGTCCGAAGAAGGATGTCTAGATGTTTATTATTGACTCTAAGTGATGCTGAACGTAAGTAATGCTAACTCTAAGTACTCACCTAGTGGTGCTTGCGGGGGGTAGAGCTCTGACTCTTTGGTCCCGTTTCTCAACCATCAGTCAACAGGTGTATAGGTTCCTGAGCCTATTGGGCTCTATCAAATCTATATTTGAAACTGTGTATGGAGTCAGCCTCCACCACATCACTGCCTAATGCATTCCACCTGTTATCTAGTCTAACACTGAAAAAAATTCTTTCTAGTGTCTCTGTGGCTCATTCGGGTTCTAAGTTTCCACCTGTGTACCCTTGTCAGTGTTCCATCCGTGCTAACAGTTTGTCTTTGTCCACCCTGTCAAGTCAACTGAGAATTTTGTAGGTGGTTATCATGTCTCCCCTTACTTCCCTGCCTTCCAGGGATGTGAAGTTCAGCTCCTGAAGCATTTCCTCGTAGCTGAAATACAGCGGTATTAAATTTCAGGTAACTTGATCAGTTACTAACGGAGTTGTAGGAGTAAAGTAAGGCGGAGGACAAGAACTGGAGCTCGCTAATTGCTTTGATCTGTTTTACTACGTCAGAAGTATAGCGGTTTTAAATTTCTGGGAAATTGGGCTGATAGTTGTAAATTTACTTGAGTAAACAAAGGCGGAGGATGGGGGGTTATCTTGTGGTTATCTTGAGATGATTTCGGGGCTTTAGTGTCCCCGCGGCCCGGTCCTCGACCAGGCCTCCACCCCCAGGAAGCAGCCCGTGACAGGTGACTAACACCCAGGTACCTATTTTACTGCTAGGTAACAGGGGCATAGGGTGAAAGAAACTCTGACCATTGTTTCTCGCAGGCGCCCGGGATCGAACCCGGGACCACAGGATCACAAGTCCAGTGTGCTGTCCGCTCGGCTGACCAGCTCCCTATATGGGAGCTAGAACCCGGTTAATGTGTGTGTTTTCTTACTGTGTCTTGAATAAGGATTTGATAAGGGTATGGCTGTCTTAAACTGGGCTGCTAGTAGTGAACTACACTTATAATTGTTGAGAGTTGGGCTCAAGAAGTAACATCTGATGAACTTTTTTAACATATCTTCTTATGTCCGTAGAGTTTATTTTTCTCACTAAGAACTCTTTTTTTTTTTTTTTTTTTTTTTTTTTTTTTTAAAACCGCAGGTGTAAGTAAAACTCTGAAAATAAATAGAGCTGGGTCCAAGAATTAACATAGGATATTGGGAATTACTTAACAAACTCTTAATGGACGGTTTTTTTTTCGTTTTAAATCAGAAATCGGATTCTGATTTTTTTTAAATAAAACTGGACTTTAAAAAAACTTCCATCTTAACCTGGACTCTTGATATATTCGGCATTAAACGAGAGACAACTTTAAATGGACACAAAACAAAACGTTACTGCTAAGGGGTCAATTTCCTTGACAAAACTTCTATGAACATATTCTCTGAAAATGGACTTAATTCGATTTTAACTAAAAATGAGTCTCTGAGCGAAATTCACCCTGAAAACAGGCGGCAAGTTAGTTGAAAGTGAAACTGACAAATTTTCCCCTGAAACCCCTGACGGCTTTCCGAGTAATGAAACTCTGAAAATTTTCCCTGAAACCCGTGACATCTTAGCGAGTAATGAAACGCTGATAATTTTCCCTGGAGACCCCTGATGGGCTTAGCGAGTAATTGGCTGAAACAAAAATTACTAAGCCTTACATCCCAACTACTCACAATCATATCTCGTATACGCCAACACGAGAAGTACCAACACCCTCCTGTGGGTACACCTCGTGTGGGTACACCTCGTGTGGGTACACCTTGTGTGGGTACACCTCGTGTGGGTACACCTTGTGTGGATACACCTCGTGTGGGTACACCTCGTGTGGGTACACCTCGTGGGTACACCTCGTGTGGGTACACCTCTTGCTGGTACACCTCTTGTTGGTACACCTCGTGTGGGTACACCTTGTGTGGATACACCTCTTGTTGGTACACCTCGTGTGGGTACACCTCGTGTGGGTACACCTCGTGTGGGTACACCTTGTGTGGGTATACCTCGTGTGGGTACACCTCGTGTGGGTACACCTCGTGTGGGTACACCTCGTGTGGATACACCTCGTGTGGGTACACCTCGTGTGGGTACATTTCTTGTGGGTACACCTTGTGTGGGTACACCTTGTGTGGGTACACCTCGTGGGTACACCTTGTGTGGGTACACCTCGTGTGGGTACACCTCATGTGGGTACACCTCGTGGGTGTACAGGGGAGATACCAGCAGCACTTAAATCTGCAGATATAGCTCCGTTGCACAAGGGGGGGAGTAAAGCCTTGGCAAAAAATTATAGGCCAGTTGCACTAACATCACACATAATAAAAGTGTTTGAAAGAGTGATTAGGAATCAAATTTCTAGTTTTATGGAAAACAATGAATTGCACAATCCAGGACAACATGGATTTAGAGCGGGAAGATCCTGTCTGTCACAGTTACTCAACCACTATGACAAAATCACAGAAGCCCTAGAAGAAAAGCAAAATGCAGATGTTGTATACACAGACTTTGCAAAGGCTTTCGACAAATGTGACCATGGGGTGATAGCTCACAAAATGTGGTCAATGGGAATAACTGGAAAAGTAGGACGCTGGATACTCAATTTCCTGTCGAACAGAACACAAAGAGTAACAGTCAATCAGATAAAATCGAGTCCAAGCGATGTTAAAAGCTCTGTACCTCAAGGTACAGTCCTTGCACCGCTACTGTTCCTTATTCTCATATCTGATATAGACAAAAATACACGTCACAGCTTCGTGTCATCCTTCGCAGATGACACAAAAATCAGCATGAAAATTACCTCTGCTGAAGACATTGAAAAACTACAAACAGATGTCAACAAAGTTTTCGATTGGGCAGCAGAAAATAATATGATGTTTAACAGTGATAAATTTCAGGTACTCAGGTACGGCAAAAATGAGGATCTGAAACATAATACAGGGTACAAAACACAATCAAATCTTCCCATAGTAGAAAAACAGCATGTCAAGGATTTGGGAATAATGATGTCCGACGATCTAACGTTTAGGGAGCATAACCAAGCAAATATCGCATCAGCCAGAAAAATGATCGGATGGATTACGAGAACTTTCAAATCCAGGGATCCCATCACAATGGTTGTACTCTTCAAGTCACTTGTGTTGTCCCGTCTCGAATACTGCTCAGTACTCACTTCCCCCTTCAGAGCAGGAGAGATTGCTGAAATAGAGGGAATACAGAGAACATATACGGCACGCATAGACGAGATAAAACACCTAAATTATTGGGATCGTCTCAAAGCTCTCCAAATGTACTCTCTAGAAAGGAGACGAGAGAGATACCAAATAATATACACGTGGAAAATACTGGAGGGCCAGGTCCCAAATCTACACAGTAAAATAACAACGTACTGGAGTGAACGATATGGAAGAAAATGCAAGATTGAACCAGTGAAGAGCAGAGGTGCCATAGGCACAATCAGAGAACACTGTATAAACATCAGAGGTCCGCGGTTGTTCAACGTCCTCCCAGCGACTATAAGAAATATTGCCGGAACAACCGTGGACATCTTCAAGAGAAAACTGGACTGTTTCCTAAGACAAGTCCCGGATCAGCCGGGCTGTGGTGGGTATGTGGCTCTGCGGGCCGCTCCAAGCAACAGCCTGGTGGATCAAACTCTCACAAGTCGAGCCTGGCCTCGGGCCGGGCTTGGGGAGTAGAAGAACTTCCAGAACCCCATCAACCAGGTATCAACCAGGGTACACCTTGTGTGGGTACACCTCGCGTGGGTACACCTCGTGTGGGTACACCTCGTGTGGGTACACCTTGTGTGGGTACACCTCGTGGGTACACCTCGTGGGTACACCTTGTGTGGGTACACCTCGTGTGGGTACACCTCGTGTGGGTACATTTCTTGTGGGTACACTTCGTGTGGGTACACCTCGTGGGTACACCTTGTGTGGGTACACCTCGCGTGGGTACACCTCGTGTGGGTACACCTCGTGTGGGTACACCTCGTGTGGGTACACCTCGTGGGTACACCTTGTGTGGGTACACCTCGTGGGTACACCTCGTGGGTACACCTTGTGTGGGTACACCTCGTGTGGGTACACCTCGTGTGGGTACATTTCTTGTGGGTACACTTCGTGTGGGTACACCTCGTGTGGGTACACCTCGTGTGGGTACACTTCGTGTGGGTACACCTCGTGTGGGTACACCTCGTGGGTACACCTCGTGGGTACACTTCGTGTGGGTACATTTCGTGTGGGTACACCTCGTGGGTACACCTCGTGTGGGTACACCTCGTTGGTTCACTTCGTGTGGGTACACCTCGTGGGTACACCTCGTGGGTACACCTCGTGTGGGTACACCTCGTGTGGGTACACCTCGTGGGTACACCTCGTGGGTACACTTCGTGTGGGTACACTTCGTGTGGGTACACCTCGTGTGGGTACACCTCATGTGGGTACACCTCGTGGGTACACCTCGTGGGTACACCTTGTGTGGGTACACCTCGCGTGGGTACACCTCGTGTGGGTACACCTCGTGTGGGTACACCTCGTGTGGGTACACCTCGTGGGTACACCTTGTGTGGGTACACCTCGTGGGTACACCTCGTGGGTACACCTCGTGTGGGTACACCTCGTGTGGGTACATTTCTTGTGGGTACACTTCGTGTGGGTACACCTCGTGTGGGTACACCTCGTGTGGGTACACTTCGTGTGGGTACACCTCGTGTGGGTACACCTCGTGGGTACACCTCGTGGGTACACTTCGTGTGGGTACATTTCGTGTGGGTACACCTCGTGGGTACACCTCGTGTGGGTACACCTCGTGGGTACACCTCGTGGGTACACCTCGTGTGGGTACACCTCGTTGGTTCACTTCGTGTGGGTACACTTCGTGTGGGTACACCTCGTGGGTACACCTCGTGTGGGTACACTTCGTGTGGGTACACCTCGTGTGGGTACACCTCGTGTGGGTACACTTCGTGTGGGTACACCTCGTGTGGGTACACCTCGTGGGTACACCTCGTGGGTACACTTCGTGTGGGTACATTTCGTGTGGGTACACCTCGTGGGTACACCTCGTGTGGGTACACCTCGTTGGTTCACTTCGTGTGGGTACACTTCGTGTGGGTACACCTCGTGGGTACACCTCGTGGGTACACCTCGTGTGGGTACACCTCGTGGGTACACCTCGTGTGGGTACACCTCGTGTGGGTACACCTCGTGGGTAAACCCCGTGTGGGTACACATCGTGTGGGTACACCTCGTGTGGGTACACCTCGTGGGTACACCTCGTGTGGGTACACTTCGTGTGGGTACACCTCGTGTGGGTACACCTCGTGTGGGTACACCTCGTGTGGGTACACCTCGTGTGGGTGTACCCACATGAGGTTTACCGCATCAATCCTCTCTATTAATCTTATTTTATACTCAACCTAACTTATATATAATTATATATAAGTTGTTATATATAATTGGACTTATCAAGTTGTGTTATATATATAACAAATGCCCCAGGACTTATATGAGTTCAGGGTTTGATAAGGGTCCAGGACTTGATAAGGGTCCAGGATTTGATAAGGGTCCAAGGCTTAATAAGGGTCCAGGATTTGATAAGGGTCCAGGACTTGATAAGGGTCCAAGACTTAATAAGGGTCCAGGATTTGATAAGGGTCCAGGACTTGATAAGGGACAGGGACTTGACAAGGGTCCAGGACTTGATAAGGTTCCAGGACTTGATAAGGGTCCAGGACTTGATAAGGGTCCAGGACTTGATAAGGGTCCAGGACTTGATACAGGACCAGGACTTGATAAGGGTTCAGGACTTGATAAGGGACAGGGACTTGACAAGGGTCCAGGACTTGATAAGGTTCCAGGACTTGATAAGGGTCCAGGACTTGATAGGGGTCCAGGACTTTATAAGGGTCCAGGACTTGATAGGGTGACTAGGACTTGATAATGGTCCAGGACTTGATAAGGGTCCAGGACTTGATAGGGTGACAAGGACTTGATAATGGTCCAGGACTTGATAAGGGTCGATGCAGGACTTGATACGGGACCAGGACTTGATAAGGGTCCAGGACTTGATAAGGGTCCAGGACTTGATAAGGGTCCAGGACTTGATAAGGAACAGGGACTTGACAAGGGTCGAGGACTTGATAAGGGACAAGGACTTGACAAGGGTCCAGGACTTGATAAGGGTCCAGGACTTGATAATGTTCCAGGACTTTATAAGGGTCCAGGACTTGATAAGGTTCCAGGACTTTATAAGGGTCCAGGACTTGATAAGGGTCCAGGACTTGATAAGGGACAGGGACTTGACAAGGGTCCAGGACTTGATAAGGTTCCAGGACTTTATAAGGGTCCAGGACTTGATAGGGTGACTAGGACTTGATAAGGTGAGCAGGACTTGATAAGGGACCAGGACTTGATAAGGTGACCAGGACTTGATAAGGGACCAGGAATTGATAAGGGTCCAGGACTTGATAAGGTGACTAGGACTTGATAAGGGATCAAGACTTGAATAAGGATCCAGGACTTGATAAGGTGACCAGGACTTGATAAGGAACCCGGACTTGATAAGGGTCCAGGACTTGATAAGGTGACCAGGACTTGATAAGGGACCCAGACTTGATAAGGGACCAGGACTTGATAAGGGTCCAGGACTTGATAAGGTGACCAGGACATGATAAGGTGACCAGGACTTGATAAGGGTCCAGGACTTGATAAGGTGACCAGGACTTGATAAGGTGACCAGGACTTGATAAGGGTCCAGGACTTGATAAGGGTCCAGGACTTGATAAGGGTCCAGGACTTGATAAGGTTCCAGGACTTGATAAGGGTCCAGGACTTGATAAGGGACATGACACAACGTTACATTCGAATAGGCGCGTCTTTTTATATACCTACTATATTGATGCCACCCCTGTGACAGGTAAAAACGTTTTTTTTTTAAACAGAGCCATCTGTTGCACATAATGGCAACATGCACGCTATACTAAATATGTCACGAATTCCATTTCAATGTTTCAGATTGCATTGATAAATTTTATTTCATAGATTTCGATTTATTTGATTTTTTATTGAATTATTTTGTGTGACATTGTGTTGGAATTGAGCTGTTGTTTACCTTACCGTTCATTTCGTAAGTATAAGTATAGATGCCACACCTGTGACAGGTAAGACTATGCATTTCTTGAAAAACAACGCTATCTGTTGCATGTAAGAACAACACACATGTTATACTAAATATGTTACAATTCCATTTTAATGTTTCTGATTGCACTGATAAATTGAATTTTCATAGATTTGATTTATTTTCATTTTGATTTAATTATTTTGTGTGAATTGCATTGGAATTGAGCTGTGTTGTTTACCATACCGTTCATTTCGTTGGTATAGTTTTATTTTCTCATATTTTCATTTCATTTTTTTAACTGTTTCTTATATTACAGTGATGGGAACATCAGACAGTTTGGGAAGGCATCGGACGAGGGAGTGGGGAATGGTGGGGATGACGAGGGGACAAGGGAGAGGATAATGGTGGAGAAGGACGAAGGGACGGGGGAGTTTGGGATGGTGGGGATGAGGGGATGGGGGAATGGAGAATGGTGGGGAGGACAAAGGTGGAATGGTTGGGAGGTCGAGGAGACGGGTGAGGGAGGAGGACTGGGGGACAGGGAAGGTGCTGAGCCACAGCAACGCGTGGCCGGGTACTGCTAGTTCTAAATATATCAAAAAAAGTTTNCTCTCAGGCTAGTGGCTCTCAGGCTACTGGGTAGTGGCTCTCAGGCTAGTGGCTCTCAGGCTACTGGGTAGTGGCTCTCAGGCTAGTGGCTCTCAGGCTACTGGTTAGTGGCTCTCAGGCTAGTGGCTCTCAGGCTACTGGGTAGTGGCTCTCAGGCACTGTGGCTCTCAGGCTAGTGGCTCTCAGGCTACTGGGTAGTGGCTCTCAGGCTAGTGGCTCTCAGGCTACAGGGTAGTGGCTCTCAGGCTAGTGGCTCTCAAACTAGTGGCTCTCAGGCTAATGGCTCTCAGACTAGTGGCTCTCAGACTAGTGGCTCTCAGACTAGTGGCTCTCAGGCTACTGGCTCTCAGACTAGTGGCTCTCAGGCTAATGGCTCTCAGACTAGTGGCTCTCAGACTAGTGGCTCTCAGACTAGTGGCTCTCAGGCTAATGGCTCTCAGACTAGTGGCTCTCAGACTACTGGCTCTCAGACTAGTGGCTCTCAGACTAGTGGCTCTCAGGCTAGTGGCTCTCAGGCTACTGAATACTGGCTCTCAGACTAGTGGCTCTCAGATTAGTGGCTCTCAGGCTAATGGCTCTCAGACTAGTGGCTCTCAGGCTAGTGGCTCTCAGACTAGTGGCTCTCAGGCTAGTGGCTCTCAGGCTACTGGGTACTGGCTCTCAGACTAGTGGCTCTCAGATTAGTGGCTCTCAGGCTAATGGCTCTCAGACTAGTGGCTCTCAGACTAGTGGCTCTCAGACTAGTGGCTATCAGACTAGTGGCTCTCAGACTAGTGGCTCTCAGACTAGTGGCTCTAAGACCAGTGGCTCTCAGACTAGTGGCTCTAAGACCAGTGGCTCTCAGACTAGTGGCTCTCAGGCTAGTGGCTATCAGACTAGTGGCTCTCAGACTAGTGGCTCTAAGACCAGTGGCTCTCAGACTAGTGGCTCTCAGACTAGTGGCTCTAAGACCAGTGGCTCTCAGACTAGTGGCTCTAAGACCAGTGGCTCTCAGACTAGTGGCTCTAAGACCAGTGGCTCTCAGACTAGTGGCTCTAAGACCAGTGGCTCTCAGAATAGTGGCTCTCAGGCTAGTGGCTCTCAGACTAGTGGCTCTCAGGCTAGTGGCTCTCAGACTAGTGGCTCTCAGACTAGTGGCTCTCAGACTAGTGGCTCTAAGACCAGTGGCTCTCAGACTAGTGGCTCTAAGACCAGTGGCTCTCAGGCTTGTGGCTCTCAGACTAGTGGCTCTCAGGCTAGTGGCTCTCAGACTAGTGGCTCTCAGACTAGTGGCTCTCAGACTAGTGGCTCTCAGGCTAGTGGCTCTCAGACTAGTGGCTCTCAGACTAGTGGCTCTCAGACTAGTGGCTCTCAGACTACTGGCTCTCAGGCTAGTGGCTCTCAGGCTAGTGGCTCTCAAACTAGTGGCTCTCAGGCTAGAGGCTCACAGGCTCGTGGCTCTCAGGCTAGTGGCTCTCAGACAACTGGCTCTCAGGCTAGTGGCTCTCAGGCTAGTGGCTCTCAGACAAGTGGCTCTCAGACTAGTGGCTCTCAGGCTAGTTGCTCTCAGACTAGTGGCTCTCAGACAATTGGCTTTGAGGCTAGTGGCTCTCAGACTAGTGGCTCTCAGACTATTGGCTTTGAGGCTAGTGGCTCTCAGACTAGTGGCTCTCAGACTAGTGGCTCTCAGGCTAGTTGCTCTCAGACTAGTGGCTCTCAGACAATTGGCTTTGAGGCTAGTGGCTCTCAGACTAGTGGCTCTCAGACTAGTGGCTCTCAGGTTAGTGGCTAGTTCCTCTTACGCTAGTGGCTCTCAGGCTAGAGGCTCTCAGACTATTGGCTCTCAGACTAGTGGCTCTCAGACTAGTGGCTCTCAGACTATTGGCTCTCAGACTAGTGGCTCTCAGACTAGTGGCTCTCAGACTAGTGGCTCTCAGACTACTGGCTCTCAGACTAGTGGCTCTCAGGCTAGTGGCTCTCAGACTAGTGGCTCTCAGACTAGTGGCTCTCAGACTAGTGGCTCTCAGAGTAGTGGCTCTCAGACTAGTGGCTCTCAGACTAGTGGCTCTCAAACTAGTGGCTCTCAGAGTAGTGGCTCTCAGACTAGTGGCTCTCAGGCTAGTGGCTCTCAGACTAGTGGCTCTCAGGCTAGTGGCTCTCAGACTATTGGCTCTCAGACTAGTGGCTCTCAAACTAGTGGCTCTCAGGCTAGTGGCTCTCAGACTAGTGGCTCTCAGACTAGTGGCTCTCAGAGTAGTGGCTCTCAGACTAGTGGCTCTCAGACTAGTGGCTCTCAAACTAGTGGCTCTCAGGCTAGTGGCTCTCAGACTAGTGGCTCTCAGGCTAGTGGCTCTCAGACTAGTGGCTCTCAGGCTAGTGGCTCTCAGACTATTGGCTCTCAGACTATTGGCTCTCAGGCTAGTGGCTCTCAGACTATTGGCTCTCAGGCTAGTGGCTCTCAGACTAGTGACTCTCTGACTAGTGGCTCTCAGACTAGTGACTCTATGACTAGTTGCTCTCAGACTAGTGGCTCTCTGACTAGTGGCTCTCAAGTTAGTGGCTCTCTGACTAGTGGCTCTCAAGTTAGTGGCTCTCTGACTAGTGGCTCTCAAGTTAGTGGCTCTCTGACTAGTGGCTCTCAAGTTAGTGGCTCTCTGACTAGTGGCTCTCTGACTAGTGGCTCTCAAGTTAGTGGCTCTCTGACTAGTGGCTCTCTGACTAGTGGCTCTCAAGTTAGTGGCTCTCAAGTTAGTGGCTCTCAAGTTAGTGGCTCTCTGACTAGTGGCTCTCAATTAGTGGCTCTCAAGTTAGTGGCTCTCTGACTAGTGGCTCTCTGACTAGTGGCTCTCAAGTTAGTGGCTCTCTGACTAGTGGCTCTCTGACTAGTGGCTCTCAAGTTAGTGGCTCTCTGACTAGTGGCTCTCTGTCTAGTGGCTCTCAAGTTAGTGGCTCTCAGGCTAGTGGCTCTCTGACTAGTGGCTCTCAAGTTAGTGGCTCTCTAACTAGTGGCTCTCAAGTTAGTGGCTCTCTGGCTGGTGGCTAGCGGCTCTCTGGCTGGTGGCTAGCGGCTCTGAGACTACTGGCTCTCAGGCTAGTGGCTAGTGGCTCTCTGACTAGTGGCTCTCAAGTTAGTGGCTCTCAGGCTAGTGGCTCTCTGACTAGTGGCTCTCAAGTTAGTGGCTCTCAAGTTAGTGGCTCTCTGGCTAGTGGCTAGCGGCTCTGAGGCTACTGGCTCTCGGGCAAGTGGCTAATGGTCTTCAGGCTTGTGGCTAGTAGCTCTCAGGCAAGTGGTTAGTTGCTCTCAGGCTAGTGGCTGTCAGGCTAGTGGCTGTCTGGCTAGGGGCTAGAGACTCTCAGGGAACGGGCTAGAGACTCTCAGGTCAGTGGCTGGTATCCAATCGCCTCACCTTCCCCATCACTAACCACAATAGTTGAATAACTCCCATTTACCTATTTATTCCTATGCGAAATGAAGTGAATCAGATAACAATTCTGCGGGATGCAACCCACAACAGAAGCTTTGCTCTCGATCTTATGGGTGAACAGAGGCATG
>WNGS01004946.1:27553965-27571593 GCA_020271785.1 Procambarus virginalis
TTATATATATATATATATATATATATATATATATATACTTTAAAATGCATGACGTTTCGAATACTTTTCGTATTCATCATCAGATATAAAGGAAAAAATAGAAGTCACAATAAGATAACGAGCAAACAAAGAACTTATACTGAATAAAGTTACCTATCAATAAAAAGAGATATCAAACGACACAAGTTATAAAACAAAGCACATAACTTACGTAAATTGATGAAACCGAATAAAACTTTATAACTGTCACATGGATAATAAAATCTAAATCAAAACTAATAATAATTAACTACTATAACAAACTACACTACAATAAACTTAAGTGAAGTAATCAAACAGAGTGAAAGTTGATAATTATCACATGGATAATCAAAGCTAATACAACTATTATAATAATGACTTAACTTTTACAAAAATTGTATATAAAACACAAGCAAAATAGAAGACAATTATAAAATACTAGCCAAAACCTTATGAAAACATAAATATCAAACAAAACAAAAAATGTATTGAATATCTTAAATAAAACACTTTAACAATATACAATATCAGCACTTGAAATAAAAAAAATGGTAAACTAAAAAAGAAAACAAAATGCCAGTATGAATTAAAATCAAATTATAAGGCCTACTGTGCACTATATAATGTACAATTGAACAGCAGAACTGACACTTTAGTGTCAGGATTTCTTGATCAAGAAATTAATTTCCTTGTGAATTTTTGGCAATTAATATTTATCCTTCGCATATGGTGGATATTTTTATAAGGAATTTCTTAAATGAGAAGTTTCACCCTTCTTGTAGGATTACTGCAGTCGAAAGGGATATTAAATATATATGAAATTACCATTTTATGGCACTATTAGTTTTTCTGTAAGAAGTCGACTAAGGAAACTTTTACAGCATTGTTATCCTCAAGTACACTTTAGATTTTTTTTGTCAAATACATATTCCATAGGCTCCTATTCTAAACTTAAAGATAAAATGCCCCCCCCCCCTATTCCCTGTGCTCTAGTATCGTATATATGTATAATTGTTCCAGCTGTAATGCTGGATACATCGGGAGTTCCATTCGGAACTTTAAGATTAGGATACTTGAGCACCGGGGAGTATCATTCAGGACATGATTACCATTATCCAAACCAGCATTCTCGGAGATTTGAAATCATTGTAATGAGTTGAATCATTCTCTGGCGGAATCCAACTTTAAAATTCTAGACACTTGTATAAATGGCCAGTCGGATTTGAGAATAATGGAATCCTTATCTATCAGGGAGCTGCGGCCTCTGTTAAATAGCAACCTTTCGGCTGTTCAATTGTACACTGTATAGTGCACAGTAGGTCTTGTAATTTGATTTATAATTCATACTGGCGTTTTGTTTTTAGTTTACCATCTTAAGTCCACTTATACCATCTTACCCTCTTACGTTAGCAATTAATTTTTGTTTTACTTATTTCAAGTGTATATATATTGTATATTATTATAGTCTTTTATTTAAGACATACAATACATTTTTAGGTGATTAGTTTTGTTTGATATTTATGTTTTCATAAGGTTTTGGCAAGCATTTTATAATTGTCATCTATTTTGCTATTATACATCTATTATACATTTTTTGTAAGCGTGAAGTCACTATTATAATAGTTGTATTAGCGTTGATCATCCATGTGATAATCAATTCCACTCCATTTGATCATTTTACGTAAGTTTAATAGTGTCTGTTTTAGTAGTTAATTTTTTATTATTTTGATTTACTTTTTATTATCTATGTTCCAATTATAAAGTTTTAATCGGTTTGATCACTTTAAGTAAGTTTAAGTGCTTTGCTTTATAACTTGTGTCGTTTGATATCTCTTTTCTTTTGATGGGTAATTTTATTCAGTATGAGTTCTTTGTTTGCTCGTTATTTAATTGTGACTTCTGATTTTCTTTTAGATCTGATGATGAATACGAGAAGTATTCGAAACGTTAAGCATTTTAAAGTAAAGAGTCTGAAATAAGATGTTTAAAATATCAATATTCCTATTCATTTTAAAATTAGGATTCCCGAAGGGAACATCGATCAAACTCAAGCCAAGCAGCGCCAGGGGCGGATGAAGTGTTTGCCAGGGTACTTAAAGAATGCAAAGAGGAGCTTTGCGATCTATTGTCTACCATATTTAATAAATCATTAGAGTCAGGCAGAATGCCAGAGTCGTGGAAGGTTGCTAATGTGGTACCAATTTTCAAGAAAGGAGATAGATCACTTGCGCCCAACTATCGGTCAATAAGCTAACGTCTATTGTGGGAAAGTTACTTGAATCGATAATTGCAAATTCAATTCGTCATCATCTTGAAAAACATAATTAATGATTCACAACATGGTTTTACAAATGGCCATTCATGTTTAACAAATTTGCTATCATTTTATTCCAGCATAGTTGAGGCAGTTGATAGTGGTAAGGTTTGTGATGTTGTGTACCTTGACTTTAGCAAAGCTTTTGATACGGTGCCACATGAAAGACTGATTAAAAAGACAGAGGCTCATGGTATTGGGGGTGCTATATTAAGTTGGATTAGGGCATGGCTATTCCAAAAGAAACGGAAAGTTAGTATAAATGGGGTTAAGTCAGCGCGGGAAAATGTTGAAAATGGAGTGCCTCAAGGCTCTGTCCTGGGACCTCTGTTGTTTATAATATATATAAATGATTTAGATTCAGATTTGAACAGCAATATTTGCAAATTTGCCAATAATACAAAAATCGGGAGGGAAATAAACACAGAAAGACTCTCTCTACCACTTCAAGACGATCTAAATAGGGTTTGGAAATAGTCAAAATATTGGCATTAGCAATTTACTACTGATAAATGTAGGGTTTTAAGGCTAGATAATGATAACAGAGTTACAAGTTACGAGCTAGATGGTGTTGAGATTGCGAAGTCTGATTGCGAAAGGTATCTGGGGGTAATAATTAGTAAGAATTTAAAAAACAAAAAAAATCAATGCATAAATGTTCGTAATAGGACACTGCGATTTATTAATCGAAGTGTTACTAATAAGACACCTGGTGTTGTTCTTCAGCTATATCTTGCTCTGGTTAGGACCTATTTAGATTATTCAGTTCCGTCTTGGTCGCCGTACTATAGAATGGATATAAATTCACTTGAAAGTGTCCAGCGTAGGATGACAAAGTTAATTCCCCAAATTATAAACTTGCCGTATGAAGAAAGATTAACAAAGCTTAAATTGCATTTAATCAGCACCTATTGGCGCTGAGTGAATACAATTTAACTGAGTGAAGCTACCTACCTTACGAGGCAGCTCCAATTGGCCCATATGAGGCAGCTCCTATTGGTCCATACGAGGCAGCTCCAATTGGTCCATACGAGACAGCTCTTATTGGTCCATACGTGGCAGCTCCTATTGGTCCATACGAGGCAGCTCCTATTGGTCCATACGAGGCAGCGCCAATTGGTCCATTTCAAGTATGTCAGGTGCTGTCACAGTGAAAGGTTGTGTTAGCGGGAGCTCCGATTGTAGTAATATTATTACAGCAATAATGGAATGATTAGTGAAGGAACTGGTGAATCTAGTTGGAGCTCTGAGGACAGAGCTGGATTCGCTACGGGAGGAGGTATGACAGCTTAAACAACATCAGGAAGAAACAAAGGAGGAGACCAGTATTAAAAAGACCTGGTCTTGGCAAGTTGTAAAGGACAGGGGTCTTAAGAAGACCTTGGCAAAACCGACACCTAATAGCCTAAGGACTTTTAACGCATTTGATGTGTTAGAGGACGAGTGCTGTGGTGAACCTGTAGTTCAACGAGGAGGCAAAGGCAAAGCAACGAGGAACATTGAAGCGCAGGTCCCTCAAAGTGCCCTAAAGGAAAAGGGAGGAACGAAACGAATTTTGGTTGTGGGAGATTCCCAGGTGAGGTATTTAGACAGAACGTTTTGTGCCAGAGATAGGGGGAACAGGTCAAGGGTTTGCTATCCTGGAGCTGGTATTGGTGATATTGTTGGAAACATGAAAGATATTATGACGGGAAATGGGAACAAACCCATTATTTGTATTAGTGCAGGGGGTAATGATGTTGGGAGAGTTAGGAGTGAGGAACTAATACAGAGATTCAAGACAGCAATAGAAATAGTTAGGAGCAAGGGAGGAATCCCAATCATATGTGGCATTCTTCCAAGAAAGGGAGTGGGAAATGAATGGATGTCGAGGGCACTTTGTGTCAATTGCAGGCTGGAAAGATATTGCAAATCTAATGCAATATCTTTCATAGACAACTGGGAACACTTCTATGGAAGAAATGAAATGTATGCTTGGGATGGGGTGCATCTATCGAGGGCTGGGGTTGTTGCTGTTGCGAACTCGTTGGAACCAGTGGTTAGAGGTGTTTGTTTGGGTTTAAACTGTTAGTAGATAGTGGTATGGGAATTGATTTGGAGGAAGGAGGTAATAAAAGTATGTGTTTGTGGGAGAAAGGAATTGGCAAAATGATCAGGGAAATTGAAGGGAATCAAAATAACAATTCACTTAGGGTATATTACACAAACAGTAGAAGTCTAAGAAATAAAATAAACGAATTAAATGCCCTTGTATGCACAGAAAAAATAGATATTATTGCACTTACCGAAACGTGGATGAATGTAGAAAATAGAGAACTATTAGCTGAATATCAAATAAATGGATTTAAACTATTTCACACAGATAGATATATTAGACGAGGAGGTGGAGTAGCCATATACGTTAGGGACAATTTGAAATGTAATCTCAAAGAGGGAATCAAAACTGAGCCACACACAGAAACTATTTGGATAGAATAAAACGAAAAAGCAAATAATATTATAATAGGAGTTATATATAGGCCACCAAATTTAGACAGAATTGATTCTAGAAAATCTTCTGCTTCATTATTCCCTGTTTTGTTCAACCAGTTTGTTCCACTAAAATTAAAGTCAACCATGACATAAATACTCTTAGATCTAGATGCTCTAGATATTTCATCCCATAGATGCTTTGCTTCCAGCAAAGCATCTATGGGATGAAATATCTAGAGCATCTAGATCTAACAGTATTTATGTCATGGTTGACTTTAATTTTAGTGGAACAAACTGGTTGAACAAAACAGGGAATAATGAAGCAGAAGATTTTCTAGAATTAATGACGATTGCTTTCTTACGCAACACATTAAGGAACCAACGCGGGAAAATAATATTTTAGATTTAGTGTTAACTAACAGGGAAACACAAATTAAGGACATCGAAATAGGGAGTGAGCTAGGGAACAGTGATCATAAAGACATCACATTTAGCATAGAATGGAATAGATCTGTAGGAGAAAATTCTGTTAAAGTACCTGATTTTCGAAAAGCTAATTTCAATAACCAAAGAAATTTATTGGGTTAAATAGATTGGAAAGTCTTGGGTATGGGGTGTGGGCCGGTCTTGGAGCTAGACGTGAACCCAGCGATAGTTGACGTAAAAGGGGATTTCGATGTGGATTCAAAATATAACCTATTTAAAAATATTCTAACCAAAGCCCAGGAACGTAGTATACCATATAAATTTAATAGATCGAATACTAATGATACAAAGTGGATAACAAAGGATCTGAAGAACCTTATAGGTAAAAAGAGAGCGTGGTACAAAAGGATTAAGAATGGGGAAGTCAGTTTAGAACAGTAATTCGTACAACTGGTTAGAAATACTAAAAAAGAGATAAGGAAAGCAAAAAGAAACTATGAAGTTCGTATAGCAGAGCAAGCAAAAACAAATCCTAAAGGGTTATTCCAGTTATACCGGACAAAGACTAGGGAAAGGATAGGTCCATTAAAAACTGAGACAGGTCAAATAACAGATAATGATGAAGAGAAGTGTAGTATTTTTAATAAATATTTTATATCTGTATTTACTAATGAGGAACT
The DNA here is from genome assembly GCA_020271785.1 of Procambarus virginalis. Taxonomy (NCBI): domain Eukaryota; kingdom Metazoa; phylum Arthropoda; class Malacostraca; order Decapoda; family Cambaridae; genus Procambarus; species Procambarus virginalis. Next base: position 27,559,879 of record WNGS01004946.1, read on the forward strand.
TAACAATATGCCATCAGCCGAACAAGTATATGTGGGTGGGGACGAGGACAGGTTGACTAGTTTAGCAGTTACCAGTGAGGATGTAATTAAACAAATAGTTAAACTCAAACCAAACAAATCTCCAAGGCCGGATGAAGTGTTTGCCAGGGTGCTTAAAGAATGCAAAGAGGAGCTTTCCGAGCCACTGTCTACCATTTTTAATAAATCGATAGAGTTAGGCAGAGTGCCAGAGTTATGGAAAGTTGCTAATGTGATACCAATTTTTAAGAATTGGTAAAAGGGACCTGGGAGTTATAATTAGTAAGAATTTAAAACAAAAGGATCAATGCATGAATGTTCGTAATAAGGCAAATCGGACTCTCGGATTTATTAATCGCAGCGTTAGTAACAAGACACCTGGTGTGGTTCTCAAGCTATATCTTGCTCTGGTTAGGCCCCATTTAGATTATGCAGTTCAGTTTTGGTCGCCATATTATAGAATGGATATAAATTCACTTGAACGTGTCCAGCGTAGGATGACTAAGTTAATTCCCCAAATTAGAAATCTTTCATATGAAGAAAGATTAACAAAGCTTAAGTTGCATTCACTGGAAAGGCAAAGAGTTAGGGGTGACATGATAGAGGTTTACAAGTGGATGAATGGACATAACAAAGGAGATATTAATAGGGTATTAAAAGTATCAACACAAGACAGAACAAGAAACAATGGGTATAAATTGGATAAGTTTAGATTTAGGAAAGACTTGGGTAAATACAGGTTCGGTAACAGGGTTGTTGATTTATGGAACCAATTACCGCGTAACGTGGTGGAGGTGGGGTCCTTTGATTGTTTCAAGCGCGGGTTGGACATGTATATGAGTGGGATTGGGTGGTTATAGACAGGAGCTGCCTCGTATGGGCCAATAGGCTTTCTGTAGTTACCTTTGTTCTTATGTTCTTATACGCGGCAGCCGCAATTGGCCCATACGTGGCAGCGCCAATTTATATCCACCAAAACTTATTCATTCATTCATATGTATAACCTACGCATGCAACAATCATGTTCTCCCAGGTTTATTGTGTGTCCGGTAATTTGTTCCACACACCAACAACCTGTTTCCTAAACCCGTATTTACCCAGGTCTTTCTCAAACCAGTATTTACCCCAGGTTTTTCATAAATCCAGATGTTTCCAAAGCCATTATATACAAATGTCTTTCCTAAACCAGCATTTACAAAGGCTTTTCCTAAACCAGTATTTACCCAGGTCTTTCATTAACCAGTATGTTCCCAGGATGAGGGAGATGTAGTGGCTCCACCTCCAGCATCATTCTCTCTCATATGGCCTCTCATCTGTGATATATCGCCAGGAAATATGCATCTTGATCAAGCAGACTGTTCACCGCCAGGGACTAGCAAGGGAGTCCCGGAGGCTCTCGGGCTAGTGGCTAGTGGCTCTTAGACTATTGGCTCTCAGGCTAGTAGCTAGTTCCTCTTACGCTAGTGGCTAGAAGGCTATTGGGTAGTGGCTCTCAGGCTACTGGGTGGTGGCTCTCAGGCTACTGGGTAATGGCTCTCAGGCTACTGGGTAGTGGCTCTCAGGCTACTGGGTAGTGGCTCTCAGGCTAGTGGCTCTCAGGCTACTGGGTAGTGGCTCTCAGGCTACTGGGTAGTGGCTCTCAGGCTACTGGGTAGTGGCTCTCAGGCTAGTGGCTCTCAGGCTACTGGGTAGTGGCTCTCAGGCTAGTGGCTCTCAGGCTACTGGGTAGTGGCTCTCAGGCTACTGGGTAGTGGCTCTCAGGCTACTGGGTAGTGGCTCTCAGGCTACTGGGTAGTGGCTCTCAGGCTACTGGGTAGTGGCTCTCAGGCCACTAGTGGCTCTTAGACTATTGGCTCTCAGGACAGTAGCTAGTTCCTCTTACGCTAGTGGCTCTCAGGCTATTAGGTAGTGGCTCTCAGGCTAGTGGCTCTCAGGCTACTGGGTAGTGGCTCTCAGGCTAGTGGCTCTCAGGCTACTGGGTAGTGGCTCTCAGGCTACTGGGTAGTGGCTCTCAGGCTAGTGGCTCTCAGGCTAGTGGCTCTCAGGCTACTGGTTAGTGGCTCTCAGGCTAGTGGCTCTCAGGCTACTGGGTAGTGGCTCTCAGGCTAGTGGCTCTCAGGCTAGTGGCTCTCAGGCTACAGGGTAGTGGCTCTCAGGCTAGTGGCTCTCAGGTTAGTGGCTCTCAGGCTACTGGGTAGTGGCTCTCAGGCTAGTGGCTCTCAGGCTACAGGGTAGTGGCTCTCAGGCTAGTGGCTCTCAGACTAGTGGCTCTCAGGCTAATGGCTCTCAGACTAGTGGCTCTCAGACTAGTGGCTCTCAGGCTACTGGCTCTCAGACTAGTGGCTCTCAGGCTAATGGCTCTCAGACTAGTGGCTCTCAGACTAGTGGCTCTCAGACTAGTGGCTCTCAGGCTAATGGCTCTCAGACTAGTGGCTCTCAGACTACTGGCTCTCAGACTAGTGGCTCTCAGACTAGTGGCTCTCAGGCTAGTGGCTCTCAGGCTACTGGGTACTGGCTCTCAGGCTAGTGGCTCTCAGACTAGTGGCTCTCAGGCTAATGGCTCTCAGACTAGTGGCTCTCAGGCTAGTGGCTCTCAGACTAGTGGCTATCAGACTAGTGGCTCTCAGACTAGTGGCTCTAAGACCAGTGGCTCTCAGACTAGTGGCTCTCAGGCTAGTGGCTCTCAGACTAGTGGCTCTGAGGCTAGTGGCTCTCAGACTAGTGGCTCTCAGACTAGTGGCTCTCAGACTAGTGGCTCTCAGACTAGTGGCTCTCAGACTACTGGCTCTCAGGCTAGTGGCTCTCAGGCTAATGGCTCTCAGGCTAGTGGCTCTCAGGCTAGTGGCTCTCAAACTAGTGGCTCTCAGGCTAGAGGCTCACAGGCTCGTGGCTCTCAGGCTAGTGGCTCTCAGACTACTGGCTCTCAGGCTAGTGGCTCTCAGGCTAGTGGCTCTCAGACAAGTGGCTCTCAGACTAGTGGCTCTCAGGCTAGTTGCTCTCAGACTAGTGACTCTCAGACTAGTGGCTCTCAGACTAGTGGCTCTCAGACTAGTGGCTCTCAGACTAGTGGCTCTCAGACTATTGGCTCTCAGACTAGTGGCTCTCAGACTAGTGGCTCTCAGACTAGTGGCTCTCAGACTATTGGCTCTCAGGCTAGTGGCACTCAGACTAGTGGCTCTCAGGCTAGTGGCTCTCAGACTAGTGGCTCTCAGACTAGTGGCTCTCAGACTAGTGGCTCTCAGACTAGTGGCTCTCAGGCTAGTGGCTCTCAGACTATTGGCTCTCAGACTATTGGCTCTCAGACTAGTGGCTCTCAGGCTAGTGGCTCTCAGACTAGTGGCTCTCAGACTAGTGGCTCTCAGGCTAGTGGCTCTCAGACTAGTGGCTCTCAGACTATTGGCTCTCAGACTAGTGGCTCTCAGACTAGTGGCTCTCAGACTATTGGCTTTGAGGCTAGTGGCTCTCAGACTATTGGCTCTCAGACTAGTGGCTCTCAGACTAGTGGCTCTCAGACAATTGGCTTTGAGGCTAGTGGCTCTCAGACTAGTGGCTCTCAGGCTAGTGGCTCTCAGACTAGTGGCTCTCAGACAATTGGCTTTGAGGCTAGTGGCTCTCAGACTATTGGCTTTGAGGCTAGTGGCTCTCAGACTAGTGGCTCTCAGACTAGTGGCTCTCAGACTAGTGGCTCTCAGACAATTGGCTTTGAGGCTAGTGGCTCTCAGACTATTGGCTTTGAGGCTAGTGGCTCTCAGACTATTGGCTTTGAGGCTAGTGGCTCTCAGACTAGTGGCTCTCAGACTAGTGGCTCTCAGACTAGTGGCTCTCAGACTATTGGCTTTGAGGCTAGTGGCTCTCAGACTATTGGCTTTGAGGCTAGTGGCTCTCAGACTATTGGCTTTGAGGCTAGTGGCTCTCAGACTAGTGGCTCTCAGACTATTGGCTCTCAGACTAGTGGCTCTCAGGCTAGTGGCTAGTTCCTCTTACGCTAGTGGCTCTCAGGCTAGAGGCTCTCAGACTATTGGCTCTCAGACTAGTGGCTCTCAGACTAGTGGCTCTCAGACTATTGGCTTTCAGACTAGTGGCTCTCAGACTAGTGGCTCTCAGACTAGTGGCTCTCAGACTAGTGGCTCTCAGACTAGTGGCTCTCAGACTACTGGCTCTCAGACTAGTGGCTCTCAGGCTAGTGGCTCTCAGACTAGTGGCTCTCAGACTAGTGGCTCTCAGACTATTGGCTCTCAGGCTAGTGGCTCTCAGACTAGTGGCTCTCAGACTAGTGGCTCTCAGAGTAGTGGCTCTCAGACTAGTGGCTCTCAGACTAGTGGCTCTCAGACTATTGGCTCTCAGACTATTGGCTTTGAGGCTAGTGGCTCTCAGACTAGTGGCTCTCAGACTATTGGCTCTCAGGCTAGTGGCTCTCAGACTAGTGGCTCTCAGACTATTGGCTCTCAGGCTAGTGGCTCTCAGACTAGTGGCTCTCAGACTATTGGCTCTCAGACTAGTGGCTCTCAGACTATTGGCTCTCAGACTATTGGCTCTCAGACTATTGGCTCTCAGGCTAGTGGCTCTCAGACTATTGGCTCTCAGACTATTGGCTCTCAGGCTAGTGGCTCTCAGACTATTGGCTCTCAGGCTAGTGGCTCTCAGACTATTGGCTCTCAGGCTAGTGGCTCTCAGACTATTGGCTCTCAGACTATTGGCTCTCAGGCTATTGGCTCTCAGGCTAGTGGCTCTCAAGTTAATGGCTCTCAAGTTAGTGGCTCTCTGACTAGTGGCTCTCTGACTAGTGGCTCTCAAGTTAGTGGCTCTCTGACTAGTGGCTCTCAAGTTAGTGGCTCTCTGACTAGTGGCTCTCAAGTTAGTGGCTCTCTGACTAGTGGCTCTCTAACTAGTGGCTCTCAAGTTAGTGGCTCTCTGACTAGTGGCTCTCAAGTTAGTGGCTCTCAGGCAAGTGGCTAATGGCTCTCAGGCTAGTGGCTAGTGGCTCTCTGACTAGTGGCTCTCAAGTTAGTGGCTCTCAGGCTAGTGGCTAGTGGCTCTCTGACTAGTGGCTCTCTGACTAGTGGCTCTCAAGTTAGTGGCTCTCAGGCTAGTGGCTCTCTAACTAGTGGCTCTCAAGTTAGTGGCTCTCTGGCTAGTGGCTAGCGGCTCTGAGGCTACTGGCTCTCAGGCAAGTGGCTAATGGCTCTCAGGCTAGTGGCTAGTCGCTCTCTGACTAGTGGCTCTCAAGTTAGTGGCTCTCAGGCTAGTGGCTCTCTGACTAGTGGCTCTCAAGTTAGTGGCTCTCAAGTTAGTGGCTCTCAAGTTAGTGGCTCTCTGACTAGTGGCTAGCGGCTCTGAGGCTACTGGCTCTCGGGCAAGTGGCTAATGGTCTTCAGGCTTGTGGCTAGTAGCTCTCAGGCAAGTGGTTAGTTGCTCTCAGGCTAGTGGCTGTCAGGCAAGTGGCTGTCTGGCTAGGGGCTAGAGACTCTCAGGGAAGGGGCTAGTGGCTCTCAGGTCAGTGGCTGGTATCCAATCGCCTCACCTTCCCCATTGCTAACCACAATAGTTGAATAACTCCCATTTACCTATTTATTCCTATGCGAAATGAAGTAAATCAGATAACAATTCTGCGGGATGCAACCCACAACAGAAGCTTTGCTCTCGATCTTATGGGTGAACAGAGGCATGAAGTGATGAATACCCACCTTGAACCACCACACTAGTGTTCTAACCATGAAATCATAGTTCTGACCCACAGATGGCTCCATCATCACTCTAGCTCTGGCCCACAGATGGCTCCATCATCACTCTAGCTCTGGCCCACTGATGGCTCCAGCTTCACCCTGGCTCTGGCTCACAGATGGCTCCAGCTTCACCCTGGCTCTGGCTCACAGATGGCTCCAGCCTCACCCTAGCTCTGGCTCACAGATGGCTCCAGCCTCACCCTGGCTCTGGCTCACAGATGGCTCCAGCCTCACCCTGGCTCTGGCTCACAGATGGCTCCAGCCTCACCCTGGCTTTGGCTCACAGATGGCTCCAGCCTCACCCTGGCTCTGGCTCACAGATGGCTCCAGCCTCACCCTGGCTCTGGCTCACAGATGGCTCCAGCCTCACCCTGGCTGTAGGATGCTGTAGCCACAGATGGCTACAGCATCACCATAGTTCTGGCTCACAGAAGGCTCCAAAATCGACTTAGCTCTGGCCCACAGATGGTTTCAGCATCACTCCTTTTGTGGCTCACAGATGGCTCCAGCATAACCTTAGCTCTGGCCCACAGATGGCTCAAGCATCACTCTATCTCTGGCGCACATGGCTTCAGCATCATCTTAGCTCTGCCCTACAGAAGGCTTCAGCTTCTCTTTAGCTCTGGCCCACAGACGGCTCCCACATCTCACTAGCTCTGGCCCACAGATGGCTCCAGCATCACTCTAAATCTGGCCTACAGATGGCACCTGCATCACTCTAGCTCTGGCCCACAGATGGGTCTAGCATCACTCTAGCTCTAGCTCGCAGATGGCTCCAGCATCACTCTTGCTTTGGCCTACAGATGGCTTCAGCATCACATTAGCTCTGGCCAACAGATGGGTCCAGCATCACCCTAGACATAGCTCACAGATGGGTCCAGCATCACCCTAGACATAGCTCACAGATGGGTCCAGCATCACCCTAGACATAGCTCACAGATGGGTCCAGCATCACCCTAGACATAGCTCACAGATGGGTCCAGCATCACCCTAGCTCTGGCTCACAGATGGCTCCAGTATCACCTTAGCTCCTGCCCACAGAGGGCTTTAGCTTTTTTCTAGCTCTGGCCCACAGATGGCTCCAACATCACCCTAGCTATAACCCACAGATGGTTCCAGCAACACTCAATTCCTGGCCCACAGATGGCACCGGCATCTCCCAAGCTGTGTCCCACAGATGGGTCTAGAATCAATCTTGCTCTGGCCCACAGATGGCTCTAGCATCACCATAGGTCTGACTCACAGATGGCTCCATCATCACTCTAGGTCTGGCCCACAGATGGCTCCATCATCATTCTAGCTCTGACCCACAGATGGCTCCATCATCACTCTAGCTCTGACCCACAGATGGCTCCATCATCACTCTTACTCTGGCCCACAGATGGCTCCATCACCACCCTAGCTCTGGCCCACAGATGGCTCACGCATCACTCTAGCTCTGGCCCACAGATGGCTCCATCATCACTCTAGGTCTGGCCCACAGATGGCTCCATCATCATTCTAGCTCTGACCCACAGATGGCTCCATCATCACTCTAGCTCTGACCCACAGATGGCTCCATCATCACTCTTACTCTGGCCCACAGATGGCTCCATCACCACCCTAGCTCTGGCCCACAGATGGCTCAAGCATCACTCTAGCTCTGGCCCACAGATGGCTCCAGCATTACTCTAGCTCCGGCCCACAGATGGCTCCATCACCACCCTACCTCTGGCCCACAGATGGCTCCAGTATCACTCTAGTTCTGGCCCACAGATGGCTTTTTGCATCACTCTAGCTTTGGCCCACAGATTACTCCAGCATCACTTTAGATCTCACCCACAGATGGCTCCAACATCACTCTAGCTCTGGCCCACAGATGGCTCCAACATCACTCTAGCTCTGGCCCACAGATGGCTCCATCATCACTCTTGCTCTGGCCCACAGATGGCTCCAACATCACTCTAGCTCTGGTCCACAGATGGCTCCATCATCACTCTTGCTCTGGCTCACAGATGGCTCCATCATCACTCTGCTCTGGCTCACAGATGGCTCCCATATCTCACTAGCTCTGGCCCACAGATGGCTCCGGCATCACTCTAGCTCTGGCCCACAGATGGCTCTAACATCACCTTAGCTCTAGCTCTCAGATGGCTCCAGCATCACTCTACCTCTGGCCCACAGACGGCTCCAGCATCACCACTGCTTTGGCCAACAGATGGCTCTTTGCAATCACTCTAGCTCTGGTCCACAGATGGCTCCAGCATCACTCTGCTCTGGCCACAGATGGTTCTAGCATCACTCTAGCTCTGAAACACAGATGGCTCCAGCATCACTCAACTCTGGCCCACAAATGGCTCCGGCATCACCCTAGCTGTGTCTCACAGATGGCTCTTGTATCACACGAGCTTTGACCCACAGATGGCTCCAGCATCACCATCGCTCTGGCCCACATATGGCTCCAGCGTCGCTCTAGCTCTGAAACACAGATGGCTCCATCATNGTTACTGCTACACCATGTACTGCTACACAGTGTACTGCTACACAGTGTACTGCTACAACCAGTGTACTGCTACACCAGCGTACTGCTACACAGTGTACTGCTACACAGTGTACTGCTACACCCTGTGCTGCTACCCAGTGTACTGCTACACAGTGTACTGCTACACAGTGTACTGCTACAAGTGTACTGCTACACAGTGTACTGCTACACCAGTCTGCTGCTACACAGTGTACTGCTACACAGTGTACTGCTACACAGTGTACTGCTACACAGTGTACCTGCTACACAGTGTATGCTACACAGTGTACTGCTACACCAGTGTACTGCTACACCAGTGTACTGCTACACAGGGTACTGCTACACAGTGTACTGCTACCACAGTGTACTGCTACACAGTGTACTGCTACACAGTGTACTGCTACACCAGTGTACTGCTACACAGTGTACTGCTACACAGTGTACTGCTACACCAGTGTACTGCTACACCAGTGTACTGCTACACAGTGTACTGCTACACCAGTGTACTGCTACACCAGTGTACTGCTACACAGTGTACTGATACACAGTTACTGCTACACAGTGTACTGCTACACAGTGTACTGCTACACAGTGTACTGCTACACAGTGTACTGCTACACAGTGTACTGCTACCACAGTGTACTGCTACACCAGTGTACTGCTACACAGTGTACTGCTACACCAGTGTACTGCTACACCAGTGCCTGCTACACAGTGTACTGCTACACCAGTGTACTGCTACACCAGTGTACTGCTACACAGTGTACTGCTACACAGTGTACTGCTACACAGTGTACTGCTACACCAGTGTACTGCTACACAGTGTACTGCTACACCAGAGTACTGCTACACAGTGTACTGCTACACCAGTGTACTGCTACACCAGTGTACTGCTACACAGTGCACTGCTACACCAGAGTACTGCTACACACTGTACTGCTACACAGTGTACTGCTACACCAGTGTACTGCTACACAGTGTACTGCTACACCAGTGTACTGCTACACCAGTGTACTGCTACACAGTGCACTGCTACACAGTGTGCTGCTACACAGTGTACTTCTACACCAGTGTACTGCTACACAGTGTACTGCTACACAGTGTACTGCTACACAGTGTGCTGCTACACAGTTTACTGCTACACCAGGTACTGCTACACAGTGTACTGCTACACCAGTGTACTGCTACACCAGTGTACTGCTACACAGTGTACTGCTACACAGTGTACTGCTACACAGTGTACTGCTACACAGTGTACTGCTACACAGTGTACTGCTACACAGTGTACTGCTACACCAGTGTACTGCTACACAGTGTACTGCTACACCAGTGTACTGCTACACAATGTACTGCTACACAGTGTACTGCTACACATGGTACTGCTACACAGTGTACTGCTACACCAGTGTACTGCTCACCAGTGTACTGCTACACCAGTGTACTGCTACACAGTGTACTGCTACACAGTGTACTGCTACACAGTGTACTGCTACACAGTGCACTGCTACCAGTGTACTGCTACACCAGTGTACTGCTACACAGTGTACTGCTACACCAGTGTACTGCTACACCAGTGTACTGCTACACAGTGTACTGATACACAGTGTACTGCTACACAGTGTACTGCTACACAGTGTACTGCTACACAGTGTACTGCTACACAGTGTACTGCTACACAGTGTACTGCTACACCAGTGTACTGCTACACAGTGTACTGCTACACCAGTGTACTGCTACACCAGTGTACTGCTACACAGTGTACTGCTACACCAGTGTACTGCTACACCAGTGCACTGCTACCCAGTGTACTGCTACACAGTGTACTGCTACACAGTGTACTGCCACACTAGTGTACTGCTACACAGTGTACTGCTACACCGAGTACTGCTACACAGTGTACTGCTACACCAGTGTACTGCTACACCAGTGTACTGCTACACCAGTGTACTGCTACACAGTGTACTGCTACACAGTGTACTGCTACACCAGTGTACTGCTACACCAGTGTACTGCTACACAGTGTACTGCTACACAGTGTACTGCTACACCAGTGTGCTGCTACACAGTGTACTGCTACACAGTGTACTGCTACACAGTGTACTGCTACACAGTGTACTGCTACACAGTGTACTGCTACACCAGTCTGCTGCTACCAGTGTACTGCTACACAGTGTACTGCTACACAGTGTACTGCTACACAGTGTACTGCTACACAGTGTAGTGCTACACAGTGTACTGCTACACCAGTGTACTGCTACACCAGTGTACTGCTACACAGGGTACTGCTACACAGTGTACTGCTACACAGTGTACTGCTACACAGTGTACTGCTACACAGAGTACAGCAGGGTTCAGTTCTTACTCTAGTGATGTTCATTGTTTACATAATGATCTACCAGATGGAATACAGAATTATATACATGCTTGCTGACGATGCTAAGATAATAGGAAGGATAAGAAACTTAGATGATTGTCTGTCCTTCAAGATGATCTGGACAAAATAAGTATATGGAGCACCAAATGCAAATAGAATTTAATGCGAATAAATGACATGTTATGGAATGTGGATAGGAGAACATAGACCCCACACAACAAATAATTATGTGAGAATCTTTAAAGTATTCTGATAAAGAAAGTGATCTAAGGGTGGTTCTAGATAGAAAACTATCACCTGAGGACCACATAAAGAACGTTGTGCGAGGAGCCTATGCTATGCTTTCTAACTTCAGATTGCTTTTAATACATGGATGGAGAAATACTAAAGAAATCTCACGACTTTTGTTAGGCTAAAGCTAGAATATGCAGCTGTTGTGTGGTGCCCATACCATAAGACGCACATCAACAAACGTGAAAAGGTGCAAAGACATGCCACTAAGTGCTCCCAGAACTGAAGGGCAAGAGCTACGAGGAGAGGTTAGAGGCAATAAATATGCCAAAACTAGAAGACAAAAGAAAAGAGGTGATATATCACTGCGTACAAAATAGTAACAGAATTGATAAATTGATAGGGAAGATTTCCCGAGACTGGAACTTCAAGAACAAGAGGTCATAGATTTAATCTATTTAAACAAAGATGCTGAAGAAATATAAAAATTCACTTTCGCAACAGATGGTAGTCGGTTGGAACAAGTTAAGTGAGTAGGTGGTGGAGGCCAGAACCGTCAGCAGTTTCAAAGCGTTTTAGACAAAGAGTGTTGGGTAGATGGGACCCCACGACGTAGCTCTCCTCCTATACTACACTTAGTAACACATAGAAATTGTACAGTCTCCGTGTGTAGTGGTAAGACACTCGCCTGGCGTTCCGCGAGCGCTATGTCATGGTCGTCTCCTGGCCAGGGAGGATTTACTGGGCGCAATTCCTTAACTGTATCCTCTGTTAACGCAACAGTAAAATGTGTACTGGATGAAAAAACTATTCTTCGCGGCAGGGAATCGTATTCCAGGGACCTGCCCGAAACGCTACGCGTACTAGTG
>WNGS01004946.1:27573491-27586465 GCA_020271785.1 Procambarus virginalis
CACAGTGTACTGCTACACCAGTATTCTGCTACACAGTGTACTGCTACACCAGTGTACTGCTACACAGTGTACTGCTACACCAGTGTACTGCTACACCAGTGTACTACTACAGTGTTCTGCTACACAGTGTACTGCTACACAGTGTACTGCTACACCAGTGTACAAACTACACCAGTGGACTGCTACACAGTGTACTGCTACACCAGTGTACTGCTACACAGTGTACTGCACACCAGTGTACTGCTACACCAGTGTACTGCTACACCAGTGTACTGCTACACAGTGTACTGCTACACCAGTGTACTGCTACACAGTGTACTGCTACACAGTGTACTGCTACACAGTGTACTGCTACAACCAGTGTACTGCTACACAGTTGACTGCTACACCAGTGTACTGCTACACAGTGTACTGCTACACCAGTGTACTGCTACAGTGTACTGCTACACAGTGTACTGCTACACAGTGTACTGCTACACAGTGTACTGCTACACAGTGTACTGCTACACAGTGTACTGCTACACAGTGTACTGCTACACAGTGTACTGCTACACAAGTGTACTGCTACACCAGTGTCCTGCTACACCAGTGTACTGCTACACAGTGTACTGCTACACCAGTGTACTGCTACACAGTGTACTGCTACACAGTGTACTGCTACACCAGTGTACTGCTACACCAGTGTACTGCTACACAGTGTACTGCTACACAGTGTACTGCTACACAGTGTACTGCTACACAGTGTACTGCTACACAGTGTACTGCTACACAGTGTACTGCTACACAGTGTACTGCTACACAGTGTACTGCTACACCAGTGTACTGCTACACAGTGTACTGCTACACAGTGTACTGCTACACCAGTGTACTGCTACACAGTGTACTGCTACACAGTGTACTGCTACACAGTGTACTGCTACACAGTGTACTGCTACACCAGTGTACTGCTACACAGTGTACTGCTACACAGTGTACTGCTACACAGTGTACTGCTACACAGTGTACTGCTACACAGTGTACTGCTACACCAGTGTACTGCTACACAGTGTACTGCTACACAGTGTACTGCTACCAGTGTACTGCTACACAGTGTACTGCTACACAGTGTACTGCTACACAGTGTACTGCTACCAGTGTACTGCTACACAGTGTACTGCTACACAGTGTACTGCTACACCAGTGTACTGCTACACAGTGTACTGCTACACCAGTGTACTGCTACACAGTGTACTGCTACACAGTGTACTGCTACACAGTGTACTGCTACACAGTGTACTGCTACACAGTGTACTGCTACACAGTGTACTGCTACACAGTGTACTGCTACACCAGTGTACTGCTACACAGTGTACTGCTACACCAGTGTACTGCTACACAGTGTACTGCTACACAGTGTACTGCTACACAGTGTACTGCTACACAGTGTACTGCTACACAGTGTACTGCTACACAGTGTACTGCTACACAGTGTACTGCTACACCAGTGTACTGCTACACAGTGTACTGCTACACAGTGTACTGCTACACAGTGTACTGCTACACCAGTGTACTGCTACACCAGTGTACTGCTACACAGTGTACTGCTACACCAGTGTACTGCTACACAGTGTACTGCTACACAGTGTACTGCTACACAGTGTACTGCTACACCAGTGTACTGCTACACAGTGTACTGCTACACAGTGTACTGCTACACCAGTGTACTGCTACACAGTGTACTGCTACACAGTGTACTGCTACACCAGTGTACTGCTACACAGTGTACTGCTACACAGTGTACTGCTACACAGTGTACTGCTACACAGTGTACTGCTACACAGTGTACTGCTACACCAGTGTACTGCTACACAGTGTACTGCTACACAGTGTACTGCTACACAGTGTACTGCTACACAGTGTACTGCTACACAGTGTACTGCTACACAGTGTACTGCTACACAGTGTACTGCTACACAGTGTACTGCTACACAGTGTACTGCTACACCAGTGTACTGCTACACAGTGTACTGCTACACAGTGTACTGCTACACAGTGTACTGCTACACAGTGTACTGCTACACAGTGTACTGCTACACAGTGTACTGCTACACAGTGTACTGCTACACAGTGTACTGCTACACCAGTGTACTGCTACACAGTGTACTGCTACACAGTGTACTGCTACACAGTGTACTGCTACACAGTGTACTGCTACACAGTGTACTGCTACACAGTGTACTGCTACACAGTGTACTGCTACACCAGTGTACTGCTACACAGTGTACTGCTACACAGTGTACTGCTACACCAGTGTACTGCTACACAGTGTACTGCTACACAGTGTACTGCTACACAGTGTACTGCTACACAGTGTACTGCTACACAGTGTACTGCTACACAGTGTACTGCTACACAGTGTACTGCTACACAGTGTACTGCTACACAGTGTACTGCTACACAGTGTACTGCTACACAGTGTACTGCTACACAGTGTACTGCTACACAGTGTACTGCTACACAGTGTACTGCTACACAGTGTACTGCTACACAGTGTACTGCTACACAGTGTACTGCTACACAGTGTACTGCTACACAGTGTACTGCTACACAGTGTACTGCTACACAGTGTACTGCTACACAGTGTACTGCTACACAGTGTACTGCTACACAGTGTACTGCTACACAGTGTACTGCTACACAGTGTACTGCTACACCAGTGTACTGCTACACAGTGTACTGCTACACAGTGTACTGCTACACAGTGTACTGCTACACAGTGTACTGCTACACAGTGTACTGCTACACAGTGTACTGCTACACAGTGTACTGCTACACAGTGTACTGCTACACAGTGTACTGCTACACAGTGTACTGCTACACAGTGTACTGCTACACAGTGTACTGCTACACAGTGTACTGCTACACAGTGTACTGCTACACAGTGTACTGCTACACAGTGTACTGCTACACAGTGTACTGCTACACAGTGTACTGCTACACAGTGTACTGCTACACAGTGTACTGCTACACAGTGTACTGCTACACAGTGTACTGCTACACAGTGTACTGCTACACCAGTGTACTGCTACACAGTGTACTGCTACACCAGTGTACTGCTACACAGTGTACTGCTACACCAGTGTACTGCTACACCAGTGTACTGCTACACAGTGTACTGCTACACAGTGTACTGCTACACAGTGTACTGCTACACCAGTGTACTGCTACACAGTGTACTGCTACACAGTGTACTGCTACACAGTGTACTGCTACACAGTGTACTGCTACACAGTGTACTGCTACACAGTGTACTGCTACACAGTGTACTGCTACACAGTGTACTGCTACACAGTGTACTGCTACACCAGTGTACTGCTACACAGTGTACTGCTACACAGTGTACTGCTACACAGTGTACTGCTACACAGTGTACTGCTACACAGTGTACTGCTACACAGTGTACTGCTACACAGTGTACTGCTACACAGTGTACTGCTACACAGTGTACTGCTACACAGTGTACTGCTACACAGTGTACTGCTACACAGTGTACTGCTACACAGTGTACTGCTACACAGTGTACTGCTACACAGTGTACTGCTACACAGTGTACTGCTACACAGTGTACTGCTACACAGTGTACTGCTACACAGTGTACTGCTACACAGTGTACTGCTACACAGTGTACTGCTACACAGTGTACTGCTACACAGTGTACTGCTACACAGTGTACTGCTACACAGTGTACTGCTACACAGTGTACTGCTACACAGTGTACTGCTACACAGTGTACTGCTACACAGTGTACTGCTACACAGTGTACTGCTACACAGTGTACTGCTACACAGTGTACTGCTACACAGTGTACTGCTACACAGTGTACTGCTACACAGTGTACTGCTACACAGTGTACTGCTACACAGTGTACTGCTACACAGTGTACTGCTACACAGTGTACTGCTACACAGTGTACTGCTACACAGTGTACTGCTACACAGTGTACTGCTACACAGTGTACTGCTACACAGTGTACTGCTACACAGTGTACTGCTACACAGTGTACTGCTACACAGTGTACTGCTACACAGTGTACTGCTACACCAGTGTACTGCTACACAGTGTACTGCTACACAGTGTACTGCTACACAGTGTACTGCTACACAGTGTACTGCTACACAGTGTACTGCTACACAGTGTACTGCTACACAGTGTACTGCTACACAGTGTACTGCTACACAGTGTACTGCTACACAGTGTACTGCTACACAGTGTACTGCTACACCAGTGTACTGCTACACAGTGTACTGCTACACAGTGTACTGCTACACCAGTGTACTGCTACACAGTGTACTGCTACACAGTGTACTGCTACACAGTGTACTGCTACACAGTGTACTGCTACACAGTGTACTGCTACACAGTGTACTGCTACACAGTGTACTGCTACACAGTGTACTGCTACACAGTGTACTGCTACACAGTGTACTGCTACACAGTGTACTGCTACACAGTGTACTGCTACACAGTGTACTGCTACACCAGTGTACTGCTACACAGTGTACTGCTACACAGTGTACTGCTACACAGTGTACTGCTACACAGTGTACTGCTACACAGTGTACTGCTACACAGTGTACTGCTACACCAGTGTACTGCTACACAGTGTACTGCTACACCAGTGTACTGCTACACAGTGTACTGCTACACAGTGTACTGCTACACAGTGTACTGCTACACAGTGTACTGCTACACAGTGTACTGCTACACAGTGTACTGCTACACAGTGTACTGCTACACAGTGTACTGCTACACAGTGTACTGCTACACCAGTGTACTGCTACACAGTGTACTGCTACACAGTGTACTGCTACACAGTGTACTGCTACACAGTGTACTGCTACACAGTGTACTGCTACACAGTGTACTGCTACACAGTGTACTGCTACACAGTGTACTGCTACACAGTGTACTGCTACACAGTGTACTGCTACACAGTGTACTGCTACACAGTGTACTGCTACACAGTGTACTGCTACACAGTGTACTGCTACACAGTGTACTGCTACACAGTGTACTGCTACACAGTGTACTGCTACACAGTGTACTGCTACACAGTGTACTGCTACACAGTGTACTGCTACACAGTGTACTGCTACACAGTGTACTGCTACACAGTGTACTGCTACACAGTGTACTGCTACACAGTGTACTGCTACACAGTGTACTGCTACACAGTGTACTGCTACACAGTGTACTGCTACACAGTGTACTGCTACACAGTGTACTGCTACACAGTGTACTGCTACACAGTGTACTGCTACACAGTGTACTGCTACACAGTGTACTGCTACACCAGTGTACTGCTACACAGTGTACTGCTACACAGTGTACTGCTACACAGTGTACTGCTACACAGTGTACTGCTACACAGTGTACTGCTACACAGTGTACTGCTACACAGTGTACTGCTACACAGTGTACTGCTACACAGTGTACTGCTACACAGTGTACTGCTACACCAGTGTACTGCTACACAGTGTACTGCTACACAGTGTACTGCTACACAGTGTACTGCTACACAGTGTACTGCTACACAGTGTACTGCTACACCAGTGTACTGCTACACAGTGTACTGCTACACAGTGTACTGCTACACCAGTGTACTGCTACACAGTGTACTGCTACACAGTGTACTGCTACACAGTGTACTGCTACACAGTGTACTGCTACACAGTGTACTGCTACACCAGTGTACTGCTACACAGTGTACTGCTACACAGTGTACTGCTACACAGTGTACTGCTACACAGTGTACTGCTACACAGTGTACTGCTACACAGTGTACTGCTACACAGTGTACTGCTACACAGTGTACTGCTACACAGTGTACTGCTACACAGTGTACTGCTACACAGTGTACTGCTACACAGTGTACTGCTACACAGTGTACTGCTACACAGTGTACTGCTACACAGTGTACTGCTACACAGTGTACTGCTACACAGTGTACTGCTACACAGTGTACTGCTACACAGTGTACTGCTACACCAGTGTACTGCTACACAGTGTACTGCTACACAGTGTACTGCTACACAGTGTACTGCTACACAGTGTACTGCTACACAGTGTACTGCTACACAGTGTACTGCTACACAGTGTACTGCTACACAGTGTACTGCTACACAGTGTACTGCTACACAGTGTACTGCTACACAGTGTACTGCTACACAGTGTACTGCTACACAGTGTACTGCTACACAGTGTACTGCTACACCAGTGTACTGCTACACAGTGTACTGCTACACAGTGTACTGCTACACAGTGTACTGCTACACAGTGTACTGCTACACCAGTGTACTGCTACACAGTGTACTGCTACACAGTGTACTGCTACACAGTGTACTGCTACACAGTGTACTGCTACACCAGTGTACTGCTACACAGTGTACTGCTACACAGTGTACTGCTACACAGTGTACTGCTACACAGTGTACTGCTACACAGTGTACTGCTACACAGTGTACTGCTACACAGTGTACTGCTACACAGTGTACTGCTACACAGTGTACTGCTACACAGTGTACTGCTACACAGTGTACTGCTACACAGTGTACTGCTACACAGTGTACTGCTACACAGTGTACTGCTACCAGTGTACTGCTACACAGTGTACTGCTACACAGTGTACTGCTACACAGTGTACTGCTACACAGTGTACTGCTACACAGTGTACTGCTACACCAGTGTACTGCTACACAGTGTACTGCTACACAGTGTACTGCTACACAGTGTACTGCTACACCAGTGTACTGCTACACAGTGTACTGCTACACAGTGTACTGCTACACCAGTGTACTGCTACACCAGTGTACTGCTACACAGTGTACTGCTACACAGTGTACTGCTACACCAGTGTACTGCTACACAGTGTACTGCTACACAGTGTACTGCTACACAGTGTACTGCTACACAGTGTACTGCTACACAGTGTACTGCTACACCAGTGTACTGCTACACAGTGTACTGCTACACAGTGTACTGCTACACAGTGTACTGCTACACAGTGTACTGCTACACAGTGTACTGCTACACAGTGTACTGCTACACAGTGTACTGCTACACCAGTGTACTGCTACACAGTGTACTGCTACACAGTGTACTGCTACACAGTGTACTGCTACACAGTGTACTGCTACACAGTGTACTGCTACACAGTGTACTGCTACACAGTGTACTGCTACACAGTGTACTGCTACACAGTGTACTGCTACACAGTGTACTGCTACACCAGTGTACTGCTACACAGTGTACTGCTACACCAGTGTACTGCTACACAGTGTACTGCTACACAGTGTACTGCTACACAGTGTACTGCTACACAGTGTACTGCTACACCAGTGTACTGCTACACCAGTGTACTGCTACACACAGTGTACTGCTACACAGTGTACTGCTACACAGTGTACTGCTACACCAGTGTACTGCTACACAGTGTACTGCTACACAGTGTACTGCTACACCAGTGTACTGCTACACAGTGTACTGCTACACCAGTGTACTGCTACACCAGTGTACTGCTACACAGTGTACTGCTACACAGTGTACTGCTACACAGTGTACTGCTACACAGTGTACTGCTACACAGTGTACTGCTACACAGTGTACTGCTACACAGTGTACTGCTACACCAGTGTACTGCTACACAGTGTACTGCTACACCAGTGTACTGCTACACAGTGTACTGCTACACAGTGTACTGCTACACCAGTGTACTGCTACACAGTGTACTGCTACACAGTGTACTGCTACACAGTGTACTGCTACACAGTGTACTGCTACACAGTGTACTGCTACACAGTGTACTGCTACACAGTGTACTGCTACACAGTGTACTGCTACACCAGTGTACTGCTACACCAGTGTACTGCTACACCAGTGTACTGCTACACAGTGTACTGCTACACAGTGTACTGCTACACAGTGTACTGCTACACCAGTGTACTGCTACACAGTGTACTGCTACACAGTGTACTGCTACACCAGTGTACTGCTACACAGTGTACTGCTACACAGTGTACTGCTACACAGTGTACTGCTACACAGTGTACTGCTACACAGTGTACTGCTACACCAGTCTACTGCTACACAGTGTACTGCTACACAGTGTACTGCTACACAGTGTACTGCTACACAGTGTACTGCTACACAGTGTACTGCTACACAGTGTACTGCTACACCAGTGTACTGCTACACCAGTGTACTGCTACACAGGGTACTGCTACACAGTGTACTGCTACACAGTGTACTGCTACACAGTGTACTGCTACACAGTGTACTGCTACACAGTGTACTGCTACACAGTGTACTGCTACACCAGTGTACTGCTACACCAGTGTACTGCTACACAGTGTACTGCTACACCAGTGTACTGCTACACCAGTGTACTGCTACACAGTGTACTGCTACACAGTGTACTGCTACACAGTGTACTGCTACACAGTGTACTGCTACACAGTGTACTGCTACACAGTGTACTGCTACACCAGTGTACTGCTACACCAGTGTACTGCTACACAGTGTACTGCTACCAGTGTACTGCTACACCAGTGTACTGCTACACAGTGTACTGCTACACAGTGTACTGCTACACAGTGTACTGCTACACACAGTGTACTGCTACACAGTGTACTGCTACACCAGTGTACTGCTACACAGTGTACTGCTACACCAGTGTACTGCTACACAGTGTACTGCTACACAGTGTACTGCTACACCAGTGTACTGCTACACAGTGTACTGCTACACCAGTGTACTGCTACACAGTGTACTGCTACACCAGTGTACTGCTACACCAGTACTGCTACACAGTGTACTGCTACACCAGTGTACTGCTACACACTGTACTGCTACACAGTGTACTGCTACACCAGTGTACTGCTACACAGTGTACTGCTACACCAGTGTACTGCTACACCAGTGTACTGCTACACAGTGTACTGCTACACCAGTGTGCTGCTACACAGTGTACTGCTACACCAGTGTACTGCTACACAGTGTACTGCTACACAGTGTACTGCTACACCAGTGTGCTGCTACACAGTTTACTGCTACACCAGTGTAATGCTACACAGTGTACTGCTACACCAGTGTACTGCTACACAGTGTACTGCTACACAGTGTACTGCTACACAGTGTACTGCTACACAGTGTACTGCTACACAGTGTACTGCTACACAGTGTACTGCTACACAGTGTACTGCTGTACTGCTACACCAGTGTACTGCTACACAGTGTACTGCTACACCAGTGTACTGCTACACATGTACTGCTACACAGTGTACTGCTACACAGTGTACTGCTACACAGTGTACTGCTACACCAGTGTACTGCTACACAGTGTACTGCTACACCAGTGTACTGCTACACAGTGTACTGCTACACAGTGTACTGCTACACCAGTGTACTGCTACACAGTGTACTGCTACACCAGTGTACTGCTACACAGTGTACTGCTACACAGTGTACTGAACACAGTGTACTGCTACACAGTGTACTGCTACACAGTGTACTGCTACACAGTGTACTGCTACACAGTGTACTGCTACACAGTGTACTGCTACACCAGTGTACTGCTACACAGTGTACTGCTACACCAGTGTACTGCTACACCAGTGTACTGCTACACAGTGTACTGCTACACAGTGTACTGCTACACAGTGTACTGCTACACAGTGTACTGCTACACAGTGTACTGCTACACAGTGTACTGCTACACAGTGTACTGCTACACAGTGTACTGCTACACCAGTGTACTGCTACACAGTGTACTGCTACACCAGTGTACTGCTACACCAGTGTACTGCTACACAGTGTACTGCTACACCAGTGTACTGCTACACAGTGTACTGCTACACAGTGTACTGCTACACCAGTGTACTGCTACACAGTGTACTGCTACACCAGTGTACTGCTACACCAGTGTACTGCTACACAGTGTACTGCTACACCAGTGTACTGCTACACAGTGTACTGCTACACAGTGTACTGCTACACAGTGTACTGCTACACAGTGTACTGCTACACAGTGTACTGCTACACAGTGTACTGCTACACAGTGTACTGCTACACCAGTGTACTGCTACACAGTGTACTGCTACACAGTGTACTGCTACACAGTGTAGTGCTACACAGTGTACTGCTACACAGTGTACTGCTACCCAGAGTACTGCTACACAGTGTACTGCTACACAGTGTACTGCTACACAGTGTACTGCTACACAGTGTACTGCTACACAGTGTACTGCTACACAGTGTACTGCTACACAGTGTACTGCTACACAGTGTACTGCTACACCAGTGTACTGCTACACAGTGTACTGCTACACAGTGTACTGCTACACAGTGTACTGCTACACAGTGTACTGCTACACAGTGTACTGCTACACAGTGTACTGCTACACAGTGTACTGCTACACCAGTGTACTGCTACACAGTGTACTGCTACACAGTGTACTGCTACACAGTGTACTGCTACACAGTGTACTGCTACACAGTGTACTGCTACACCTGTGTACTGCTACACAGTGTACTGCTACACCAGTTACTGCTACACAGTGTTCTGCTACACCAGTGTACTGCTACACAGTGTACTGCTACACAGTGTACTGCTACACCAGTGTACTGCTACACAGTGTACTGCTACACAGTGTACTGCTACACCAGTGTACTGCTACACAGTGTACTGCTACACCAGTGTACTGCTACACAGTGTACTGCTACACAGTGTACTGCTACACAGTGTACTGCTACACCAGTGTACTGCTACACAGTGTACTGCTACACAGTGTACTGCTACACACAGTGTACTGCTACACAGTGTACTGCTACACAGTGTACTGCTACACCAGTGTACTGCTACACAGTGTACTGCTACACAGTGTACTGCTACACAGTGTACTGCTACACCAGTGTACTTCTACACAGTGTACTGCTACACAGTGTACTGCTACACCAGTGTACTGCTACACAGTGTCCTGCTACACCAGAGTACTTCTACACAGTGTACTGCTACACAGTGTCCTGCTACACAGTGTCCTGCTACACAGTGTCCTGCTACACAGTGTACTGCTACACCAGTGTACTGCTACACCAGTGTACTGCTACTCTGACACTGAAATAGTTCTTTCTAATGTCCTTGTGGCTCTTTTGGGTACTAAGTTTCCACCTGTGTCACCTTGTTCGTGTTCCATCCATGTTAGATAGTTTATCTTTCTCCACCCTATGACTTCCTTTTGAGTATTTTGTAGGTGGTGATCATGTCTTCCCTTTCTCTTCGAGCTTGCCGGTGCGTGAGGTTAAACTCCCGTAGCCTTTCCTCAGTAGTAGTTCTCACAACCATTGTCCTGTTGCACTTGGGCCTATGAGGATGCCTCAGGTCCCTTAGAGGATTCTGTTGAATCCCAGGTTGCATTGCTGTTGAGCATGTCGTGGCTGAGCTGGTTAGGATGTACGCTTGAGAGGTACCAATGTACAGTTCAACTCCTCGTCATGGCTGCTACTGATCAAGCCTTACCATCTTCCGGCCCAACCGATTACAATTACTTGCCATTGGTTTACATGTGACGGTTTACTGAGCAGTACAATCACTTCTGTGTTGTTATAAAGTAGACTCCAGGGGTTTAGTCCCGAGAAACAGTTTACTGCTATTTCTGTATAACCTATCTGGGATATTAGCAATTTATCATGTGTGGTACACATAATCAATTATAAACTATGCAAATTAGTGTAATTTTATGCTCAATTTTACTCGTACTTAAACACTTTATTTATTTTCCTAATGGCTTGATATAATGTTTTTAATTTATTGTGAACATTGGTTGCGTCACCATTCATATTATTGGATTATATTTTTGTTAAAATCATAATGAGATTTTTTTTTTTAGGGGCTCGTGGTTATTTGTTATTTTTAATGTGTTTAATTACAATGATCACCATTAACATTATTTCTGTTTTAGTGTATAAATAAAATAATTTACTTGAATACACAAACTTTCATTAATATATATTCTGCATTTAATTTGAATATCGGTGATCAGAGCTAATTACAGGTAAATTCACAACAGTGAAATGCAGATATATATAATGGAAAGTTATGGTGAAAACAAACAATTAGAAAGAAATCGAGGTGAAATGCAGGTAAGTACAGAAATATTATAGGTAAAAATATAGAGACAGGTGTTTAAAACAGTAAATACACGACTCAATATATGTTAAGGTATTTTAGTTGAGTCTCTCTTCCCTCTTCAGAGCCCGGGCGCCGTTTTCTTCAATCGCAGAAGACGAGCTCAAAGAACATTCTTGCTTGCTACCGTGGGTGAACTTCTCTGATGTTCTTCCCTGGTGTTCAGCTCTGGTGTTCTGCCCCTGGTGTTCTCCCCTCGTGTTCTCGAATGGTGTTCTTGTGTGCTGTTTTCTTTTGACCCTCTAAGGTGCTCTCCTTTGAGCCAGCAAATTTGTTTGAGGTGTTGCTTACAATGCTTGTTTGAGTCCACGTGTGTGTTTTTATTTACCGGAAAACCTCGTTTGAGTCCAAGTGTGAAGTTTTATTTCCTCACAAATGCTCAATTGACTCCGCGTGTGTGGTGTTTTTTATCATAAATCCTCGTAAGAACCCCAGTGTGAATTTTTCTTTCTCACAAATGCTCGTTTCAGTCCAAATGTAATTTGTTTCTGCTCAAAATAATAATGTGAGGCCAGGTATAATTTGTTATCTCACAAATGCTCGTTTAATCCCAATTATAATTTTGTTTGCTCACAAATAATAGTTTGAATTCATGCATAATGTGTTTTTGCTCACAAACAACAGTTTGAGCCAAGAACAATGTGTTTTTGCTCACGAATGCTAGTTTCATTCCCTGTGCAATTTATTTATTTCTGCTCACAAATGCTCACATGAGCCACCGTGTGTGTTCTTTGTAATCACAGACTATTATTTC
>WNGS01004946.1:27604260-27616652 GCA_020271785.1 Procambarus virginalis
GGTATTAATAAAACGTATTTGTGTAGGTATTTTTTAATTTGTTCATCTAATTTTATATATATTATTAATATACACAAGTTATAAAACAAGCTACAATAAACGGATTGTTTATCCTGAAGTTAACAGAAGCTCTCTCTTCAATCCACGCGTATAATAGCCGTCTCGTTCAGTCCTCATCTCTGTAAAATAAAAGAATAACAGTTTAGATAGCGTTTTACACCACTACAATATTCATCAAACGCACAAAAGGCTCAAAACAAAAGTACTCACCATTTGCAAGGTAGTTATTTGTTATGTAGCCTCATTCAGCCCGTCATTTAGAGCACATTTTCCGATAGCTATCGCTCTTATCGTAACATAACGTTTCATAGCAGCTCGGCATATTTTTAAATAAAACATTAGATAGTCTCATTACGTTCCTATCATTCAGCATATAAGATCCATAAGTAAAACTAGTTTCGATTAGCTTTAATGCCTCTTTTAGATCCTTGTTTGAGAGATGATAACAAAAAACATCACATATAGCCCACATACCTATGTATTTAGACTCTGGAGTCATTCTGTAAACGTATATACGTCGCAGTCATTATAATAATTTAAAACTCCGAAATGTAAGGCGAATACACATTTATTCCATAAGAATTTAGTATAACTGTTTTCCTTTTAGATTTGTATACAGCAATCCAGAGTCCATCACTTCCTTACAGTCTTTTCCTAATGTATTTATTATAAACATAATCGGATCATTTCGTACTCGTTTCATTATTTTATATATATCCGTCACTAAATAGCATCCTATATATTCAGCTTTATTGCCCGTCGTGTCTTTCAATGCTATATTAATTTGTTTACAGTTCATGCTCTAGTATGGCACATGACTCGCCGATCAGAATAAATTCTCAAGACTCCCGTCGTATTTCCAAATAAGATAATAACTTTATTCGATTTCACCGGAACAGCAAATTCTAGCGTAATTCTCAAGTTGCCGGAAGCCTCTATAGGAAGGGTGTCTCTCAGTTCCTCAGGCGTTAGTCTAAATGCCATTAACGTTCGTCCTGTTATAAATGAATAATATGTCAATGTATTATAGGCGTTAAAGCCTACTGTATTTTGAGTCTCATAATATAGTTTTGAACATTTATTCAAGAACTTGCAAGTTATATTAAATAAATTCTTCCCATCACGTGTAATATATACATTAGATAAATCACAGTGATCGAAATAAAGAGGATTAAATGTATGCGCTCCAGATATTGCTTCCATATCCGTCATCATAATAATTATTTTATCTGGGATAATGCTCCCCCATGGCTGGTCAATTCTTAATCTCTGTTGTTCATTCCCTAGAATAAACGTCTTGTGGAGTGTCTTATCAAACGTATAAGTAACTGGCGAATTTTGTCCTAGGAGCGCCCTATTTATAGCCTCCAATCCAGATGCGATGTTATCCGATCAATCCACATACTAGCTAGTTTAATGTTAAACTTATATCCCGGCTCGCTACTGTTTATAACCCAGGAAACGCTGTTGAGTTCTAATCCCAAACGAATATCAACTCCATCCAAAAGATATTCGTTCAAAGTTGTAATAGCCAAGAATAGTTTAAAACAACAGTTTACACCCTCAGTTTTCAACTTTGTAAATCTAGATTTAAGATCAAAATACGTTAGTTCTTTAAACGATTTAGCTTTACATCCAGAAAGCGTTGTCAATAACTTTATATAGGATAAATATGAAAATAGTGAATTAGTTTCAACCACCTGCTCATTTAAATATGCAGATACAGCCTTAAACACCGTCTGGGACAAGCCGTTTACTATTGGCGCATTTTTAATATCTGCTAAAGCTGTAAATTCCGTCAGGTTCCATTAATTCAACCATCAGTTCTAGCGTCAAGCTTGAAAGATCAATAAATTGTCCCTTAACTGCGGGGATTTGGAATTCGATATAAGAATCTTTAAATTTATTGCTAATACTTGAATTCACAAGTAAAATATCTTGCGTCTGTCTTGAAAATGTCGTACTTTCAACCATTCTATGCGGACTAACTTTAGGAAAACCATCACTTATAGCAGCTGTATAGTTTTCTAAAAGGACTTGCAATGCTGCACTAGGAGCATTTATATTCATCACTAGCAGTACCCGGCCACACGTTGCTGTGGCTCTGCAGCAACCTTCCCCTGTCCCCCAGTCCTCCCCACCATTCCCCCCTCCCCCGTCTCCTCGGCCTCCCCACCATTCCCCACTCCACCATCCCCTCTTCCTTCCCACCATGCCCCACTCCCCTGTCCCTTTGTCCTCCCCACCATTCTCCATTCTCCCCATCCCATCGTTCCCACCATCCCAAACTCCCCTGTCCCTTCGTCCTTCTCCACTATTACCCCCCCCCTCCATTGTCCCCTTGTCCTCCCCACCATTCCCCACTCCCTCGTCCGATGCCTTCCCAAATAGTCTGATGTTCCCATCACTGAAATATAAGAAAAACAGTTAAAAAATTAAATGAAAATATGAAAAAATAAAAAAATAAACTATACTCACGAAATGAACGGTATAGTAAACAACACAGCTCAATTCCAACATAATTCACACAAAATAATTAAATCAAATGAAAATCAATGAAAATCTATGAATATTCAATTTATCAATGAAATCAGAAACACTGAAATGAAATTGTAACATATTTAGTATAGCATGTGTGTTGCTCTTACATGCAACAATGGTGCTCTTTTTCAAGAAATGCATAGTTTTACCTGTCACAGGTGTGGCATCTATACTTATTCTTACAAAACGAACGGTATGGTAAACAACACAGCTCAATTCCTACACAATGTCACACAAAATAATTCAATAAAAAATAAAATAAATCGAAATCTATGAAAATAAAATTTATTAATGCAATCGGAAACATTGAAATGGAATTTGTGACTTATTTAGTAAAGTGTGCATGTTGCTATTATGTGCAACAGATGGCGCTGTTTTTCAAAAACGCATGTTTTTACCTGTCACAGGGGTGGCATCAATATAGTAGGTATATAAATAGACGCGCCCATTCGAATGCAGCGTTGTGTCAAAATGTCAAAGCAATCGGTAAAGAGGTTTCGAAGATTTCCCTCACACGAAAAACACAGTTTTCAGAAAAAAACATTTTTTTTACTGTCACAGACGTAACATCTTTATAGTATGTATATAAAAACCTGCTCGGATGCAAATGGAACATTGTGTAAAAATTTCAAAGCAATCGGTGAAGAACTTTTGAAGATTAGCGGTTATGCACAAACGAACATTTCCATTTTTATTTATATAGATTTTTATTTATATAGATGGTTGAGACGGTTATACAACTACTACTGTTTTATGAAAACACGTCTTTATATCTGTCCATTTTCTTCATATAAGCGGGTGTTTCTTTTTCTTTATATGCTCACCTGCTAATGGTTTGGAGCCTATTTTTTTTTTTTTTGCAGGATATTCCTGCATGGGCCCTAAGGATCTGGCTGGCGCACTAAGTGTTGCTTGTTTCTGTTTTACTTGGGCGGAGTATGAGCATTTATGGCTCATATGGTCGCTTCAGTAAGATTTTGCCATATGTGTTTAACAACTTCTGCTCTGTTGAATCTAAGTTGAAATCTTAATGGGTTTGTAACTGTGCACTGTGTTAGATAATGTTCCAGTGGTCTGTCGGGCATTTCTCCAGTACTGACATTTCCTCTTATCTTCCGGAACCTGTAAGCCTATTTCCCATCCACATGGGTATCCAAGCCTGATGCGGTGTAAGTGTACTTCTGTTGTTCTACTGCTCCCTTTCATCAAACTAAGAGGTTCGCAGTTGGTTGAATTCTTGTACCAACCTGCAGATCCTGATGTTGCAACTGCTGTGTTGTGGTCACTGTACATCTTTTGCATTGCTCTGTTTCTAATTACTTTTTTAATCTGTGATAGATTCTGTGGGATGTAAATGTCTACATTTCTTCTCTTAGTTGCAAGTTTTGCAGCTTCGTCTGCATTGTCATTTCCTATTATTCTCACATGACTTGGCACCCAGTTGATAAGTACCCGACGGCCTTGTCGTTTGAGTGTTTGCATTAAAGATATGACATTTGTGATCAGATGGATGTTATCACATATGTGGTCTTGTTGCAAGGCTTCAATGGCGGGTTCTCGAATCTGTATGTATGATAACATGTTGTCGGTGTTCAGCAAGAGCATGTTCCAAAACCTTTTGAATGGCAAGCATCTCTGTTTGTAAAGTCGAACACCCATTTGAGAGTCTCCAACTATTTACAAAGTTTCCTGCTTTAACTGCAGCTCCGGTTTCTTGTCTCTGCTGGTCTACTGATCCATCTGTGAAGTAAGTGAAGCTGTTGGATGCCAAGTTTGCTTCTATATGCATCTGTGCTATGTTACGTAGCAGATGAGGATTTGTCTGGTTCTTTTTTCCTTCAATAACCATAATCTTAAAGTCTGCTGGCGGAGATTCCCAAGGGCTTGCATAACAAAGTCTGCATGTATTTCGTCGACACCCTTCTCAGTGACTGTGTTTGTTATTTCGAATGTATTGATGGTGTTTATCGCACACTGGGTCCACCTGTTGCTATTGGAGGCTCTTCTGTCCAGAGTTAGTGCTCCAGTGATTATATCTTTAAGTGAACTGATTCTAGGTCTAGTCAAGATCTTGGTGAGCATGCACGCAGCGATCCCTTTTACCCTTATTTCAATCGACGTTTGCTTGGTTTCTAGTCTTAGGTTCAGTATTTTAGTCCATCTTGGAGCTCCTGTTATGATTCGTAATGCATCGTTTTGAATAACCTCAACGTTTGTCCACTGACCAGAAGAAAGAGTGAGTAAGGCAGGCACTGCATAATCAACTAGGGAACGAACGGCGTGTATGTAAAACATTCTTAACACTTTGTGTCCCGCTCCTAGACGGGGCCCTTTGATTGCTCTCTTTATATTTAGTCGTGGTTTTGCTTTCTCCTTCACATATTGAATTTGCTTGTTGAATGTCATTTTAAAATCTATCCACACTCCGAGATATTGGTATTATGTAACCCACTGAAGGTTAATATCTTGAATGCGTAGGTGTATGTCTGGAGTGTGGCCGCCTAGTCTCATTGCCTTAGACTTCTGTGCAAATATTTTTAGCCCTAAAACGCTGCATTCAGATGTTACTTTATCTAATGCACCTTGTGCTTTATTTAGAAGTGAAGGACCTGTAATGACTAATGCTATATCATCAGCATAGCTTAGCAATTTAGCCCCTTCTGTAAATGTCATGATAACAAGGTTTTCCATAAGGATGTTAAAAAGACTAGGACTGAAGACTCCTCCTTGTGGAGTCCCATTCTCATGCAAGTGATAGTCCGGCACTTGTCCTTGCAACTTTACACTGGCATACCTGTGACATAGGTAATCTTGAATCCATGCTAGCATATTTCTCTTTACACCTTTTTTAACTAAGGTGTGTAAAATTGCTTGCGGGCTTGCAAGTTCGAATGCTTTTTCTAGATCAAGGAAGATCACTATAGCTGGACCTGAGTTAACTGTTCCTAGTAATGTTGCTATGCAGTTGGCAGTACCTACTCCTCTAGTGACGCCAAATATGTGTTTATGCAGGTCTCCAGTCTTCCACAGTAGCCTGTTGACCAGACCACACACTAGAAGGTGAAGAGACGACGACGATTGACTGTTTGCCGCCGAAGGTGGCTAGTTTATTGTGCACCCTATACTCATCTCAACCCGTTCTCGCACTTGCTTATAGTCAATATTGGCTTATTTAATAAGTGCATATGTGACATACTAATTGATTGTAAATATTTTTGTTTACCTTGAAAAGCTTCATAGAAAACACCGACCTCACCTAACCTTCTTATTATGTTAAGATAAGCATCTTATTGCTTCTTAATTACAATTATTACTTTGCCCAATATTGCAACGAGCATAATATGCACTTAGGTAATTATTATCTTGTAGAGTATGGTTATGATGCCTATGTTTATCTTTCCTATTCCTGAATATTTGACCTGTAACCCAAGAATGTTGACAGAACTGACAAGTATTTTGCCTCTGAAACATTCTTTCCTGCTCTCTAGACAAGTTTTTAGGGAAGTTGGGGTGCTGAGCATAAATAGTTTTCCAAGAGGCTTCTAACGTGGTAATAAAATGATTAACTGCATCTGGAACTACATATGAATAAGTTTCTTCGACATTTAACTCTCTGTCTAATATCATGTGTGCATATGCAATGGCTTTATGTCTACTTTCAATCACTCCTCGCAGATTTTGACGGTCTAGAAGACACTCGAAGTCATAGAAGGCAGTGTGAGTCGGGGTATAGGTTCTCCCATAATTATTAAATGTTATTTTCTCATTGGGATTATAGAATGAAAATACCTGGGACACAGTGCATGACTCTTCTTGGGCCTTAATCTCATCTGGGAGAGTGTGTAATAAGCATATATGACAGAATTTATAAGAGTTAGGAATTCTACCGTGGTTATGGTTAATATCCCTTGCAAAATTGCTAAAGTCTTTGATCAAGCATAGATGCTTGCCTTCTAATAATAACAGAGAGACTATCATCATACTTTTCCTGACGCTTCCTAGCTAAATTAAGGTGGTATCGGTTACTTTCATGAGTTACTGTATACATATAAATGCTTATTTTACTAAGCTTTTCTATTTTCCTAAGAGTATCAAAGGATACGGGGAATTTAAATTCATCTGCCCATGGTACGAATCGTTTACACCATCGAATAGTTTGTAATTCTGAATAATGTTATGCATAGTCCGACCGCGTGCTAGGCTTTTATATGCAGCACTGCATTGCAATAAACCCTCGTCTCCTTCACTTTTAGGGTTAAATACGAAATCTCTACTGCTAAGGTTAAATACAAAAATCCCTTTAATTTAGCAGGATAAGTTACGTAAGTTCCGAGGTGCATGGGGTGACGGATATAAGAGAAATTAATGACGAAGCCTGACATAGAATGGATTCCTACGCTAGAGGATTGAACATTTTTAAGGCAATCATCAATTTTAGCGGTCATTTCATCGACCCGAGAATTAACAAGGACTTCTACCTCGTCTTGCGTAACAGTTTGGATTTCGTCTCTAATTGAGAACACTTCATCTAATATTTCTACTTCACGGTCGGCAAGGTTGAGTTTTTTCAAAATCAGGCTTGTGTCCAGGTAGATATAAAAAGAGGGGGGGGGGGAATTGTTCTTGTATTTCTCGGAATTGACTGCCGATGTATTCTATAAAATATCCCTTATACGTACTAATATTCAATATAGGGTTAGCATCTAAATGGCCAGGAATTGAGAATGAATGTCTCGAGAAGGCACCTTCAAAATGGTTACTGACCTCTGAGACCTGAGGAACAACTTGAACTGCATTATCTACCTTGGGCGAATCTGGAGCAATAAAATCACCTTCTTCATCTGACGATGAGAGATCATGGATGGGGGGGGGGTTCCACTTCCTCTTCACCTGAGGATGAATGTTCTTGAAGGTTACCGTCTGGCGTATCTTCTGGGTCCTGTGAATGCGGGGTTTGACTGTGTACAGGAGTGCTCCTCTCAGAGGGTTGTGTTGAATCTGGAGGCGAGTCACTTTCTGTAAAAAAATATAACGTTAGTAATGAGAAGAATGAATAAACATTATTAATGATGAGGAAAACAACGTTATAAAAATAAATAAATAAAGATAAATAAATACATACTAATACTTACAAGCTGGGTTGTTGAATCCTCCTCCTCCGCCGAGTACAGGATTCTTCTGGGCGCGAATTGGAACTTCTGTAATGTAAAATTTTTCTGTATTAGTACATACTACTTGTATTGTACACTGTTTACATACGTTAAAATATACAGTTATTAACTTTTTAAATTACGAAAAAATATGGTAAAAACGTGTGGCTATTTATGATGCGGCGACGATTGGGATGGGGTTCGGCAATGTTTCTGGCTTTGATTTGATTTTGATTGTTGCCGCCGAAAGCGGCTAGTTTATTGTGCACCCCATACTCATCCTGTGAGCGGTAGCGCAAAAGCATTACAGAGGGCACAAAAGGTTTTTATCAAACCTCATCTTAGATTATTACATAAGCAATTTCATCTCTCCTTCATACCTTATAGTTACAATGTCAGCTAGTTACAGAGAAAGTGCTATTTCAAGAGCTACATATTTACAGTAAGTCATCATACATTAATGGTAGGTCTTATCGCTAATACATAATAGTTTGACTAATGGGGATATTACAGAGTCATAGGGGAGCTTCTGTTTATTATTAGTCCTCACAATACCATACTTGTTTCTGAATCTCACATGTCGTTCATCTACTGGAAGCGAAATGTGGATACAGTGCAAGGATTTCAGGTAATTTATCCATGGTAATAAGATAGGTTGCCATATCATACAGAGTGAGCTTAGATTTATCTCTAAATGGCTCAATTTTACTACAATCCAAGATATAGTGTTCGAGTGTGTGTCCCTGTCTCTGTCCACACACTTTACACTTTACTTCATCTAGATCCCTATAGAAGCCGAACTGCCAGAGATACTTGTAGCCAAGTCTTATACGAGCTGTGACAACATCTGTTGGTCTACTGACTTTGTTACTTGCCCCATACACATGTTTTACTTCACACATTTCATTGTGATGAACAATGGACCTGCTAGTTCCAGTTTGCACAGTTCTACTTTCTTCAAATTCATCCAGGAGTCCTCGTCTAATGACACTTTTAAGGGACCTATTTGATAACTCAAGATTCCGTTCAATACTGTCTTTATTTACTGCAGCCTTAGCAAGGGCGTCAACTTTGTCATGTTCCTGCATGCCATTGTGAGAAGGAATCCACAACATTTTTATATTTACCCTCTTGCTAAGTATTCTTATATATCTACGTCTAGCTTCCAAGACAAGCACGTTATTACTTGATTGCAAACTGTTTATTGGGTTGATGGTTCCTGGTTGACGGACCAACGACAGTACGGGTAGGCTGTAGAACCATGAACTGAATTAAGAATATTATATATAAATTAGATGTACTCACCTAGTTGTACTCACCTAGTTGTGTTTGCGGGGGTTGAGCTCTGGCTCTTGGTCCCGCCTCTCAACCGTCAATCAACTGATGTACAGATTCCTGAGCCTACTGGGCTCTGTCATATCTTCATTTGAAACTGTGTATGGAGTCAGTCTCCACCACATCACTTTCTAGTGCATTCCATTTACTAAGTATGGTAAATTCGAGCTGCCTCGTATGGGCCAATAGGCCTTCTGCAGTTTCCTTTGTTCTTATGTTATGTATGTTCTTAAGTACTGTGACACTGAAAAGTTCTTTCTAATGTCTCTGTGGCTCATTTGGGTACTCAGCTTCCACCTGTGTCCCCTTGTGCGTGTGCCACCCGTGTTAAATAATCCATCCTTGTCGACCCTCTCAATTCCCCTGAGAATTTTGTATGTGGTGATCATGTCCCCCCCTAGCTCTTCTGTCTTCCAGCGACGTGAGGTGCACTTCACGTAATCTGTCCTCATAACTCATGCCTCTTAGTTCTGGGACTAACCTAGTGGCATACCTCTGAACTTTTTCCAGCTTCGTCTTGTGCTTGACTAGGTACGGACTCCATGCTGGGGCTGCATACTCCAGGATTGGCCTTACATATGTGGTATACAAGGTTCTGAAGGATTCTTTACACAGGTTTCTGAAAGCAGTTCTGATGTTAGCCAGCCTCGCATAGGCCGCTGATGTTATTCTTTTGATGTGGGCTTCAGGAGACAGGTTTGGCGTGATATCAACTCCCAGATCTTTCTTTCTGTCCGTTTCGTGAAGGACTTCATCTCCCATTCGGTATCCAGTGACTGGCCTCCTAGTTCCTCCTCCTAGTTTCATTACCTTACATTTACTTGGGATGAACTTTAGTAGCCATTTGTCGGACCATTCCTTCAGTTTGTCTAAGTCATCTTGTAGCCTCATACTATCCTCCTCGGTCCTGATCCTCCTCATAATTTTCGCATCATCAGCAAACATCGAGAGGAACGAGTCAATTCCTTCTGGAAGATCATTTACGTATATCAGAAACAGTATAGGTCCAAGGATTGATCCCTGTGGGACTCCACTGGTGACTCCCCGCCACTCTGAGACCTCACCTCTCACGGTGACTCGCTGTGTCCTGTTGCTTAGGGACTCTCTTATCCAGTGGAGTACCTTCCCTTTCACTCCTGCCTGCATCTCCAGTTTGTGCACTAGTCTCTTATGTGGTACTGTGTCAAAAGTTTTCTGGCAGTCCAGAAATATGCAGTCTGCCCAGCCCTCTCTCTCTTGCCTGATTTTTGTTGCCTGGTCACAGAATTCAATTAATCCTGTTAGGCATGATTTGCCATCTCTGAACCCATGCTGATGTTGTGTTACAAAGTTCTTTTGCTCCAGAGGTTCCACTAGCTTTTTTCTCACAATCTTTTCCATCACTTGCAAGGAATGCAAGTTAGGGACACTGGCCTGTAGTTCTGTGCCTCCTGCCTATCACCCTTCTTGTATATTGGGACTGCATTGTACGTATGTATGTATGTTTCAGTAACCATATATATATATATATATATATATATATATATATATATATATATATATATATATATATATATATATATATATATATATATATATGCAAACAAGCCTGAATGGTCCCCAGGACTAGATACAACTGAAAACTCACACCCCAGAAGTGACTCGAACCCATACTCCCAGGAGCAACGCAACTGGTATGTACAGGGATGCCTTAAACCACTTGACCATCACGACCGGACATAAGGAAGTGATAGCCGAGGCTATATGAACCACTTCCCCGCCGGCACCTGGATGGTTATCTTGGGCATAGCATTTTATCAAAT
Source organism: Procambarus virginalis (assembly GCA_020271785.1). NCBI lineage: Eukaryota > Metazoa > Arthropoda > Malacostraca > Decapoda > Cambaridae > Procambarus > Procambarus virginalis. The sequence goes on from WNGS01004946.1 coordinate 27,615,149, forward strand.
CACCTCATTTTTTGGGGCAACACGTGAGGAACACAAATGCAAACAAGCCTGAATGGTCCCCAGGACTAGATACAACTGAAAACTCACACCCCAGAAGTGACTCGAACCCATACTCCCTGGAGCAACGCAACTGGTATGTACAGGGATGCCTTAAACCACTTGACCATCACGACCGGACATAAGGAAGTGATAGCCGAGGCTATATGAACCACTTCCTCGCCGGCACCTGGATGGTTATCTTGGGCATAGCATTGTATCTAGTCCTATCTAGATCAGATAGTATCTAGATCAGTTGTATCTAGTCCTGGGGACCATTCAGGCTTGTTTGCATTTGTGTTCCTCACGTGTTGCCCAAAAAATGAGGTGATTTGATAAAATGCTATGCCCAAGATAACCATCCAGGTGCCGGCGGGGAAGTGGTTCATATAGCCTCGGCTATCACTTCCTTATGTCCGGTCGTGATGGTCAATTGGTTTAAGGCATCCCTGTACATACCAGTTGCGTTGCTCCTGGGAGTATGGGTTCGAGTCACTTCTGAGGTGTGAGTTTTCAGTTATATATATATATATATATATATATATATATATATATATATATATATATATATATATATATATATATATATATATATTTATGTATATATATATATATATATATATATATATATATATATATATATATATATATATATATATATATATATATATATCTTTAATAGTTTATTGTAAGTATGAAAACGTAAAATACGAGAAATCATGTGGCACTTACGATATGCACAATATAGTTGTCCACAGCTAGCGCAGGTAACGTTGGAATGCCCAGGTGGTGTGGTAAGGGGAGGGGGGGTAGGGGGGAGTGGCGGGCCAGATATTATGGCGACTGTGAGATAAGATTAAGGTGGTAACACTTGCTGGATGTGGTAGACTTAGCGGCGTCTGGCGGGGGGGGGGGGGGGAGGGGTAGTCCGGGAGATTAATGACGGCTGATGTAGCCAGGTAATGGAACTTTTAGTTACTTATATAGAAATATACTCGTTTTGTAAGTAAGAATTTACTTAAAGCATACAGTCTAAAATATCTGCTCATGGCCGTAGAGTTTATTTTCAGTAAGATGGGAGCGAACTTTGCCCCTGAATTTTTCTATAAGAAACTTCTATGAATTTTGAAATTATTTTCAATTTCTGCCATAAGAAACCTTTAACTCCAAATCGGACACTGGGAAATTTATCAGGAAGCCCGACACGCCAGTGGTCATTGAGCTGGAAAAATGCCAATCACCGCTGTGATGTCATCTCTAAAGCTAGCATGGTACAGGGTGATGCTGGAGCCATCTGTGGACCAGAGCATGGTACAGGGTGATGCTGGAGCCATCTGTTGACCAGAGCATGGTACAGGGTGATGCTGGAGCCATCTGTTGACCAGTGTATGACGGTACAGGGTGATGCTGGAGCCATCTGTGGACCAGAGTATGACGGTACAGGGTGATGCTGGAGCCATCTGTGGAC
>WNGS01004946.1:27629363-27639363 GCA_020271785.1 Procambarus virginalis
CAAGACATTAAATACCAGGCATGAGGCCGTGCAAAGTGAGAGGTATATTGGCAGTCCGTCCTATGTGGCAACTGTCAACATGGGGTCACAGAACGTGGCAATGTGATCAGCAATTAGGTGTGGGTGTTGCAGTGGCTATCACGACACCAAGCAGTGTCTGGCCAGCTTGCACCGGGTGGGGTTGGCGGGGTAATACCTAGATGTGTCAACTGCAAGCAGTCCCATCATGCCTGGACAGGTATTGCAGCAAGAGGCCTGGCTGCAGGGCTGAGAAGGACGCCGACGCAGACAGCAGGTGGACCAGTGAACAGGGGCGGAATGGCTCCGTGAACATACCACAGCAAGCCAGGGTACAGCCTCCAGTAGGCAGACAACAGCCTGGGTAGTGGTGGAGGGACCCCCACCACCCCGCACAGGCCCAACCAGACCCCCTCCCTCTCACAAACCCACTTACCTCTACCCCACTCACTACCCCAACCTTATCCCCCTCACTAACCCCAACCCTACCCCACCCAACAACCCCATTCCTGCCTCATCACCCATACCCCCTAACGCCCCCCAGTCAACCAGCCCTTCCGCCTCTCAGGCGACCCTCCCTTCCCCCCCCCACTCTACCACTCCTCCTCACCACCCACCAGCCAACACCTCACTGACTCCAGATAAAACAATGCCGCCCGATATGGAAGCAATGATTACCCGCGTGATAATAAATCACCCACTCATGCAAGAACTAATGAGGAAGCAACAAGAACTAATGAGCAAGCAAATAAACTTGAAACTACCCTATGTACAATCCAGAAGACCCAGGGGGACATACTTCACATGCTGCAGGGCGTGAACTTGTTTCTGGCGAGATCAGCAGGTTGCAACTGCATGCATGAGGATGCAACACGAGCCACGGCACATAACAGCAGACTCGGTACTATCGCTGCCCTAGTGAACACACACCACCAGTGAACCACACACCACCAGTGAACACACCACCACCACATGAACACAACACCACCAGTGAACACACCACCAACACCAGTGAACACAACACCACCAGTGAACACACCACCACCCACCACCACCAGTGACACAACACCCCACAGCACCACAGTGAACACAACGACACTAGTGTACACAAACCATTGACCACTGGCACCCATACAAACAGTACCACCAGCACATGACGGTGGGGCAACACCACATACAACACCACCAGTGCACACACTCTCACCAGCAACAACACCGCACACAGCACATCTGATGACCAACACCTCCACGATGGATAACCACGGTGAAGAAAGTCTCACTATCCTACAATGGAACTGCAATGGCGTACGTAATAGAATTAATGACATCATACAATACGCTCGTGAACACCAAACTGACGTCATAGTGCTACAGGAGACGATGGTAGGTGATGACTTCAACCCAAGGTTCAGCGGTTATCGCAAGTTCTCCCTGCCCTCTGGGGAAAGAAAACGGGGTCTCATCACTTTTGTAAATAACACACATGACCGCACAGATTATTGATGACCTGCACATGGGGGATGAGTTTGAATCACTGGGAGTAACCATTTACTTAAACAATAATGCCCTACATATAATCAACCTATATGTGCCACAGAGTAAACTTGACCTTGACACACTGCCTGAATTTATTAATGAGGAACCTACCCTGCTGGTCGGTGACCTGAATGCCAGACACCCACACTTTGGTGCCAACTGTCATCAGCCCAATGTCAATGGACGGAAACTGTCACTCTTTGTCAGGGGAAGTGAAAACCTTAGAGTCCTGGGTGATGAACAGCCAACTCACCTCAGAGGAGGAAGATTAGACTATGCTCTCCTGCTGAATGCACAGGACACGGATGCCAGTACACACATTGTGCACAGTTTATGTAGTGACCACTGGGCACTAATTACCACCGTCGACATGAGCAAGAGAAGGAAAGAGACAAATAAAAGAAAAGGTTATCACTCGGACCAGATATGAGGCCGCACTTCATACACAAGATGAGTGACTGGTTCACGAATACCAAATCCCAGAAGACATTGACACATTTGTTGATGACCTTAATCACCAAATTGAGAGCTGTCTAAGAGTTCCGCGCCGTACACCTGGGCGAAGTAACCCTCAGAGGAAGAAAATAAAATGGTACGAGACTGATTACATAAAGATGCTTAACGCAAATGTGCGAGACATGAGTAGAGAGTACCGGAGACATCCACTGAAAGTAACCAAGAGTTGTTTAAAACTGTGTGTCAAGTAGCCAGGGAAGAGAAGATTAAAGAGCGGGAAAGACAATGGCTTGAGTTCACTAGCTCTATTGGACGGGAAACATCTGCAAGACAAGTGTGGGCAAAAATTCAGATAGCTAAGGGTGGCAGAGCCCGGCCTGCGGCTCACAAAGACCCCCAGGGTAAGGCTGAAGAACTAATTCACAAGTGGAGTGATGCAGCATCCTCCTCCTCCCTCCCTGCAGAAATCAGCAGGGAACAGCTCCTGCGACATGATGACAGAAGGATTAGGATAACAAGAGCACTGTCTAGTGATGACGAATATGGGGAACCAATCACAGCCCAAGAAGTAGGGGCGCTATGAAAAAGGGTAAAAGTACAGCACCTGGTGAAGATGGCGTCACCTACGACATACTCAATGCACTGTGTGAAGTGTCTGGGAATCCACTACTCCACCTGTTTAACAAGTCATTCCTAAGTGGAGTGTTGCCCACACAATGGAAACACGCAATAATTGTTCCCATACCGAAGCCTAATGACCCTGGTAATTACAGACCTATCAGTCTCGTGTCATGCACCTGCAAGATGCTTGAAAGGATCATTCTAAACCGACTGTTGCACAAAATAGGCAGGTTAGGGGAGGGGGTCAATGGATTTGTTAAAGGACGGAGCACAGCAAATTGTATAGTTAATTACTTGGCTAATGACACGGCTAGGTACTCTGTATTTGTTGACATCAAAGGAGCCTTCGACAAAGCACAGGGGATTGCGATCCTGGACGAGCTTGCATGCATGGGTGTCAAGGGAAGACTCATGAAATGGGTTGAAGACTACCTCACAGGAAGGAAAGCCAAGGTTTGCTTCCATGGAGCAGTCTCCAGAACAATGAATATGGAACTCGGGACCCCCCAACGAGTCTTAAGCCCTACACTATTCAATGTACTTATGAACGCCATTGCAAATATTGATTTTCCGGAAGGAACACAACAAGTGGGATATGCAGATGATGTCCTAATACAAGCTCCCACCTTGGGAAAAATTGAACAGTCCATTGAACTCCTTGGAAGGAAATGTATTGAGCTCGGTTTCACTCTCTCCACAAACAAGACGAAGGCATACTCCCATCGCAAGCGGAGAGCAAATGAAGAACTGCAAATTAATGGTGTAACACTTGAATGGGTTGACCACTATCGGTACCTTGGCGTCACTGTCGGCTCTAACAGGGAAAGAAAGAGGAGCTCAATCAACTCATAGGAACATGCAAAAGTCGACTCAGGGCACTGAAAGCTATGACCTGGAATGGACATGGAGCCTCTATTGCCGTGCTTAAAATGATGTACACAGCCTATGTGCGCTCCGTCATAGACTATGCCGCACCAGTTCTGTGCACCTACTCCCAAAGCGATATAAAAAGGCTTGAAAGCATTCAAAATGAAGCCATGACAATCATTCTTGGAGTTCCAAGGACTGCCAAAACGTCCAATCTACGAGAGGAGTTGTCCCTTCCCAGTGTTAAAAGCAGAATTCAGGAGCTGAATGCTAAGCTTGCAATTAGGATAGCCAGAGATCCCCATTACAATGATATTGCTAAGAAAAACTGAGCTCTGTGCTACTTTCAGGGGGAAACAGGAGAAGCAAAAAATGGCATCACAGATCAGTCTGCTACCTCGAAGAGCTTCACCTGCTTGAGCAAGCCCGTGAGCTCCTGCCTGTAGAGAGGTTACCTCCCTGGGAGGATGACTCGTGCAAGATCAATCAATGAAATGGCAACGAAAAAATCCAACATGATACCACAAGAAATGAGGCACAAGTATCTCGAGGAATTTATAAAGAAGCCGGAGATGAACTAGATCAAATCTACACTGACGGGTCATCTAATCCTGTCAATGGCAGGGCTGGTGCAGCATACACGGTAATCAAGGATAATACTTTCCAACGCAGACATGAAGAAAAAGCACGTATTGAGAACTATGCTTCTTCAACGCAAGCAGAGCTAACTGCCATTGTTATGGCGTTAAGTTTCTTGAACGGAACACTAATGGTGCAGTGATTTGTACCGATTCAAAAGCAGCACTGCAAAGCCTAAGTAAAAATCGGGCAGAAAATCTTGCAATAGTCGCTGAAATTAAGAGAGCTGTGAGAGTACTTACCAATCAGGGAAGAGTCATCAAGTTTCTGTGGATCCCCTCCCATGTTGGAATATGTGGGAATGAACGAGCAGATGTGCTGGCTGCTGAAGGCGCTGAAGGAGACCATATTGAATACTTCATACCCAAGACTCTCCTACAAATTAGAGGTATTGTCAGGCAACATCACCGTGACAAGGTAACTGAGGAAAGAGGATAGAAGCACAAACCAGTGAATCTATACGATGGTACAACATGGTTGCAGCTGGCAATCCCAATCGTTATGGCCGAAGAGGAGGAGGACGAGTGAGAGAATCAGTGATAGCGAGAATCCGTCTTGGATACAAATATTCATGGAGATATGAATGGAAAACAGTTGATCAGCGAAGTTGCAGAATCTGTGGTGAGAGTGATGGACACCGCCTTGACCATTATCTACGTGAATGTGAACACCTGAGAGACATTAGAAACATGTGTAGAATAATAACCCCACATTGTTTGAGTTAGGAAAACATTATTTGTCAAATATTGATACTGTTCTTAAAAGATTTCCCCATTTTGCACCCGCAAGATAACGTAAGCTTTTAAGGGTTGATAGATGTTAATCTTCTTGTTTGAGGAGCTGTTCACTTGAGACAGTTAAGCAAGTCCCAGCTGTGTCTGGGTACAAGTGACAGGATGAACAACCCAGCGGGTTTTCTTCCTATTGGGGAGTGTTGTACATGCTGCTATGGCGGTGTGTCCACTCACAAGATGAGTGGCGCTGCCCAATAAACTCGCCCCTCGGGGCAAAATTTAAAAAAAAAAATTTAATTGTTATTGTGGCTGTTAAGATCACTTTAGCTGGCAGCATATTAAGTGATTCTTCCACTTTGCAGTATTTACCCGCATTGTGGTTTCATATGTTTCAATGACTGTAGAGTTCTCGTAACTTCCTTGTGCAAACGCAGCGTGATATTTAGCACGTCTGAACCTGTGATAAACACCAAGAACATTCTAGCATTTGTTAGTGTGATGAGAACCGGAATCGTTTGCCACCATAAAATATGACTTACCGTTCCTGTGGTAATCAGTTTGATTTGCAGAGGCTTTTTACTGTTATATGTTAAATAAAATTTATTTTGAAGAATCTGTTTATAATCTGAAGCCAATAAGTAGGAATGAATAGTTATTGTGTTTCTATGTTACAAGCTGTACATTGGGAGGCTGGCGACTGCTTCAAGCGCATTAACAGAGTTCAGGTCTTTTGTGTGTTGGATTACACTTACACGCCGAAGAGTGGACCAGGAACGGATCAAACATAGTTGAGGAAATGACCATTACATATGTCAAACAATGTGTGTCTTGATCAAGGTATTCAAGGCCCAAAGGCAGGTGATATGTTTTAGAGTGTCAAGGCGGTGCGTAGTCGGATGGCTAACACATTCAAGCAAGAAGATCGAGTTTGAGATTAGAATCAGAGAGGATGTCGGCCACAGAAGGTGCAGGTCTATAGTCGGACGACAGGGAAGATGAGGGACCCAGAGCAAGGTATGGGCCAGCTATAACGATTGTATACAGTCGAACTTTTGTGGGTGTGTGAATAGATGAGTAATGACAGGCTAACCCTGGGGATGGTCTTATGTGGTTCTTGGTGGGAGTTTAGGATGTTTGTGCGATGTATGGACCGGTTTGGGTCTATACCTTGGACTAACCAGTCCAAAGTATAGACCAGTTAAAATAGACTACACACCATTTTTGTACCGCCCGAAAATCGAACTCGGGATACTCAATTACAAGTCGAGAATATAGTCACAGTACTGTCGAGACAAAAAGGTTATCGGGCCTGTCCGGGAGCTGAACCCGAGCCTCTCGCATCCTAAGCAAGAATCATACCACTAGACTAACAGGCCTATATATATAAATATATCGGATCATGTATTTCTTCCGAAAAGGGTCAATGACGTTCCAGAACACATTTAAGCAAGGAATAATTTCCTTTTATTTGGAAATGTTTGCCTCACCGTACCTCCAAGGAGGGAAAATCACTTGCATTCTCGGTCATTAGGGCGATAAATGAATACCCAATGGGGGGGGGGGAATATCCTAGTTCACCGGCTTTCTCGAGTAAAACACACTCTTCGTAGAAATGGTAAGAAAACACATTGGAAACATACAAAATCAGAGTGCAAATCTCCAAGAAAATTGAAGAGGGGAAATATCTCAAGTGCTACTCGTGTCCTCACCAGTGACGATAAAATTATGGCTCGTGCCACAGCACGAGCCCAGCAAGGCAAGCACCCACCCAAAGCCCCACGAGACGACAACATCGTACCACCACCAGTCGGGACCAGTTAACAGTTGGATCCAGTAACTGTTGGTGAATCTCAGGTCTACAAAGCATCAGACCGTCAATCAGCATATACAACATAGCCTACTTTCTGTGGTAGGAACACACTTAGGGGGATCGATCACTATTATTGCTATAATTCCGCTTCACCAACACTATACTCACCCATTTGTCCGACCTGGCTTACTGTTCCAAGGTATGGCACTGACGGTACCACTCAACCTTATTCTTTCCTTAACTGAACAAACGCTATAGAAGCTCACTATATACTTGATCACTGCGTTTGTGGGCACTCCTGAGACTAGAAACTATCTTGTGTCTGTAACACTTCAATGTTTCCAGATAATTGACGTTAGTTCGCGGACGCCCACTGACACGCTTGTCTCTCACTACTCTCCTCTCACGACTATGAGACAGTCGTGAGTGTCTCTGAGAGTACCTGTGAGAATGAGTGTTGTGTTCTGTGGGAGTTTCTGTGGGAGTGGTGCGTGAGTGTCGCTGAGAGTACCTGGGGGAGTGAGTGTGTGAGTGCCTCAGAGAGTACCTGTGGGAGTGAGTGTGTGAATGCCTACGTATGTTTCTGAGACTACTTATTTCAGGACTTCTGTTATTTTTATCTGTGAGAACCTTAGTAAATTTATCTGTGAATCCCTCTGTGAGTGTCTCTCCTGAGTACATCTGAATCTTTATGAGAGTTTATGTAAGTGTCTCCGAACGTGTCTCCGTGAGTGTTTCTGCAAGTGTCTCATGAGTTTTTCTGTGGGTGCCTCTAAGAATACCTGCGTGGGTCTCTCTGTGAGTACCTATTTAAGTGTCTTTGTGAGTTCACTATGAGCGTTTCTGTTTATGTCTGACTGCTTTTATGAGCGCCTGTATTAGTTGTCTATGAGCGCCTGTACTAGATTGTCTATGAGCGACTGTATTAGTTTGTCTGTGCGCTTGTATTAGTTTGTCTATGTGCGCTTGTATTAGTTTGTCTATGAGCGCCTGTATTAGTTTGTCTATGAGCTCCTGTATTAGTTTGTCTATGAGCGCCTGTATTAGTTTGTCTATGAGCGCCTGTATTAGTTTGTCTATGAGCGCCTGTACTAGTTTGTCTATGAGCGCCTGTATTAGTTTGTCTATGAGCGCCTGTGTTATTTTGTCTATGAGCGCCTGTATTAGTTGTCTATGAGCGCCTGTATTAGTTTGTCTATGAGCGCTTGTATTAGATTGTCTATGAGCGCTTGTATTAGATTGTCTATGAGCGCCTGTATTAGTTTTTCTATGAGCGCCTGTATTAGTTTGTTATGAGCCCTGTATTAGTTTGTCTATGAGCGCCTGTATTAGTTTCTCTCTGACGCCTGTATTGTTTTTTCTCTATGAGTGTGTCTATGAGTCCTCAGCACTCTGAGGACGAGTGCTGTGGTGAACCTATGGTTCAGCGTGGAGGGAAGGGCATAGCGGCGAGGAACATTGAAGCGAGGGTCCCTCAAAGTGCCCCAAGAGAAAAGGGAGGATCGAAGCGAATTTTGGTTGTGGGAGATTCCCAGGTGAGGAATTTTGGACAGAACGTTTTGTGCCAGAGATAAAGGGAGAGGTTAAGGGTTTGCTATCCTGGAGCTGGTATTGGTGATATTGTTGGAACATGAAAGATATTATGACGGGAAATGGGAACAAACCCATTATTGTATTAGTGCAGGGGGTAATGATGTTGGGAGTTAGAAGTGAGGAACTAATACAGAAATTCAAGACAGCAATAGAATTAGTTAGGAGCAAGGGAGGAATCCGATCATATGTGGCATTCTTCCAAGAGAGGGAGTGGGAAATGAATGGATGTCGAGGGCACTTGGTGTCAATTGCAGGCTGGAAAGATATTGCAAATCTAATGCAATATCTCTATAGACAACTGGGAACACTTCTATGGAAGAAATGAAATGTATGCTCTGGATGGGGTGCATCTATCGAGAGCTGGGGTTGTTGCTGTTGCAAACTCGTGGAAGAAGTGGTTAGAGGTGTTTGTTTGGGTTTAAACTGTTAGTAGATAGAGGTATGGGAATTGATTTGGAGGAAGGATTAATAAAATTATGTGTTTGCGGGAGAAAGGAATTGGTAAAATGATCAGGGAAAGAGAAGGGCCTCAAAATAACAATTCACTTAGGGTATATTACACAAACAGTAGAAGTCTAAGAAATAAAATTAACGAATTAAATGCTCTTGTCTGCACAGAAAAAATAGATATTATCGCGCTTACCGAAACGTGGATGAATGTAGAAAATAGAGAACTATTAGCTGAATATCAAATAATTGGATTTAAACTATTTCACACAGATAGATATATTAGACGAGGAGGTGGAGTAGCCATATACGTTAGGGACAATTTGAAATGTAGTCTCAAAGAGGGAATCAAAACTGAGCCACACACAGAAACTATTTGGATAGAATTAAATGAAAAAGCAAATAATATTATAATAGAAGTTATATATAGGCCACCAAATTTAGACAGAACGGAAGCAAAGCATCTATGGGATGAAATATCTAGGGCATCTAGATCTAACAATATTTATGTCATGGGTGACCTTAATTATAGTGGAATAAACTGGTTGAACAAAACAAGGAATAATGAAGCAGAAGATTTTCTAGAATTAATTGACGATTGCTTTCTTACGCAACACATTAAGGAACCAACGCGGGGAAATAATATTATAGATTTAGTGTTAACTAACAGGGAAACACAAATTAATGACATCGAAATAGGGAGTGAGCTAGGGAACAGTGATCACAAAGAAATCAGATTTAGCGTAGAATGGAATAGACCTGTAGGAGAAAATTCTGTTAAAGTCCCAGACTTTCGAAAAGCTGATTTTAATAGCCTAAGAAATTTTTTAGGTCAAATTGATTGGAAAGTCTTGGGTATGGGGTGTGGGCCGGTCTTGGAGCGAAACATGAACCCAGCGATAGGTGATGTAAATTGGGATTTCAATGTGGATTCAATATATAACTTATTTAAGAATATTCTAAACAAAGCACAGGAACGTAGTATACCACACAAATTGAATAGAACGATTACTAATGACCCAAAGTGGATAACAAAGAATTTGAAAAACCTTATAGGTAAAAAGAGAGCTTGGTACAAAAGGATTAAAAATGGGAAGGGCACTTTAGAACAGGAATTCGTTCAACTGGTTAAAAATGTTAAAAAAAAAAGATAAGGAAAGCAAAAAGAAACTATGAAGTCCGTATAGCAGGGCAAGCAAAGACAAATCCTAAAGGTTTTTTTCAGTTATATCGAACTAAGACTAGGGAAAGGATAGGCCCATTAAAACTGAGACAGGTC
>WNGS01004946.1:27644382-27662475 GCA_020271785.1 Procambarus virginalis
TATATATATATACATATATATATATATACATATATATACTATATATATAATATATATATATATATATATTATATATATATATATATATATATATATATATATCCAGGCTGACCTACTTAGGCTCACCTACCTACTTCCCAGGCTGACCTACTTTCTAAGATGTTCGCCATCTTTCAACAATATTAAATTAGAAGAGTACGACAGCTTGCTGAAATCAACACTAGAAAAAGCCCTCAATCTTTCCCTCAGCGACTCACAGTGGAAACAGGCCTCCCTTCCTGTCAGACTCGGGGGCCTTGGCATGCGCACAGCAACACAAATTGCTGTACCAGCGTTCCTGTCCTCTTCAGTGGGGTCTGACAACTTGGTGAAGGAAATCCTACCTGAGCACCTAGTTCAACAGGCAGGGGTACATGATCCCAGCTTCACAGACTGCACAACCAAATGGGTCTCTCTCTCGCAGGACCAGCACCCCCAACCACCGCCTTCTGAAGCCCATAAGCAATTCAGCTGGGATCGCCCCATTGCCGACCAAGAAGCTGCGACTTTGCTAGAAGCTGCGACAACACCACATGACACTGCCCGACTTAGAGCTGCAGCAGCTCCCCATGCAGGTGATTTCCTATTAGCAACCCCAATGTCAGCAACCGGCACCCGTCTCACACCGCAGGCCCTCCGAATTGCCGTGGCTCTCCGCCTCGCTGCCCCAATCCACACCGAATACAGGTGTATTTGCGGCGAGGCAGAGGCCGACAGGTACGGACGGCATGGCCTTCTCTGCTAAAGGACAGGAGGATGGCATGCAAGACACAGCGAGGTCAATGACATTATTAAGAGAAGCCTTACCACAGCCGGTTGTCCAGCAGAGAGAGAGAGCCCCGTTACCTAATGTCCCGCAATTCTGATGAGCCTGTCGGTCGCCCAGACGGAATCACGGTGAACCCCTGGAAGAATGGTAGACAGTTGGTGTGGGACTACACTTGCGTTTCAACTTTAGCCAATACCTATGTTGACTTTAGTGCTACACAAGCAGGAGGAGCTGCCAATCACCGGGAAGCGGCCAAGTCACGTAAATACAGAGACCTTGAGCACCACTACAATTTTGTCCCGATTGCCTCAGAGACACTTGGTGCCTGGGGTAAAAGTGCTGCTAGCTTTTTGAAGGAGTTGAGGCCTAAGCTAATCGAAACAACTAGAGACCCTAGAGCTGCCAGTTTTCTTTTTCAGCGCCTTAGTGTGGCAATCCAGAGAGGAAATGCTCACTGCATCCATGGTTCCTGCCCGCTATCTGAGGAGCTGCAGGAGCTACTTGTGACAAGCAGCCTTGTACCCAGCATGTAATCAATATTGTAACTTTTGTACACACACACACATATATATATATATATATATATATATATTATATATATATATATATATATATATATATATATATATATATATATATATAACAAGCTTCCTGTCCCCAACAAAACTAATTATTATTATTAATGTTAAAATGTAATCTAACAAAGCATAATTAAACTAACATAGCCTCAGCTCTTTGCACCACTAACCGCTAACCACAACAGCATGGTCCACCATCACGTAAAAATTATCAGTGGTCTAAAATTGTTTTTTTTTACCCTTTATCTCAAAACTAAAACTTTCTGACCCTTTTCAGACACACTACCAAGTCCGTCCATTACCGGTAAGACGCACTTGTTGTATAATACACCTGTATTCTTCAGTTGTATTAGTGACTTGTATTATTGAGTGGAATCATACAGCTCTATGATTTTGTAGTGTTGTATCATTTAGTGCGATATAATTTAGTACTGTATGATTTAGTAGCGTTGTATGATTTATTAGAGTTGTATGATTTAGTACTGTATGATTTAGTATTGTATGATTTATTAGCGTTTTATGAATTAGTATTGTATAATTTAGTACTGTATGAAATTAAGTGTATGATTTAGAATTGTATGATTTAGTACTGCATGATTTAGTAGTGTTGTATGATTTATTAGTTGTATGATTTATTATTGTTGTAAGATTTAGTACTGAATGATTTAGTAGCGTATGATTTAATAGTGATGTATGATTTAATACTGCATGATTTAGATTGTTGTATGATTTAGTACTGTATGATTCGTAGTGTATGGTGTAGTAGTGTTGTGTGATTTAGTAGTGTATAATTTAGTACTGTATGATTTAGTAGTGTATGATTTAGGAGTGTTGTATGATTAAGTACTGTATGTTTAAGTAGTGTTTTATGATTTAGTACTGTATGATTAAGAAGTGTTGTATGAATTAGTACTGTATGATTTAATACGGTATGATTTAGGAATCTATGATTTAGTAATGTATGATTTGGTAGTGTATGTGTTGAAGTGTTGTATGATTTAATAGTGTATGATTTAGTAGTGTATGATTTAGTAATGTTGTATGATTTAGTAGTGTATGACTTAGTAGTGTCGAATGATTTAGAACTGAATGATTTAGTACTGTATAATTTAGTCCTGTATGATTTATTACTGTATGATTAATAGTGTTGTACGATTTAGTAATGTTGTATGATTTAGTACTGTATGATTAAGTAGTGTATGGTGTAGTAGTGTTGTATGATTTAGTAGTGTATGATTTAGTATTGTATGATTTAGTACTGTATGATATATTAGTGTTGTATAATTTAGTAGTGTTGTATGATTTATTAATGTATGATATAGTAGTGTTGTATGATTTAGTACGGAAAGATTTAGTAGTGTATGATTTAGTATTGTATGATTTAGTTCTGTGTGATTTAGTACATTATGACATAATAGTGTTGTATGATTTAGTACTGTATGACATTACTGTATGATTTAGTTCTGTATGATTTAGTAGTGTTTTGAGCCAACTCTGGCGTCTCTAAGAAATACTTTAAAAATACTGGCCGTCCTCCAAAAATGGGGAGGTAAATGTAACAGCACAAGTAGGTGCAATTATGTACTATTCATTGCAGTCAGGAATTGTACTTATTTTCACTTAGTATTAACACGTACTGTCAAATATATTGTGAATATTTGAGCTTACCTGAAAAGCTGAATAGAAAACTACAACCTAACCTAACCTTCTTAGTGTTTGAAGATTTGCATTGTATTGCTTCTTAATTAATTACACTTAGTACTTAACCTATAGCTATGTTGATTTACAGTTTTATTAAACAAAACTAAACAAAACTCTATAAAAAGTTGTAAAGTAACTCAGATTTTCATATTTTGTATAAAATCTTTATTGTTTAATAAAACTGAAAAAGACATTCCTGATATTTAAAACTTGTATATATAGGGAATTGAACTTGAAAGCTTCATCTTCAGAGTCTGTATGTCTTAACAGAAAACGAGGTGAATAAATTGAGAGGTGAATGTAACAGTTCCATAACTGCAATTATTTATTATATATATGACAGTAATGAAATGTACTTATTATACTAAATATTAAACCGTACTGTCAACTCGGAGGATGGGTTGCAGCCATATTACATTTTATTTTATTACCATTAAGTATGGCTTCGATCATAATGGTATTTTTAGTGTTAATGGTGTTCAGTTGTAAATGGAAATTAGTGGTTGAGGTGGTTACTGGGTTTGAGGTAGTTGTCCCGCTGTAGATGTCATTGGAGGGGGTTTTGGAATAGTTGTGTTAAGTGATGGATGTTACATTTTACGTTAGATGTACTAGAACTACTGCTACTGGTAGTAGTACTTCTTGTAGTAGTGGGAAAAAATAGTAGTAGTAGTACTTGTGGTAGTAGTAGCATTAATAGTTCTAGTAGTTGTAGTAGTAATAGTAAAGTACAAGTAGTAGTAGTAGTACTTGTAGTACTAATAGTGAAGTAAAAGTAGTAGTAGTAGTACTTGTTGTAGTAATAGTAGTAGAAGTGGTACTAGTTGTAGTAGTAGTAAAAGTAACGGTAGCAGTAGTAGTAGTAGTAACAGTAGTAGTAGTACTAGTAACAGCAGTAGTAGTAGTAGTAGAAGTAGCAGTAGAAGTAGCAGTAGAAGTAGTAGTAACAGTAGTAGTAGTAGTAACAGCAGTAGTAGTAGCAGTAGTAGTAACAGTAGTAGTAGTAGTAGTAGTAGAAGCAGTAGTAGTAGCAGTAGTAGTAGTAGTAGTAGAAGTAGAAGTAGTAGTAGAAGTAGCAGTAGTAGTAGTAGTAGTAGTAGCAGTAGTAGTAGTTGTAGTAGTAGAAGCAGTAGTAGTAGCAGTAATAGTAGTAGTAGTAACAATAGTAGTAGTAGTAGTAACAATAGTAGTAGTAGTAGTAACAATAGTAGTAGTAGTAGTAGAAGTAGCAGTAGAAGTAGCAGTAGAAGTAGTAGTAGTAGTAGTAACAGTAGTAGTAACAGCAGTAGTAGTAGCAGTAGTAGTAACAGTAGTAGTAGTAGTAGTAGAAGCAGTAGTAGTAGCAGTAGTAGTAGTAGAAGTAGTAGTAGAAGTAGTAGTAGTAGTAGTAGTAGTAACAGTAGTAGTAATAGTAGTTGTTGGGTATCTCGGGCTTTGATTCAAATATGGAATTATTTAATTATGAAAGTTAATATAATCGAAGGACCGCCCACTTTTGAGAAAAGTGGGAAAACAAATAAAGTGATTATAAAGCTGACACTATAGATGCCTATGTGTTTTAAATTACTTAACAATCACTTAAAGAGAATGAATGGACTGTATTATTAATTGATTCAAGTTAAAAGCCTCAAATATCAACATTGGGGAAGTATTTCTAGAAGTTCATATATATCTAGGAACCAGTGTGGTTCGACACCAGTTCATTAAGGATGTTAGTAAATTAAATTGAATATGGAATGAATTAGGTAATAGTAATTAGAGGCGAATGTGCCTCAGGATACTACAATAATATAGATTAATATTACTAAAATAAAGGGTTAGTAATATTGATCTCATTAGATCATTAAAGTATCTATATTGGTTAGTATCTCTACAATAACAATTAACAACTTAGCTGTGAAATTAAGTGAGATGAAATCGATTGCCACACTCCGCTGACGACGTATTGCGTCGGACAAATTGTTGCACGTGAAGGTGGAGAAGCCTAGCACCTCGGCTGACGTGGACCGGGAGCTGAAAGCCAATTACAATGTAGAACTCTTCTACGTAACTAACTACAGATACATACGGAATTCTTCCAAAATATCTTTAAACATTAATATAATATATTCCTATATAAATTGCTAGAAATAAATATTGCTAGAGAGGAGACATACTGGATTTTTGTTGTTATGGCTCAGCCTAACGACAACTACCCTAAAATATAACATGTGATCACAGTGTTACAAGAAAGGTTATTAATAGTTGCCGGGCCAAGTGTCCGTTGATGTAGGAACGATTCCAAGTCCCTCGTCTTCAGCTGCCGTGATAAGACAGTCAATTATGGGCTGGAGAATTGATTAGTTCCTTGGACACTGCGGTGATGTGCCGAGATTAACGTGGCACCGCTCTCGTGGTCATAGCAGCGAAAATTAAAGATACTACGCAAGTTCCTTGCAATAGAGCTTCTCTCTTGCACGTTGGTAACACGCCGCTAATATGGCGTCGTCCACGCGAGTGGCGTCTCCTTCCTCCACGCCTCTCTCGCGCATGCGCAACAATTTTAGTAGAAACGGAAAATTCTTTCCTTGTAATTACTCTACATAATAAGTAATGACAATAGGGTCGCAACTATAGGGAGTTATGTNTTTGGAGAACTGATTTTTCAATTACCATCAACAGTGAAAAGAAACATACGAAATATTGAGAAATTCGTGTTAGAATTATTATCTTACTTTTCGTTTATTTAATAATATATGTCTACAGGAAGACTGCTACCAATATATATATATATATTATATATATTATATATAGATATATAATATATCTATATATATATATATATATATATATATATATATATCTATATACATATTTTGTGATGAGAAAAATAGATAGTATCGCAGTCTCTCTAGGCAAATGGAATGCCAGTGATATAAAAAAGCAAAAGAAAAGTAAAAAAAAAAGTTAAGACTTCAATTTGTCTTCACGGTGAAGTAACTGTAGGATAAGACAGAGGGAAAAAACATTTAAAAATACTCTGTTTAATAGAAAACTGATGTTAAACAAATTACAAAACATAAAAAATATCCAGGCTTGGCTCTAATACAAAGTGTGCAAAACAACAAGATGAACAATCAAATTTACGTTACGTTAATGTACAAATAAAACATGGTGCGGGAATACTGTGAGCCAGACTGAATAACTAACTCTGTTACCATACCAAGATATGTCAACAGGTCTACTCAGTAAAGCACTCAAGAGTAATCTGAATCGTAGTGGGCTAGGTAGCTATATATATATATATATATATATATATATATATATATATATATATATATATATATATATATATATATAACCCTTCTTCTTCTTCGGAGCATCCTTTGTGCCCTTAAGATGAAGGATGGTGGAGTCAGACCCATTGCCGTGGGTAACATACTTCGGCGCCTTGTTGCTAGGGCAGCTGTCAGAAAAATTAACAAAGACGCTGCAACGATGCTTCGACCCCATCAACTAGGTTTTGCTGTCCCCCATGGCTGTGAAGCAGCAGCTCATGCAGCACGAGCCTATATCAAGCACCTCCCAGAAAATAAGGCATTAATTAAATTAGACTTTAAAAATGCCTTCAACCGGGTAAAAAGGGATGTGGTACTGGAAGCAGTTCGAACCAGCTTTCTTTGTCTACTTTCTTTCGTTTCAGCAGGGTACAGTAGGGAATCGACACTGTTGTTTGGGGAACATGAAGTTGTTTCCGCAGAAGGTGTCCAGCAGGGAGACCCACTTGCCCCTTTCCTTTTCTGCCTGGCAGCTAAGGATGTCACAAGCAGGTTGTCCAGCGAATTCAACATCTGGTTCCTGGACGATGGCACCCTGGCAGGGACACAGGAATCCCTGCTAGGAGATCTTCAGCTAGTGAAATCTAGGGGAGAGGAGTTAGGCCTTACACTAAATCCATCAAAGTGTGAAATCATCTCATTCAGCCAACCAATCATAGATGCAGTACGAATCTTATTGCCAGGAGCCCAAGTGATCGCTCCCACCGACAGTGTGCTGTTAGGGGCACCTCTGGGCTCGAACGCCATTGAGGTAGTCCTCGAAGAAAAGCTGAAAGACCTGAGGAGGATGGAGGCGCGAATAGGGGCTTTGGATGCTCACGATGTTTTGTACCTTCTTACAAGGTGCCTGGCCTTGCCCAGACTTACCTATTTCTTCAGGTGTGCTCCTTCCTTTGACAGCCCAAAATTAACGGAATACGACTCACTCCTAAAGACAATAACAATGAAAGTGTTAAACCTCTCCCTGCAAGATGACCAGTGGGACCAAGCAACGCTCCCAGTTAGACTCGGGGTATAGGTATTCGCAAGGCGATACAGTTAGCATTGCTGGTATTCTTATCCTCGACCAGTGCTACAAGTGAATTAGTGAAGGAAATACTACCAGAATACCTAAGGAACTCCATTGGGGTTCGTGATCCCAAATTTGTGGAAGGAGCTGGTCAGTGGGACACTCTTGGCAGTTCACACACCCAGCCAACAATTCCAAACGACGGTAAACAGGCCAAATGGGATAGCCCCATAGTGGAGAACATCGCCAAAGCATTGCTGGACGCAGCTTCTCAGAAGGACAGAGCGCGTCTCCAAGCTGTGCAAGCCCCCCATGCTGGGGACTTCCTGTTGGCAGTCCCTAATTCCGCCTTGGGCACCCGCCTGGACCATCGGGCCCTAAGTATTGGTGTTGCTCTGCGCCTTGCCGCCCCTATCTCTACCGAACACAGGTGTGTTTGCGGCCATGCACGGGCAGACCAATACAGCAGCTATGGTCTCATCTGTCGTAAGACACAGGGAAAGATTGCCAGACACGAAGCAGTCAATGACATCATCAAGAGAAGTTTGGCTACAGCTGGGTGTCCAGCACAAAGGGAACCCCAGTTGTGCAGACCTGACAACAGCCAAAAACGCCCAGATGGAGTCACCCTGCAGCCATGGAGGGAAGGTAACAGGTCATATGGGATTACACCTGTGCATCTACATTGGCTGATACCTATTTACATTACAGCTCAGCGGAGGGAGGTGGGGCAGCCACCTTCAGGAAGACCCAGAAAATCCACAAGTACAGATACCTAGAACGTTGTTACAGGTTCGTGCCGATAGGCTCTGAGACTCTGGGCGCCTGGGGTAAATGTCCACTCAAGTTTTTAAAGGAGGTTGGCGAGGAACTCATTGGGAAAACTAGAGACCCACGAGCAGCCAATTTCTTGTTCCAGCGACTCAGTGTCGCAGTTCAGAGGGGAAATGCGTGCTGTATCCTGGGTACGCACCCAACCTCCAAGGAGCTGGACGAGGTCCGTCATGTTCTCATGCTCCGTATATATATATATATATATATATATATATATAATATATATATATATATATATATATATATATTATATATATATATAATATATATATATATATAATATATATATATATATATATATATATATATATATATATATATATATATATATATATAACTGAAAACTCACACCCCAGAAGTGACTCGAACCCATACTCCCAGGAGCAACGCAACTGGTATGTACAGGGACGCCTTAAACCACTTGACCATCACGACCGGACAAAAGGAAGTGATAGCCGAGGCTATATGAACCACTTCCCCACCGGCACTCGGATAGTAATCTTGGGCATAGCATTTTATCAATCACCTCATTTTTTGCCCAAGATTACTATCTGAGTGCCAGCGGGGAAGTGGTTCATATAGCCTCGGCTATCACTTCCTTTTGTCCGGTCGTGATGGTCAAGTGGTTTAAGGCGTCCCTGTACATACCAGTTGCGTTGCTCCTGGGAGTATGGGTTCGAGTCACTTCTGGGGTGTGAGTTTTCAGTTGTATCTAGTCCTGGGGACCATTCAGGCTTGTTTGCATATATATATATATATATATATATATATTATATATATAATAATATATATATATATATGCGAACAAGCCTGAATGGTCCCCAGGACTATATGCAACTGAAAACTCACACCCCAGAAGTGACTCAAACCTATACTGCCAGGAGCACTCTGTTGGCATACAGGATCCCTTAACCGCTCGACCAACACGACCAGACAAAAGAGGATGGTAGCCGAGGCTATTTCCATCCCCCCGCCGGCACTCGGTTGGCAATTTTGGGCATGGTATTTTATCAAATCACCTCATTCTTTGGGGGCACACATGAGGAACACAAATGCGAACAAGCCTGAATGGTCCCCAGGACTATATGCAACTGAAAACTCACACCTCAGAAGTGACTCGAACCTATACTGCCAGGAGCACTCTGTTGGCGTACAGGATCCCTTAACCGCTCGACCAACACGACCAGACAAAAGAGGATGGTAGCCGAGGCTATTTCCATCCCCCCGCCGGCACTCGGTTGGCAATTTTGGGCATGGTATTTTATCAAATCACCTCATTCTTTGGGGCACACGTGAGGAACACAAATGCGAACACGCCTGAATGGTCCCCAGGACTATATGCAACTGAAAACTCACACCCAGAAGTGACTCGAACCTATACTTCCAGGAGCACTCTGTTGGCGTACAGGATCCCTTAACCGCTCGACCAACACGACCAGACAAAAGAGGATGGTAGCCGAGGCTATTTCCATCCCCTTGCCGGCACTCGGTTGGCAATCGTGGGCATGGTATTTTATCAAATCACCTCATTCTTTGGGGCACACGTGAGGAACACAAATGCGAACAAGCCTGAATGGTCCCCAGGACTATTGTTTGCATTTGTGTTCCTCACGTGTGTTCCAAAGAATGAGGTGATTTGATAAAATACCATGCCCAAGATTGCCAACCGAGTGCCGGCGGGGGATGGAAATAGCCTCGGCTACCATCCTCTTTTGTCTGGTCGTGTTGGTCGAGCGGTTAAGAGATCCTGTACGCCAGCAGAGTGCTCCTGGCAGTATAGGTTCAAGTCACTTCTGGGGTGTGAGTTTTCAGATATATATATATATATATATATATATATATATATATATATATATATATATATATATATATATATATATATATATATATATATATATATATATATGAGCCTTTGATGAAAAAATTTGAGGTAGCACTGTAGGACTCTGTGAAGTATGAATCGAGCCTGCTGAATGGATCAGTGAGAGTGGTGATCCAAGGAGATGGTGAGATTGTTCCTCTGATGCAAGGCCCAGCATAGTAAGTGCTGATTGGAGAACTGGGCTTGCAGTAGGAACCGAAGGAGATTGTGATACTTGATGTTCACATGGTGATAAAGGACTCAGCGAAGTTTGGAGAACTGATCCTGATGTAGGGACCAAAGAATGTTGAAGTCGAAGGAGAGGTTGAAGATATAACCTAGTAGATTGGAGGGATCGTTGTGTTGCACGCAGGGCAGGATGTTGAGTGGCTCCTCTCTGACGACTGTAGCTGGAGTGTATGATCCGATCTCGCTGCTGTATGATGGTGTTCCTATCGCCGGGGTGGAAGACTGAAAGTTTTCTAGTGCCTGGCAGGGCAAGAATGGAGTTAGTACAAGAAATTGGAGTTAGGAAGTTTAGTTTGTCTTAAAATATTTTAGCTGAGGGCTGGTAAAGTTGTCTGGAGGAGCACGTTTATTTGGATTTGGTTCGTAGAGAGAAGGATCTTTCCTAATGTTGGAGTAGATCGATAACTTAGAACCACTGTAGTCAGGCCAAGTACAACGAGAAGGATTAGACAATA
This sequence comes from Procambarus virginalis, assembly GCA_020271785.1. Taxonomy (NCBI): domain Eukaryota; kingdom Metazoa; phylum Arthropoda; class Malacostraca; order Decapoda; family Cambaridae; genus Procambarus; species Procambarus virginalis. The sequence continues at coordinate 27,655,195 of WNGS01004946.1, forward strand.
CCTTGGTGATGTTGGTTATCTTACTCAGGTCGTTGGAGGAGATGGTATCACACTTGTTCTGACTTTCCTGGCGGTGTCCGTACTGCGGGCACTGCTTCCCGAGGCGTTTCACAACGTCAGCAGCCGTACTGTTCTGGACGGAAACTGCTGTAGAATACCTGATGGTAGAACACGGGATAGAACACATAGGAACGTTACCCGAGCTTGTCTGGGAAAGAGGCTCGTCATAATTGTTGATGGTATGGCTGAACGGCTCAGAAGATACTGGTACCTGCATCATTGGTGCCTGAGGAGCGTTCAGCTTACCTGTCATCTAAGACATGGGACAATTCTTGACAAGGTGTTTAATATCTCGAATCATACCTGGCCAGTAGTACTCCTGTTTCAGGGCCTTGTAGGACTTGTAGAATCCGTAGTGTGAGCGAGATCCATGGACCAGACGTAAGATATCTGATCGTAGGCTGTTGGGAACTATCAGTTGTTTGATGTTGGCCCGACCGTCGACCTCCTTAAATTTCCTGGTTCTATAATGCCAGTATAACACTTTGTTTTCTAAAAAGAAACTAGGGATAGAGTTAGGTTGTGTCTCATCCTGTAAGAATAAAGATGTTAAGAATGAAGATGTTAAGGAGGGATCCTCTCTCTCCAACTTACGGAACTCCAGTACTGTGAGATTAGGTGGGAGGCTTGGAGAATCTTGAGGAACAGCTGCTGTAGCTGGTTTCGGGCGAGCAGCTGTGGCCCGCTTCGTCACCATAACAGGAGGGAAGACGTCGTCAGAATCTGTTGCATGTAACTCTTCAACCAACTGCAAGATAGGGTCTTCCACTGCTGAGTCACATACCTGGGGATCTTCCGTGATGATTAAATTCGCAGGTTGTAGATCTTCTGCCAAGTCGTTGCCCAGGAGAAGTTGAACTCCTGACATGGGAAAAGGCTTTTCCCGGATGGCGACTGGGACTTCACCTTGCATAAACGGACAATCCAGGTGGACTCTGGCAAGTGGATAAGGAGTAGTGGCAGTTAGGTCTGTGATGAGGACAGTTTCTCCGGTGTAGGTGATGTTAGGTACAGCTGATTTCAGAAGAATAGATTGTAGAGCAGCTGTGTCCCTCAAGATCTTCACTTTGAACCTTTCCTCCGAATCTCCACGGCTGGCAGAGACTGTTCCGGAGTACAAGTGTCTGTTGAAGAGAAAAAGATCAGTGGATGAAACAAAAATATTCATCACAGGCTTAGGACTCTTATGATTTTTAGGAGGAGGTGATTTGGGCTTATTTTCACTGCTGACCTTACAGTGAGGATTGGAGGGCACACTTTGGGCATACTTTTCTATGGTATGCCCATAGTCTTTGCAATAATTGCAATACTAAGAGGAGTTAACATTACTGGTACTCACTTTTTCAGGACTAAACCAGGTTGACTTACTAGGTGTGTCGGCTGGTACTCTATGAATAAGGCTGTAGGAGTCAGCCAATTGAGCACATCTGGTAAGATCGCTTTCTTCTTTGTCGGCTAGGTAGAGACGTATTGAATTAGGTACACGCCTTAGGAATTCTTCCACCAGGATGAGGATGACTAGATCTGTAAAGGTGGAGACTTGTGCCGGCTTCCAGCCACTTCATAAAATATCGTTTTTTGTTATTTGCAAACTCTATGTAAGTGGTACCATTTACTTTAAGGTAATACCTGAACTTACGTCTATAGCTCTCGATGGAGAGGAGGTAGGCATGGAGAAACAGCACTGCCTGTTTCAATACTTTATAGTCGGTTTCAGACGCTGAGAGTCACTGCAGCTCTACCTATTAAATGAGACCTGAGAAACACAGATCACTGATCCTGAGGCCACCTGAGTTGGCTAGCCAGAGCCTCAAATGAAGTAAAAATACATCTACTTCTGCCTCAACAAAAGATGGCATCAACTTAATTGCATGTGAAAACTTAAAACGTACCGGAAGGTCAGCTTCTGCTTGCTGGCGCCGAGTGTGGTGTGCAGTTTCTAAGTCGAGTTCTCTCCTACGGTTGTCTAGAGTCAGGGCGGCTTGTTTCTTCTCGTGTTCACGTTGTATCTCTAGCTCGCGTTCTCTTAACTCTAGCATTTCCTGCTCACGCTCTCGTTGGAATTCAACCTGCTCACGTTGAAGGGCAGCTTGTTCTTTCTCACGCTCACGTTGTAAAGCAGCTTCACGTTCCTTCAGTTGAAGGGCTTCCTTCTCACGCTCACGTTGTAGGGCAGCTTCACGTTTTTTCAGCTAAAATTCTTCCTTCTGAACTTGAAGAGCTTCCTTCTGAAGGGCAGCTTGTTCCTTCAGACGTTCACGTTCGGCGTTAGCGAGTTCTAACTTCAATTTCATTGCTGCCAAGACGTTCTTGTCTGCAATTAAGTACATTTCATGAGACTCAGAGGTAATAGCATCATTGTGTAATAGATGATCCAATATGAGGTTGTGTAAATCAGTTTTAGTGGCTCCATGTGGGCCCATAAGGTTGAACTCATTTACTAGAGTCAGCATCTCCGCCTTGGTTGCACGAACTAGTGTGCCCACTTCATCGTTTGGATTCTGTCTGAATGTGGAAAGACGAAACACGGTGAATGATAGCAAATATATGCAAGAGAATACCCAGGTGGATGTACCAAAATATGAAATGTCAGTGACAGGATGACGTGGCAAAAGTAAACTATCCTGTTTAAACTTAATAGTCAAGGTTACAATCAAGATAAAAAATTGAAACAAAGTATTTCAGGGACGTAGGGAATCTTGTACCCGGTACTCTATATGACGAGGATAAGGGCAAGAGGGATCCTACTTTAATTTTGAGACAATTGTCTCGAAGGTAGTCCAAAAAATGTTGGGATTTCTTACCTTGTCTCTAAATGACGAAAACAAAGGTAAGAGGTTTCCTACTAAAACTAGATAGTACTTACAGAATTAACCATCTTTGTGCTCTGGAAAAGAATGTTAGCTCCCTAACTGTGTAAGTACCATATCTCTGACCGATGCATAGGGGTGCGAAGTGTCAATTAATGAGGAGAACTGCTTGTAGGGGTCCCAACTTTACAGCTTAGTCCGTACGAGAGGAACTTTGGCTCTCTATATCCTCCTACGTTCTGGTGGCAAAGATGTGGGTGTACTTGACCCGGAAACAGACCAAAGTACCAGGGTACCAAAGGAGGTGATCTGGCTGAATGAGAACTCTCCTGTAGGGACGAGAATAAGATGTAAACACAGGATATAGCAAAGATTATTAACGACCAATCACGAGTATGACTGTGGCCACCAGACACCACGTAATCCAAAGTCATCTAACAATCATATAATGCTACATCTGGAAAGCAAACAGTATAAAGCACCATTAAAATTATTCAAAGAATAAGAGTTCTGAAAAGTTAAACTTGTAATAAAGCCAAGTACAGTTACCACAACTTTAAGTGAAGGGTCTAGAAGCATTACCTGAGCGAGGCTCCTAGGACAGGGCCTCAATTTATGTGATGAGAAAAATAGATGGTATCGCAGTCTCTCTTGGCAGATGGAATGTCACATAAAAAAGCAAAAAAAAAAACTGTTAAGACTGCAACTTGTCTTCACTGCGAAGTAACTGTAGGATAAGACAGAAAGAAAAAACATTTAAAAATACTTTACTTAGATAGAAAACTGATGTTAAACAAATTACAAAACATAAAACAATATCCAGGCTTGGCTCTAATACTGTTACGGGCTACCCATAGCCCGTGCTGCTTGGAACTTGTTCCGAGTAGCTGAATCTACAACAACAACAATCTAATACAAAGTGTGCAAAACAAACATGATGAGCAATCAAATTTATGTTACGTTAATGTGCAAATAAAATATGGTGCGGGAATACTGTGAGCCAGACTTAATAACTCTGTTACAATACCAAGATATGTCAACAGGTCTACTCAGTAGAGCACTAAGGAGTAATCTGAATCGTAGTGGGCTAGGTAACCCTATATATATACAACGACGGCCGTGCAGGTGGCACTGGTAGTCGTGGGTAACTATGAACCGGCTCACTCTAACTGCTTGTTTCGGCTTGTTTCGGTGAAGTGATGGGCCGTGGTGTAGGGGGGAGACTGGAGGCACTGTCTAGACGTCTGGAAGTAGTTGTTGTTGTTCTTGTGGCTGCAGTTTCTCAATATATAGACGTGATATGATAGAATAGGTGATGATGGAGCATGCCGAATCCTTCCTAGAGAGATTACCGTGACAATATATATATATACATATATGATCGATCATATATATCAACCTGTCCTCGCAAATTCGTATAGTCAATATTGACTTATTAAATACGTGAATAGGTGACATACTAAACATAATAGATACCCTTAAAAAGCTTCATAGAAAACACCGACCTTACCTAACCTTGTTAGTATGTTAAGACACGCATCTTATAGCTTCGTAATTACAATTGTTACTTAACCTATTATAGGTATAGGTTAAGGTATATAGGTTACTTAACCTATACCTATTATAGGTATAGGTTAAGTAATAATTGTAATTACGAAGCAATTAGATGCTTATCTTAACATACTAACAAGGTTAGGTAAGGTCGGTGTTTTCTATGAAGCTTTTTAAGGGTATCTATTATGTTTAGTATAACACCTATGCACGTATTTAATAAGTCAATATTGACTACACGAATTTGCGAGGACGGGTTGTATATATATGATCGGTGTTCCCTTTGGGAATTTTAATTTTAAAATAAATAGGAAAACAAGTGATATAATAAACATTTTGTTTCAGATTCTTTACTTTAAAATGCTTGACGTTTCGAATACTTCTTGTATTCATCATCAGATCTAAAAGAAAAAACAGAAGTCACAATAAAATAACTAGCAAACAAAGAACTCATATTGAATAAAATTACCTATCAAAAAAAGAGAGATGTCAAACAACACAAGTTATAAAACAAAGCACTTAAGCCTATTTAATGTGATTAAACCGAATAAAACTTTATATCTGTCACATAGATAATAAAATCTAAATAAAAAATAACTACTAAAACAAACCACACTATAAAACTTAAGTGAAGTGATCAAAGGGAATTAAACTTGATAGTTAGCACAGGGGTAATCAACGCTAATACAGCTATTATAATAATGACTTCACACTTACAAAAAATGTATATAAAACCCAAGCAAATAGAAGACAATTATAAAGCACAAGCCAAAATCTTATGAAAACTTAAATACCAAACAAAACTAAACACTAAAAATGTATTATATAACTTAAATATAAGACTATAATAACATACAATATCAACACTTGAAATAAGTAAGAAAAAATAGACAAAATATGATGAACTAAAAAATTAAAAAAATGCCAGTGTGAACTATAAATCAAATTACAAGGCCTACTGTGCACTATATATTGTGCAATTGAATAGCCGAAAGGTTGGTACTTAACAGAGGCCGCACGAAACAAAATATCGAACTAAATATCAAATACAAAATATCAAACAAAATACTAAACTAAATACCAAAAAAATACTAAAATAAATATGAAACAAAATGCTAAACTAAATATCAAACAAAAATTAACACTATTGGTGTTTAGTTTTGTTTGATATTTAAATTTTCATCAGGTTTTGGCTAGTGTTTTATAATGGTCTTCTATTTTGCTTATGTTTTTGTATAGATTTGTTGTATGTGTGAAGTCATTATTATAATAGTTGTATTTGGCGATGATTATCCATGTGTTAATTATCACGTTTCATTCACTTCACGTAAGTTTAAAAGTGTGGTTTGTTTTGGTAGTTAATTTTAATTTAGATTTTGTTATCTATATGACAGTTATAAAGTTTTATTCGGTTTGATCCTTTTAAGTAAGCTTAAGTGCTTTGTTTTATAACTTGTGTTGTTTGACATCTCCTTTTTATAGGTAATTTATTCAGTACTAGCTGTACCCGGCCACGCGTTGCTGAGCAATAGCAACCCTTCCCCTTTCTCCCAGTCCTCCCCACCATTCCCCCTTCCCCCCCCCTCCGTTCTCTCGTCCTCCCAACCATTCCCCACTTCCCGTGTCCTCGTCCTCCCCACCATTTCCTTCCTCTCTCATCCTATGTCCTCCCCACCATCCACCACTCCACCGTTCCCTCGTCCTCCTAACCATTCCCCACTCCACCATCTCCCACTCCCCGTCCCCTCGTCCTCCCTACCATTTCCCCCTCCCGACGGGGAGCCGGTCAGCCGAGCGGACAGCACGCTGGTCTTGTGATCCTGTGGTCCCGGGTTCGATCCCGGGCGCCGGCGAGAAACAATGGGCAGAGTTTCTTTCACCCTATGCCCCTGTTACCTAGCAGTAAAATAGGTACCTGGGTGTTAGTCAGCTGTCACGGGCTGCTTCCTGGGGGGTGGAGGCCTGGTCGAGAACCGGGCCGCGGGGACACTAAAGCCCCGAAATCATCTCAAGATAACCTCCCCTCATCCTCCCCACCACCCCCCCCCACTTCCCTGTCTCCTCGTCTCCACCATCCCCAACTCCCGTCCCCTCATCCTCCAGAAAATTAGGAACATCAAATGATCTGATGTTCCCATCACTGAAATATAAGAAAAAAAAATTAAAAACGAATTGAAAAACAATGAAAAAATAAAAAATAAACTATACTCACGAAATAAACGGTATGGTAAACAACACAGATCAATTCTAATAAATGTCACACAAAATAATTCAATCAAAATTAAAATAAATCAAAATCTATGAAAATTAAAATTATCAATGCAATCGGAAACACTGAAATGGAATTCATAACATATTTAGTATAGTGGGTGTGTGTTGCTATTGCGTGCAACAGATGGCGCTGTTTTGAAAAAAAACATGATTTTACGTGTCACAGGTGTGCATATATATAATAGGTACATAAAAACACGGCATATTCGAATGGAACGTTGTGTCAGAATTTCAAAGCAATCGGCGAAGAACTTTCGGAGATTACAGCGTGAGTTGCTCTTACGTCAACATATGGCGCTGTTTTTCAAAAAAAGCGTGGTTTTCCTGTTACAGGTAAGGCATGCATATATTGGTTTATAAAACCGCGGCTATTCGAATGCAAAGTCGTGTCAAAATTTCAAAACAATTGGTAAAGAGGGTTCGAAGATTGCTCTCACATGAAAAACACAGATTAAAAAAAACATGTTTTTCCCGTCACAGACGTGATATGAATATAGTATGTATATAAAAACTTGCTCGGATGCGAATAGAACATTGTGTGAAAATTTCAAAGCAATCGGTGAAGAACTTTCGGAGATTAGCGATTTGA
>WNGS01004946.1:27667348-27690757 GCA_020271785.1 Procambarus virginalis
ATGTTTGCTTACACCCATTTTCTTTAGTTTGCTTACACTCTTTTTTCTTAGGAATATTTGCTAGCAACAGTTGTATAGTTTGTTAGATTGCTTTTCCGTTTGACTGCTTGTCCACTCTTAGATTAGCTAATATAATTTCTTTTAAAATTATTTGTTTCCATTTTCAGATATGGTGTGCTAACTCCCATTTTCTTTATAATTGTGTGCTACTCCCATTTTCTTTATAATGTGTGGTAACTCCAATTTTTTAATGTGTGCTAACTCCCATTTTCTTTATGTGTGCTAACTCCAATTTTCTTTATAATGTGTGCTAACTCCCATTCTTTATAATGTGTGCTAACTCCGTTTTCTTTATAATGTGTGCTAACTCCCATTTTCTTTATGTGTGCTAACTCCAATTTCTTTATAATGTGTGCTAACTCCCGTTATCTTTATAATGTGTGCTAACTCCCGGTTTTCTTATAATGTGTGTTAACTCCAATTTTCTTATAATGTGTGATAACTCCCGTTTTTTATATGTATGCTAACTCCCATTTCTTTAGACTGTGCTAACTCCCATTTTCTTTATTTTTTGCCAGTTCCCATTTTCTCCAGACATTGTGCCACATTCCATATTCTTCAGATTGGGGTGCAGTTTATATTATATTTAGATGTTGTTCCAGTTTCCATTTTCTTTGATGGCGTGCCAGTTCCCGTTTCTGTAGATAGTGTTCAGGGTCATATTCATCATTAGTGCACAATAATCCCTTCTTCTTTAGATAATGTGCTAGTTTCCACTTTCTTTAATGTCGTGTCAGCTCCCATTTCTTTAAATTATATACCTGCTCCAATTTTCTTCGATGGTTGGCCAGTTTCCATTTTCTTACAACTCCCATTTTTTTTATTGTGGACCCAGCTCCCATTTTCTTACATGACTGCTTTGATATTCTTTCTGCCAAATTAATTACATTGACAACTTAACAAGTTTTCTACTGTCATTTAATGACTTTTAATGACTCAATAATGACATTTTTCAGTATATAAATAATGTTAAATTTCTGAAGTCATCAGAGGTACTATAGTAGTTGTTAAGGATAATATTTAATTCAGATGTGTGTGCTACATATATATCTGGACATATGTATGCTGTATATATCCGGCCATATACCTCTGCTCTGGCTACATATGTCGGTCATATATATTGCCACATTATGTCCAGCCACATGTTCTGGGCCATGTATTTCAGGTCATATATGTAAAATACACACATACAAGTTTTTTCTTGCTAATGATTCATGTGGGTTTAAATTAATAGGATTAGGATTAAAGAGGAATTTATTTTAGGCCATTCTATGTGAGAATAGTGGGCCTAAAAAATTAAACTAGGAAAGTATGTGTGTGTCTAATTTATGTATATTATGTTGTACAATTTATGTATATTATGTGTCTTGAATGTGTTCACTGTATGTACAATATGTGTTCAAAATGTTTATTATAAACATGTCTAAGATGTTACGCTTCTCATGCTTCTATAGCGATGTCAAATAGATGTTTATGATGTAATCTGATGTTGGTGATATAGGTGCTTTGATGATGTAATCAGTGCTAGCTTAACTCAACCTAGGCTAGCTAAACCCATTCTAGGCTAGCTTAACCCAACCTAGGCTAGCTAAACCCCAACCTAGGCTAGTTAATAAACTCTAGCTAAATAACTTAATTCTTACCTATCCTAGCGTAACCAAAGATGACCAAACCACTCACAAGAAGATGATGAGGAGGCGCCGACGTTTCGGTCCACCCTGGACCATTATTAAGTCAATTGTTGATTGGCATCCACTAGATAGGGTCCAGAACGACCGAAACGTCGTCGTCTCTTCATCTTGTGTTGAGTGGTTTGGTCATGTTATCTTCAGCCATGTTATCGTGACTCATCGTCTGCATCACCTAACCTACGCTAACCAAACATATCTAACTTAGCATTACCTAACCTAAATCTTTAACCAAATCTAAATTAACCTAACCTGAACCTTCCTTATCTAAGTTCACCAAACCTAAACTAACCAAATGTAACTTATTCATAGCTAACCTAAATTTTACTTAACCTAACCTAACTTAATCTAATACAAGGAAACCTAATTTAATCTAACCAAACGAAATCTAACTTAAAACTAAACTAACCCAGTCAACCTAATCTAACCTAGCCAAATCTTATCGAACCTAAAATTACCTAAAGAAACCTAACCAACCAAACATAACCTAATGTAAATAAGCCCTTCCTAATTTAACCTAATCTTAGATTACTTTATCTATTCTAACTAACCTAACCAAACTAACCATACCTAACCAAACTTAGCCTAAGCTCACTGATACCAGAGAACTGTAGTCATCACTAGAGAACTTTGGTTATCACTAGAGAACTTTGGTCATCACTAGAGAACTTTGGTCATCACTAGAGAACTTTGGTCATCACTAGAGAACTTTAATCACCACTAGAGAACTGTAGTCATCACTAGAGAACTTTGGTCATCACTAGAGAACTTTAGTCATCACTAGAGAAATGTAGTCATCACTAGAGACCTTTGGTCATCACTAGAGAACTTTGGTCATCACTAGAGTACTGTAGTCATCACTAGAGAACTGTAGTCATCACTAGAGAACTTTGGTCATCACTAAGGAACTTTGGTCATCACTAGAGAACTGTACCCTGGAAACACAAACGAAACTGTCTCTATTTTGCGCTTGTTACAACTTGTAATAAAGTTGTTACATCTTGGCTTAACGTGTTTATGACGTATTAGAACGTTGTTACAACTTGCTATATTGGTTGTTATAACTGGTTAGGAGGGGTTAAAACTTGCTCGAACGTTGTACCAACATCGTAGTTTCGGTGTGTGTTTAGCGGGTAGTCATCACTAGAGAACTTTGGTCTTCACTAAGGAACTTTGGTCATCCCAGAGAACTTTGGTCATCACTAGAGAACTTTGGTCATCACTAGAGAACTTTGGTCATCACTAGAGAACTTTGGTCATCACTAGAGAACTTTAGTCATCACTAAAGAACTGTAGTCATTACTAGAAAACTTTGGTCATCACTAGAGAACTTTAATCACCACTAGAGAACTGCAGTCATCACTAGAGAACTTTGGTCATCACTAGAGAACTTTGGTCATCACTAGAGAAACTTTGGTCATCACTAGAGAACTTTAGTCATCACTACAGAACTGTAGTCATCATTAGAGAACTTTGGTCATCACTAGAGAACTTTAATCACCACTAGAGAACTGTAGTCATCACTAGAGAACTTGGTCATCACTAGAGAACTTTGGTCATCACTAGAGAACTGTAGTCACCACTAGAGAACTTTGGTCATCATAGAGAACTTTGGTCATCACTAGAGAACTTTGGTCATCACTAGAGAACTGTAGTCATCACTAGAGAACTTTAATCACCACTTGAGAACTTTAGTCTTCACTAGAGAACTTTAGTCATCACTAGAGAACTGTAGTCATCACTAGAGAACTGTAGTCATCACTAGAGAACTGTAGTCATCACTAGAGAACTTTGGTCATCACTAGAGAACGTTAGTCATCACTAGAGAACTGTAGTCATCACTAGAGAACTTTGGTCATCACTAGAGAACTTTGGTCATCACTAGAGAACTTTAGTCATCACTAGAGAACTGTAGTCATCCCCTAGAGAACTGTAGTCATCACTAGAGAACTTTGGTCATCACTAGAGAACTTTAGTTATCACTAGAGAATTGTAGTCATCACTAGAGAACTTTGGTCATCACTAGAGAACTTTGGTCATTACTAGAGAACTTTTGTCATCACTAGAGAACTTTGGTCATCACTAGAGAACTTTGGTCATCACTAGAGAACTTTGGTCATCACAAGAGAAATTTGGTCTTCACAAGAGAACTTTGGTCATCACTAGAGAAACTGTCCGTCTGGTACTTGCACCTCTGGTGCATTGATATTACAATGTTATGAAAATAATAATTGTCAAATTTTGTATAAAATCTCTATTGTTTATAAAACTGAGAGGAAGAGTCAGTGCCTTGGAAAAACATATGGCTTGGAATATGTCACATATATACTTATGTATACGTGAAATAGTGACTATAAGCAATAAGTCCTATATGTGCTGTCTTGTGCGAGAGCGAATTGTCTGGTGCACCTCTGATACACCTGGGGTACACACATGGGGTACACACATGGCATACACACCTGGGGTACACTTATGGTACATGTAATGCACAATACGTTCCCTTAAAATAGTTTAGTTTCCCCAAGAAACGATAATCCATGTCACGTTTTCTTTGAAATCACACGTAACACGTTTAAAATGCGTTGCATTGGTAATAAAGAAGCTCCTTGTAATACTGACGTTCTAGCGAAGGTACCTATTTCTCTTGTTAATAGTGACAGAGGAGGCACCTATTTCTCTTGTTCATACAGCAGACGAGGTACCTATTTCTCTTGTTCAGAGTGGCAGAGGAGGGTACCTATTTCTCTTGTTCATAGTGACAGAGGAGGCACCTATTCTCTTGTTCATACAGCAGACGAGGTACCTATTTCTCTTGTTCAGAGTGGCAGAGGAGGTACCTATTTCTCTTGTTCATAGTGGCAGAGGAGGTACCTATTTCTCTTGTTCATAGTGACAGAGGAGGCACCTATTTCTCTTGTTCATAGTGGCAGAGGAGGCACCTATTTCTCTTGTTCATAGTGACAGAGGAGGCACCTATTTCTCTTGTTCATATTGGCAGAGGAGGTACCTATTTCTCTTGTTCATAGTGGCAGAGGAGGTACCTATTTCTCTTGTTCATAGTGACAGAGGAGGCACCTATTTCTCTTGTTCATAGTGGCAGAGGAGGTACCTATTTCTCTTGTTCAGAGTGGCAGAGGAGGTACCTATTTCTCTTGTTCATAGTGGCAGAGGAGGTCCCTATTTCTCTTGTTCATAGTGGCAGAGGAGGTACCTATTTCTCTTGTTCATAGTGGCAGAGGAGGTACCTATTTCTCTTGTTCACAGCGCTAGAACAGGTGCCTATTTCTCTTGTTCATAGTGGAGGTTACTTAGAGTTTTGGTCAGATAATGAGCCAGTATGACTCCTAACAGTAGTCAGGGTAATTCTAATTGTGACAATGACCACTTCTTCAACGGTGCCATCCTAGCTTTAGAAGTGAGCCGACATGACTGTTAGTCTATCACTAAATAGGCTACAGTGCCATAGGCCTTTCCTGAGGTGTTGCAAAATATATGTAGCCTATCAGGCTGGTTGGCTATTATGGTGTTACGAGGAAACGTGATGGACGCTTGGACACTTCGATTCGTTGTGAGTTGCTGCCACAAAATGCCATGTAAATGATTTATTAGGTAGCAGAGGATGATTCAGCTTCTAAGGTAGCCTGACCCAGTATTGATTATCTTTGTTGATCACTGAGTCCAGGTATTCTGTATACGTCCATGCGTCGTTTGGACTAGGTTGTTCAGGGATTATTCCTAAAGTTGCTAGAGCCCACAATATATGTACAGGTGTTCACGCTCATCTTCAGACATGTCTCTGAACTTAAGTGGTGACTGTTCTTTTCCTACTCAGGCAACCATCACTGGGTTGACTTGTTAGTTGTCTACAGGTGGGGTTTCCTCAGCCTCACTACTGGGCCAGTGAGCAATTTGCCTCCCGCAGACAATAATAGGTTCATTCCCTGCTGTTTTGTACTTCCAATGACGAATTTGTGGTAATAGTCTGCACCTGCAAGTATTCCCATGTCGGTGAGGTGATCAGATGTGATTTTATTATCAGACAACTTGACTCCCTTTTCTTGTAGGAATTTGGGTGTATCCCTAGACCATGAACATGTAGGTCAGATGGAATCTTGTCAACTACTATGGCTTGTACAAGTCGGATATAACCGCCTAAACGTATTAGTGGTTGGACCTCTTTGTAGTTTTGGGGTCCTGTGTTTGTCAGGAACCCTAATATATTCAGTTTTACCTGTCGAACAAGTTTTAATTTTAATTAAGTTATCTGCCACTTTCTGTGTGACAAATATTTTTTGGGACCCTTGGTCAAATAATCCACGAGTGGTGACCTTGGACCATTTGTTTTTGATGACTAGTTGGGCAATGGGCAAAGTCGCGTTATTGTCTGACTTTGTTGACAGAACACTTATGTCCTGACGTACTTTGCAGTACTGTACATCGGTGGTGGTCTCTCCCTCCACCTTGGGTTTGGGAGACTTTGGTCTAATGTCTCTGCACAGCACTGTGTGATGTTGACCCTTTTTGCACCTGGTGTAGATGCATAGTTGGGTTGCCCAGGTATTTGGGTCATCTGACCTTAGGCACCTGGTGCATTTATGCAACTCCCTGAGTCGCTTTACACGTGTAGCACGATCAGGGTAATTTGGGCAGTGATATATTTAATGCTCTTCTTGGCAGAACAAACACGGTCTCAATCCTACAGTACCTTAGGGAGTCACCGCTTTGGGTGACACAGTGACTGTTGGTTTGGAGGGCCTCACTGTTTATGTGCCCACACTGCCATGTTTCCACCTTGGAGTGGAGGTAGATGGTTTATGTTTTATTGGAATACTTGGTGAACTCTGTGATTTATTGTGGGTGTTAACGAAGTTTTAGGTGCTAGGTTACCATCTGTATTCGGTCGTTGTTTCTCTACAATGAAGCATAAACCTTCAGTGATCCCCTGTACTGTCAGAGATGTTTTGTAATGTAAGGTACACCTTATCCAGTGTTTCACTGGGTAATTTGCATCTTTCAGTAACTTTAGTTAACCAATTCGCACTTTTTAGATCAACCTTTAGGCTGAATGCTTTGAGTAAGGACTCAAGCTCCAATCTAAATGCTTGGAGTGAGCCAGTGGATCCATGGATAGTATCCATGGATAGTAAGTGCAACAACCTTTGGACTAAGATTGTAACAGCTCTCTCTGTGTCAGCTTCATTATCCTTAAGGATATGGACTGCGAGATTATAGCTGTCACTATTTAAGACTAAATTTTACACCACCTTAAAGGTTTCACGCTTTAGTTGACCTTGTAAGTGAATTTTGTGGTTTTAGGAATAGTGGGTTTAGAATCCACTGAGTCAACAAATTTATTCCAGAAGTTATCCCAACTTTCATTCTCTGTTCCAGAGAAACTGATTAATTAAAGAAACTGATTAAGATTAAGAAACTGGTAAACTGATTAAGGCAGTGTTGCTTCAAGTTGTGTTAAGTTAGAGGAAGCTGTGGTTGTTGCCTTACACTGGGCAATTATTTTGATGATGAGTAAATGTAACTTGGCATGAGTATGATGTTCATACTGTGCCAGATCAGCCATAACATTGTCCAATTGTGATTTAGATAAGTTGGTGTTTTCAAATTCAGCCAAATATATTTCTATTTGGTGCTTGACTAGCTCAAACTTACTTGAGGCTACTTGAAAGTAGCTTTCCAGTTCAACATGGTCGACTGGAGATAGTTGTGACAGATCTTGGGATTTATTAATCTGGTCAAGAGACATTTGAGACCTATGAGGGATCTTTTCTTTTTTTCTCATGTAGCCATACTGGCTGTTTGGTTAAGCTTGGTAGAGCTTATATTATAGTTGCTAATATAGCTTGGATACTTGCTCATAAATGCTGAAAAAGTACTGGTGGTAGCAGCCTGGGGTAAAATTTTCAGTCACTAGGCGATGATATCCTACTTCCTAGCAAGTTGGCACATAAATGGTAAATGGTAGATATATACACAAATTCAGTGTCACTATAAGAATTCCCTAAGGCTAGCTCTTTATAATCGCCATAAGATGGAAAGGTACACCTCTTAACGCTCAAACATGAAATAATTACATTTAAAATATAGTATATGATAATATAATACAAAGATATTAAGTATATATGTACATCACAACTCGTATTGTTAATGGTCCCACCCTATCTAGGATCTGCACAATGTTTAAATGATTGCTAGGCTGCTCAATATTTAGTTCAACACTTGACATGTTTAATATCTTACCCTAACATGGGTTGGCAATAATTAAATTAGACTAGGTTCATCATTATTTAGTTCCACACTAGCCTAATATTATCCTACCCTATAAAGGTTGGCAACTTGTAAATTATAAAATATTGTTCAGTAAATAGAATGGTGTAATAATTAGTTTTTTTTTGTTTATATGTTAAATGTTTCTCTTTAACTTTAGAGAAATATGTATACATTTATGGTTAGTAGCCTATCATCGACCTTTTGTGATATTTAATGGTGTTAATTTTGTTAAGTAATGAGACTAATCAAGAGATAATGTTAATATTGTGTTAGCAGCAGTAGTTTCAAACACTATTGTTGTTTAATTAAATGTTATTGTTTTGTTTAGAGGCTCTCCACAAAATTAAATCACACTTCTAGTGGAAGTGTGAATTGGTTAATTTTAATTTTGGCTCTACATTCTGTGGATATAAAATTTTACTTATTTGGCGGAAAAAATTGCGAATCCATAGCCGGTTTGAGTGTTTTCACTCACTGGGTTTTTATTTGATTGCACGAATTTTGCTCCTTGAAGCAATGTTGGTGTTAACAATTGTTGCAGTAACTTTTATGTGTACCGCTAACTGAGGTTTACTGATTTAGGCTACTGGTGGTTTATAGCAGTTTACTTTAGCTGCTATATGTTTGATAATTGATTGCACTGGTTATTATGTTGATGCTAATCAGGATCTAGGTACAAAGGACCATAAACATGGTCTAAGTACTAATATATTACGGATGATCCAGTTTCTAAACCATATAAGTTTGAATGCCCATAAAGAGTGGGGCTTGAGAACCAGTATATGTTTAAATTTAATGAACTACGTGCTAATTCTGTTTCATCCAGTTCGTTGAGGACCATAATCATGTGGGGAATTTCTCCCAGCAGGAATTGATTGATTTATTTTTTATTTGTTTTATTAAAAATTATTTTTAATTCAAAGTAGACTGTATATTTCAAGATTATCCTGCCAGGAGTTTTCCTCTTTTACAACTTTGGGGGTTTAATACACATAGTCTATCAATCAAAATTAACCAACTAATAGAAATTTGCTACGATTGTTAGTCTACTAATAATGGATTAGTTAAAAAGAAAATACAGCTTAGCTGTAATGTAGAATATAATCTGGTAATATGCCAGAGACACTCCTCCGTCACGTGGGCTGATGCTTGTGGTCAAGGCCTAATTTAGTTATCTCTTCTTCACATTGGACTTTATCTGCAGGATAATCACAGAGTAGTAAACTGTAACTAACATATATGCGGCATATAGCAAGCAAAAGATTATGTGTGGGTAAAATTAGTCTCACCCATTCTGGGTGGATCGCCCGCAACATAGCCGGTCAACACAATATATATAAATGATGGCCACTACTATACATAGGCTTACTTGACCGGGTACAGAATACGTCACAATGCTAGCGAACTCGTCGGTTGGTCGGAGGCTCTGAGGTTCCTTTGTCGCCAGACTCATGAGAGGTTTCTTTGTGAGATTATGTGCGTGGTGACTGGTGGGGCGAGCTAGTATATCTCTTACTGCGTCCCTCCTTCCTCCCGGGCAAGAGATGCGTCTCTCGCCACGTTCGGTCTTCGACCATTTATGACTAAAGGGCAGGAGATTATTTTATACACTTGTTAATTATTTCCAGTCTTGGGTAACATTTTTTATGTAATTTAATCCGCAGACTGGCATTTTAAAGATACGTGTTATGGATAAATACATATTAAGGTGCCGTGGCCAATGTCCCATTTTCTCCGATAAGCCTCAAAACTTATTTTCTTTTAATGATTCTCTTAGTGAAATTAAGAGTTAGTAGGGTTAGTATTTTCCTAACATGACAGCATTTGCTTAGCCTGCTAGGAATTAATATTTAGTGTCGGAAGAGACATGGAGGCTCTTCAAGCCTGATGCACAATACATACTCGTGTGGCTCCAACAAACAGGAATTTCACAAAGTACTTTCATATATTAATAGATCACAGAAGGAATGATGATTCCTTTCTTCTGAAGATGTATTAATATACGAAAGTACTTAAGGAAATTCCTGTCTCAATTCTTCCTTCGTGGTCTGACACTGTCACATTTTTCATCACGTTAATTTTCGTGATTTACACACACACACACATCATATATATATATATATATATATATATATATATATATATATATATATATATATATATATGACTGAAAACTCACACCCCAGAAGTGACTCGAACCCATACTGCCAGGAGCAACGCAACTGGTATCTACAGGACGCCTTAATCCGCTTGACCATCATGACCGGACAAACGGAAGTGATAGCCGAAGCTACACACACACACACACACACACACACACACACACACACACACACACACACACACACACACACACACACACACACACACACAAGAAAGAGATCTAGGGGTGGTTCTAGGTAGAAAACTATCACCTGAGGACCACATAAAGAATATTGCACAAGGAGCCTATGATACGCTTTCTAGCTTCAGAATTGCTTTTAAATACACGGATGGCGATATACTAAAGAAATTGGTCATGACTTTTGTTAGGCCAAAGCTAGAATATGCAGCTTTTGTATGGTGCCCATATCTTAAGAAGCACATCAACAAACTGGGAAAGGTGCAAAGACATGCTACTAAGTGGCTCCCAGAACTGAAGGGCAATAGCTACGAGGAGAGGTTAGAGGCATTAAATATGCCAAAACTAGAAGACAGAAGAAAAAGAAGTGATATGATAACTACGTACAAAATAGTAACAGGAATTGATAAAATCGCCAGGGAAGATGTCCTGAAACCTGGAACTTACAGAACAAGAGGTCATAGATTTAAAGTAGCTAAACACAGATACCGAAGAAATATAAGAAAATTTACTTTCGCAAACAGAGTGGTAGACGGTTGGAACAAGTTAGGTGAGATGGTGGTGGAGGCCAAGACAGTCAGTAGTTTCAAAGCGTTATATGACAAAGAGTGCTGGGAAGACTGGACACCACGAGCGTAGCTCTCATCCTGTAACTACACTTAGGTAATTACACACACACACACACAGACCCGTTTTGCCTAATAAGCCAAGTTTTCCTGAATTTTTATATTTTTTTTTCTTATGAAATGATAAAGCTATCCATTTCATTATGTATGAGTTCATTATTTTAAATTTAAGTTAAAACTAACATAGCTATTAGCCGAAAATAACCTAACCTAACCTAACCTAACCTATCTTAACGTAATCTAAACTAACACAACTAAGTCATTAATTTGTGTTCTTATTATTATAATAATAATAATTCAAATAAACTAATTGGAAACATTTTTTAGAAAGTAAGGAAAATCACTCGGCCTATTAGGCAAATAGGGTCTTGCATACTAGGCCGAGAAGTGCATTCTGGCTACTAGGTACGACATGTGTATATATATATATATATATATATATATATATATATATATATATATATATATATATATATATATATATATATATATATATATATATGTCATACCTAGTAGCCAGAACGCACTTCTTAGCCTACTATGCAAGGCCCGATTTGCCTAATAAGCCAAGTTTTCATGAATTAATATATTTTCACTAATTTTTTTCTTTTGAAATGATAAAGCTACCCATTTCATTATGTATGAGGTCAATTTTTTTTATTGGAGTTAAAATTAACGTAGATATATGACCGAACCTAACCAACCCTACCTAACCTAACCTATCTTTATAGGTTAGGTTAGGTTAGGTAGCCGAAAAAGTTAGGTTAGGTTAGGTAGGTTAGGTATTGTGCATTGATTAGGTAGGTTAGTTGTGCATTAATTGGCTGTTGATTGCTGGTGTTGACTTCTTAATGTATAGTGCCTCGCAGATATCAAGCCCGCATGCTATCGCTGTATCTATCGATGATTTCCGTGTTTTTTGTTAAGACTTCTCTGGTGATGGTCTGGTTGTGGGAAGAGATTATATGTTCCTTAATGGAGCCCTGTTGCTTATGCATCGTTAATCGCCTGGAAAGAGATGTTGTTGTCTTGCCTATATACTGAGTTCTTTGAGGCTTACAGTCCCCAAGTGGGCATTTGCAGGCATAGACGACGTTGGTCTCTTTTAAAGCGTTCTGCTTTGTGTCTGGAGAGTTTCTCATGAGTAGGTTGGCCGTGTTTTTGGTTTTATAGTAAATCGTCAGTTGTATCTTCTGATTTTTGTCTATAGGGATAACGTTTCTATTAACAATATCTTTCAGGACCCTTTCCTCCGCATATACGCATATGGAAATGACAAGACACACAAGCCTGGAAACCCACTTCGGCCAATCATCAGCCAGATACCCACACCCACGTACAGACTGGCGAAGTGACTCAACGGCTTGCTGACTCCTTATGTCCCTTGCACTTTCAGCCTGAAGTCTCCAAAGGAATTTGTTGACTTACTAAGGGGAACACGGGCCACAGGGATAAGAGCCTCGTTGGACGTAGAATCACTGTTTACCAACGTACCTGTGGATGAAACAATTGGGATGATAGCGGACAGAGTGTACCATGATCTGGCCTGTACTCCTCTTGACATACCAGAAAACATTCTAAGGAACCTACTCCAAGCTTATACTAAAGAGGCACCCTTCTTGAGCCCAGATGGGCACATGTATAAGCAAGTAGATGGGGTCGCCATGGGTTCTCCCCTAGGTGTCCTGTTTGCGAACTTCTACATGGGTACCATCGAGCAAAAGGTCTTAGTCGATATGAACTTGAAACCGGCCATATACTGCAGGTATGTTGACGACATTTTTACACAGGTACCTGATGTCAGACATCTGCAGGAGCTGAAGAAGGCATTTGAGCGGAATTCTGTGTTGCGTTTCACTTATGAGATGGAGAAGGATGGGAAGCTGCCCTTTCTAGATGTAACAGTCATGGAAAGGAGCGGAGGTTTCCACACTGCAGTCTACACTAAGGAAACAAACATAGAATGTGCCTAAATGCCAACAATGACTGCCCAGACAGGTACAAGAGGAGTGTTGTTAACGCTTACGTCGACCATGCTCTCAGCCACAGCTCAGGATGGAAGCAAGTCGATGAAGAACTCTGTAGGGTAAGGCAGGTCCTAGTCAACAACGGCTTCTCCAATGGTTTCGTTGAAGACATCATAAGAAGGAAGGTGAAACGCCATGCAACCTCTGAAGAGAGAACCAACACAACACCTGTACCCCTTATTAGACTATTTTACAGGAACTTCTTTTCTACAGCTCATAAAACGAAGGAAAGGGTTCTGAAAGATACTGTTAATAGAAACGTTATCCCTACAGACAAAAATCAGAAGATACAATTGACGATTTACTATAAAACCAAAAGAACGGCCAACCTACTCATGAGAAACGCTCCAGACACAAAGCAGAACGCTTTAAAAGAGACCAATGTCGTCTATGCCTTCAAATGCCTACTTGGGGACTGTAAGCCTCAAAGAGCCCAGTATATAGGCAAGACAACAACATCTCTTTCCAGGCGATTAACGATGCATAAGCAACAAGGCTCCATTAAGGAACATATAATCTCTTCCCACAACCAGACCATCACCAGAGAAATCTTAGAAAACAACACAGAAATCATCGATAGATACAGTGATAGCAGGCGGCTTGACATCTGCGAGGCACTACACATCAAGAAGTCAACACCAGCAATCAACAGCCAATTAATGCACAACTATATTCTACCCACTTCAAGACTCCCCTCCAATATAGAAGCATGAAGATATATGGGCCAATAGGCCCTCTGCAGTTACTTCCATTCTTACCTTTAATTTACCCAATTAATACCCATTGCTTCGTGTTCTGTCCTGTGTTGAAAGTTTTTGTTCACCTCATCCAAAACTGTTGTAACATATCACCTCACCCAAAATGCGGGTATAAAATGAAAGCTGTTTAGTGTTTGCAGGATGTAGTTGTGTGTGTGTGTAAACTAAAAGTCTTTGAAAATGTAATAAGTTATTACAAAACGCGTTCAAGTGTCACGTCAGACTAGAAATAAAAATGAATTTTGGAGAACTGATTTTTCAATTACCATCAACAGTGAAAAGAAACATACGAAATATTGAGAAAATTCGTGTTAGAATTATTAATCTTACTTTTTCGGTCATATTTAATAATATATGTCTACAGGAAAGACTGCTACCAATATATATATATATATATATATATATATATATATATATATATATATATATATATATATATATATATATATATATATATATGTCGTACCTAGTAGCCAGAACGCACTTGTCAGCCTACTATGCAAGGCCCAATTTGCCTAATAAGCCAAGTTTCATGAATTAATATATTTTATCTAATTTTTTCCTTATGAAATGATAAAGCTACCCATTTCATTATGTATGAGGTCAATTTTTGTTATTGGAGTTAAAATTAACGTAGATATATGACCGAACCTAACCAACCCTACCTAACCTAACCTAACCTATCTTTATAGGTTAGGTTAGGTTAGGTAGCCGAAAAAGTTAGGTTAGGTTAGGTTAGGTAGGTTAGGTAGTCGAAAAACAATTAATTCATGAAAACTTGCTTATTAGGCAATCGGGCCTTGCATAGTAGGCTGAAAGTGCATTCTGGCTACTAGGTACGACATATATATATATATATATATATATAATATATATATATATATATATATATATATATATTAATATATTAGGGGTACCACCTCTGGTGCAATTGCAGGGACCCACATCCTCGAAGAAGAAAACAAAGAGCATTCAGAGAAGATCTTGTGGATTCTCACTGAATACTTTATTCTTTTCTTCTCCTACCACCCCTATTATTTTTTGTATGTTTTGTTTTATTTTATTGCAATGCTACAGTTTACAGAGACACACACACACACACACAAATATATAACAATTAAACAATCAGCGTTCGAAGACCTCGTCCAGCTCCTCGGAGGTTGGGTGCGTACCCAGGATACAGCACGCATTTCCCCTCTGCACTGCGACACTGAGGCGCTGGAATAGGAAACTGGCTGCTCGTGGGTCTCTAGTTTTCCCAATGAGTTCCTCACCAACCTCCTTTAAAAACTTGAGTGCACATTTACCCCAGGCGCCCAGAGTCTCTGAGCCTATCGGCACGAACCTGTAACAACGTTCTAGGTTTCTGTACTTGTGGATTTTCTGGGTCTCCCTGAAGGTGGCTGCCCCACCTCCCTCCGCTGAGCTGTAACGTAAATAGGTATCAGCCAATGTAGATGCACAGGTGTAATCCCATACGACCTGTTTACCTTCCCTCCATGGCTGCAGGGTGACTCCATCTGGGCGTTTTTGGCTGTTGTCAGGTCTGCACAGCTGGGGTTCCCTTTGTGCTGGACACCCAGCTGTAGCCAAACTTCTCTTGATGATGTCATTGACTGCCTCGTGTCTGGCAATCTTTCCCTGTGTCTTACGACAGATGAGACCATGGCTGCCGTATTGGTCTGCCCGTGCCTGGCCGCAAATACACCGGTGCTCGGTGGAGATAGGGGCGGCAAGGCGCAGAGCAACACCAATACTTAGGGCCGATGATCCAGGCGGGTGCCCAAGGCGGAATTAGGGACTGCCAACAGGAAGTCCCCAGCATGGGGGGCTTGCACAGCTAGGAGACGCGCTCTGTCCTTCTGAGAAGCTACGTCCAGCAATGCTTTGGCGATGTTCTCCACTATAGGGCTATCCCATTTGGCCTGTTTACCGTCGTTTGGACAAGTTGGTCGGGTGTGTGAATTGGCGAGTGTGTCCCCCCGACAGCTCCTTCCACAAATTTGGGATCACGAATCCCAATGGAGTTCCTGGTNTAGTGCTAGTTACTAGTTCACCTAGTGGTAGTTACTAGTTCACCTAGTGCTAGTTACTAGTTCATCTAGTGCTAGTCACTAGTTCACCTTGTATCAGTCACCAGTTCACCTTGTATCAGTCACCAGTTCACCGTGTACCAGTCACCAGTTCACCTTGTATCAGTCACCAGTTCACCTTGTATCAGTCACCAGTTCACCTTGTATCAGTCACCAGTTCACCTTGTATCAGTCACCAGTTCACCTTGTATCAGTCACCAGTTCTCCTTGTACCAGTCACCAGTTCACCTTGTATCAGTCACCAGTTCTCCTTGTATCAGTCACCAGTTCACCTTGTATCAGTCACCAGTTCTCCTTGTACCAGTCACCAGTTCACCTTGTATCAGTCACCAGTTCTCCTTGTATCAGTCACCAGTTCACCTTGTATCAGTCACCAGTTCACCTTGTATCAGTCACCAGTTCACCTTGTATCAGTCACCAGTTCACCGTGTACCAGTCACCAGTTCACCTTGTATCAGTCACCAGTTCTCCTTGTATCAGTCACCAGTTCACCGAGTGCCAGTGTCAGTGACGACCTAATGTGATCATTAACAATGTTTAACAAACTATAAAATTTCGTCATACATGTATATAATTACGAAATATACTCTTTGGTTGCATGTGTATCGCATATGACGTATGGTTTTGGGGCTACATATTCCTAGTTATGATCTTCCTGCTATGTTCCTACATATTGTTCTCCAACTGTGGGATATATCTTACTTGTTCACACTGAACAACATTTGATTATTTGTATCATAGTAATTAGGTTTTGTTTATGTATTTCTGTATAATAAGTAGCATTGGTTACATATTTATGTATTTCTTAAGTAGGATATGATTATGTAATTATATCCTGATTAGTAGTATTTGACTATGTATTTGTGTATTCTTATAAGTAACTTCTGATTATGCATTTCTGTATTCTCTATAAGTAGTCTTTGATTATGCATTTCTTTATTCTCTATAAGTAGCCTTCGGTTATGTATTTTTATATTGCTAACTTATTTCATTACTTTATAGAAGTCTGCACCACAGAATGTCTTCTGTGTCCCCTCCCCCCCCCCTCGCTTGATCAGTGAACCCATCATCCTGATAAGTACTTTTTGTAACTATGTGGACGATAGACCAAATATCTACGTGATAGACAAATTGAAAGTCGAATTTGATATTATTCATTTTAAAGAACTCTGAAAAAAAGAAATCAAACTAAAAGGTAAACCTTAATATTTCTAAGTTAGGCTAGCATATATATGTGCTATATTAGGCCTCAGGTAGCGGGTATTAGGCCTAGACTGGTTAGGTCAGGTTTCATTGGCAACATAAATTGAAAAAAGCTTCTCCGGTTTGTCCAAATTCAATAATACAAAAGGCAACTTTCTATACTGATGCATTACTTCTATGTTTTGCAAGGTCGACTCCATAGTTACTTTGAGTGCTCTCAGTTTAGGACTATGGGTGGACATATCTTGGTCTCATATTATAATAATTTTCAGCTCATATATGTCCTGGTTATCTAACAATGCCTCCTAATGATCACAATTCTACAGTAAATTAGCATTGTTATAATCTAAAATCCTTTCTGTGGCTTAATACTTTAAATCCTTAAATTATTTTGACTAATTTTGGATTCTGTGTTTCGGTGGTTTTTATTATTTTATTTTATTCCATTTGCATTATTTTATGCAAGTAAAAATTAATTTTCAATTTTATTCAGATGATGTCTAATTCGAATAAAATAAATACAAAATTCGATTTTGATGGCTTCGTAAAACGAACCAATATATTTCTGTTTGAATGTTAATGGTAAGTGATCATTTAACCCTTCATATAGCAAGATGAACTAGCGAGTGATGCTTGTAACCGTACATAAAAATATATTTTGGATTTATCTAACCGAAATCCGCCTCAGCAGCGTTCGACTGAGTCATCCGGATATGAGAAAACTGCTTACCAATCCATCCGAGAAAGAATCCTACAAACACGCCGTGTAAGTTACCCCTTAAATCCAAGTTTTCTGTGACTACGTTTTGCTAACCTCCATTTACTGTGAGCTCGTTCAATTTGTTGGCTGTAATGAGCAGCTTTGTAAAGATTGTTGTGCGATATATTACATTAACTGTTGTGCCCTAACATGGTTATTCGACCTGGTTTATATAGATGTTTGCTAACACCCGTATTCTATAGATGTTTACTAACACCCGTTTTCTATAGATGTTTCTTACACTCATTTTCTTTTGTTTGCTAACACCCGTTTTTTATAGATGTTTGCTTACACCCATTTTCTTTAGTTTGCTTACACTCTTTTTTCTTAGGAATATTTGCTAGCAACAGTTGTATAGTTTGTTAGATTGCTTTTCCGTTTGACTGCTTGTCCACTCTTAGATTTAGCTAATATATATTCTTTTTAAAATTATTTGTTTCCATTTTCAGATATGGTGTGCTAACTCCCATTTTCTTTATAATGTGTGCTAACTCCCATTTTCTTTATAATGTGTGGTAACTCCCAATTTTTATTATGTGTGCTAACTCCCATTTTCTTTATGTGTACTAACTCCAATTTTCTTTATAATGTGTGCTAACTCCCATTTTCTTTATAATGTGTGCTAACTCCCGTTTTCTTTATAATGTGTGCTAACTCCCATTTTCTTTATGTGTGCTAACTCCAATTTTCTTTATAATGTGTGCTAACTCCCGTTATCTTTATAATGTGTGCTAACTCCCGTTTTCTTTATAATGTGTGTTAACTCCAATTTCTTTATAATGTGTGATAACTCCCGTTTTTATATGTATGCTAACTCCCATTTTCTTTAGACTGTGCTGACTCCCATTTTCTTTATTTTTTGCCAGTTCCCATTTTCTCCAGACATTGTGCCACATTCCATATTCTTCAGATTGGGAGTGCCAGTTTATATTATATTTAGATGTTGTTCCAGTTTCCATTTTCTTTGATGGCGTGCCAGTTCCCGTTTTCTGTAGATAGTGTTCAGGTCATATTTATCATTAGTGCACAATAATCCCTTCTTCTTAGATAATGTGCTAGTTTCCACTTTCTTTAATGTCGTGTCAGCTCCCATTTTCTTTAAATTATATACCTGCTCCAATTTTCTTCAGATGGTTGGCCAGTTTCCATTTTCTTACAACTCCCATTTTTTTGTGACCCAGCTCCATTTTCTTTACATGACTTGCTTTGATATTCTTTCTGCAAATTTAATTACATTGACAACTTAACAAGTTTTCTACTGTCATTTTTAATGACTTTTAATGACTCAATAATGACATTTTTCAGTATAAAATAATGTTAAATTTCTGAAGCCATCAGAGAATATATAGTAGTGTTCCTAATAACATTTTAATTCAGATGTGTGGGCTACATATATCTGGCCACATATGTACGCTGTATATATCCGGCCATATACCTCTGCTCTGGCTACATATGTCTGGTCATATATATATGGCCACATTATGTCCAGCCACATGTCTGGCCATGCATTTCAGGTCATATATGTAAAATACAACACATACAAGTTTTTTCTTGCTAATGATTCATGTGGGTTTAAATTAATAGGATTAGGATTAAAGAGGAATTTATTTAGGCCCATTCTATGTGAGAATAGATTGGGCCTAAAAAATTAAACTAGAAAGTATGTGTGTCTAATTTATGTATATTATGTGTCTTGAATGTGTTCACTGTATGTACAATATGTGTTCAAAATGTTTATTATAAACATGTCTACAAGATGTTACGTTCTCATGCTTCTATAGCGATGTCAAATAGATGTTTATGATGTAATCTGATGTTGCTGATATAGGTGCTTGTGATGTAATCAGTGCTAGCTTAACTCAACCTAGGCTAGCTAAACCCATTCTAGGCTAGCTTAACCCAACCTAGGCTAGCTTAACCCAACCTAGGCTAGCTTAAACCAACCTAGGCTAGCTAAACCCAACCTAGGCTAGCTAAACCCATTCTAGGCTAGCTTAACCCAACCTAGGCTAGCTTAACCCAACCTAGGCTACCTTAACCCAACCTAGGCTAGCTTAACCCAACCTAGGCTAGCTTAACCCAACCTAGGCTAGCTTAACCCAACCTAGGCTAGCTTAACCCAACCTAGGCTAGCTTAACCCAACCTAGACTAGCTTAACTCATTCTAGGCTAGCTTAATAGCTAAACCCATTCTAGGCTAGCTTAACCCAACCTAGACTGGCTTAACCCAACCTAGGCTAGTTTAACTAAACCTAGGCTAAACTAACTTAATTCTTACCTATCCTAGCGTAACCTAAGATGACCAAACCACTCACAAGAAGATGAGGAGGCGCCGACGTTTCGGTCCGCCCTGGACCATTATTAAGTCAATTGTTGATTGGCAATCGACTTGATAGTGGTCCAGAACGGACCGAAACGTCGTCGTCTCTTTATCTTGTGTTGAGTGTTTTGGTCATGTTATCTTCAGCCATGTTATTGCGACTCATCGTCTGCATCACCTAACCTACGCTAACCAAACACATCCAACTTAGCATTACTTAACCTAAATCTTAAGTAACCAAATCTAAATTAACCTAACCTGAACCTTCCTTTATCTAAGTTCACCAAACCTAAACTAACCAAATGTAACTTATTCATAGCTAACCTAAATTTTACTTAACCTAACCTAACTTAATCTAATACAAGGAAACCTAATTTAATCTAACCAAACGAAATCTAACTTAAAACTAAACTAACCCAGTCAACTTAATCTAACCTAGCCAAATCTTATCGAACCTAAAATTACCTAAAGAAACCTAACCTAACCAAACATAACCTAATGTAAATAAGCCCTTCCTAATTTAGCCTAATCTTAGATTACTTTATCTATTCTAACTAACCTAACCAAACTAACCATACCTAACCAAACTTAGCCTAAGCTCACTGATACCAGAGAACTGTAGTCATCACTAGAGAACTTTGGTCATCACTAGAGAACTTTAGTCATCACTAGAGAACTTTGGTCATCACTAGAGAACTTTGGTCATCACTAGAGAACTTTGGTCATCACTAGAGAACTTTGGTCATCACTAGAGAACTTTGGTCATCACTAGAGAACTTTAGTCATCACTACAGAACTGTAGTCATCATTATAGAACTTTGGTCATCACTAGAGAACTTTAATCACCACTAGAGAACTGTAGTCATCACTAGAGAACTTTGGTCATCACTAGAGAACTTTGTTCATCACTAGAGAACTGTAGTCATCACTAGAGAACTTTGGTCATCACTAGAGAACTTTGGTCATCACTAGAGAACTGTAGTCATCACTAGAGAACTGTAGTCATCACTAGAGAACTGTAGTCATCACTAGAGAATTTTGGTCATCACTACTAGAGACCTGTAGTCATCACTAGAGAACTGTAGTCATCACTAGAGAACTTTAATCACCACTAGAGAACTTTAGTCATCACTAGAGAACTTTAGTCATCCCTAGAGAACTGTAGTCATCACTAGAGAACTTTAGTCATCACTAGAGAACTGTAGTCATCACTAGAGAACTGTAGTCATCACTTGAGAACTTTGGTCATCACTAGAGAACTTTAGTCATCACTAGAGAACTGTAGTCATTACTAAAGAACTTTGGTCATCACTAGAGAACTTTGGTCATCACTAGAGAACTTTGGTCATCACTAGAGAACTTTAGTCATCAATAGAGAACTGAAGCCATCACTAGAGAACTTTAGTCATCACTAAAGAACTGTAGTCATCACTAGAGAACTTTAGTCATCACTAGAGAACTGTAGTCATCACTAGAGAACTTTAGTCATCACTAGAGAACTGTAGTCATCACTAGAGAACTTTAGTCATCACTAGAGAACTGTAGTCATCACTAGAGAACTGTAGTCATCACTAGAGAACTGTAGTCATCACTAGAGAACTTTGGTCATCACTAGAGAACTTTGGTCATCACTAGAGAACTTTAGTCATCAATAAAGAACTGAAGTCAGCACTAGAGAACTTTGGTCATCACTAGAGAACTTTAGTCATCAATAAAGAACTGAAGTCATCACTAGAGAACTTTGGTCATCACTAGGGAACTTTGGTCATCACAAGAGAAAGTTGGTCATCACTAGAGAACTTTGGTCATCACTAGAGAACTTGTCCGTCTGGTACTTACACCTCTGGTGCATTGATATTATAATGTTATGAAAATAATAATTGTCAAATTTTGTATAAAATATTGTTTAATAAAACTGAGAGGAAGAGTCAGTGCCTTGGAAAAACATATGGCTTGGAATATGTCACATATATACTTATGTATACGTGAAATAGTGACTATAAGCAATAAGTCCTATATGTGCTGTCTTGTGCGAGAGCGAGTTGTCTGGTGCACCTCTGATACACCTTGGGTACACACATGGGATACACACCTGAGGTACGCTTATGGTACATGTAATGCACAATACGTTCCCTTAAAATAGTTTAGTTTCCCCAAGA
Source organism: Procambarus virginalis (assembly GCA_020271785.1). Classification (NCBI taxonomy): domain Eukaryota; kingdom Metazoa; phylum Arthropoda; class Malacostraca; order Decapoda; family Cambaridae; genus Procambarus; species Procambarus virginalis. Next base: position 27,689,669 of record WNGS01004946.1, read on the forward strand.
AAGAGAATCCATGTCACGTTTTCTTTGAAATCACACGTAACACGTTTAAAATGCGTTGCATTGGTAATAAAGAAGCTCCTTGTAATACTGACGTTCTAGCGAAGGTACCTATTTCTCTTGTTAATAGTGGCAGACGAGGTACCTATTTCTCTTGTTCATAGTGGCAGAGGAGGCACCTATTTCTCATGTTAATAGTGGCAGACGAGGTACCTATTTCTCTTGTTCATAGTGGCAGAGGAGGCACCTATTTCTCTTGTTCATAGTGGCAGAGGAGGCACCTATTTCTCTTGTTCATAGTGGCAGAGGAGGTACCTATTTATCTTGTTCATAGTGGCAGAGGAGGCACCTATTTATCTTGTTCATACAGCAGAGGAGGTACCTATTTATCTTGTTCATAGTGGCAGAGGAGGTACCTATTTCTCTTGTTCATAGTGGCAGAGGAGGCACCTATTTCTCTTGTTCATAGTGGCAGAGGAGGTACCTATTTATCTTGTTCATACAGCAGAGGAGGCACCTATTTCTCTTGTTCATAGTGGCAGAGGAGGCACCTATTTCTCTTGTTCATAGTGGCAGAGGAGGCACCTATTTCTCTTGTTCAGAGTGGCAGAGGAGGCACAGATTTCTCTTGTTCATAGTGACAGAGGAGGTCCCTATTTCTCTTGTTCATAGTGGCAGAGGAGGTACCTATTTATCTTGTTCATACAGCAGAGGAGGTACCTATTTATCTTGTTCATACAGCAGAGGAGGTACCTATTTATCTTGTTCATACAGCAGAGGAGGCACCTATTATCTTGTTCATACAGCAGAGGAGGCACCTATTTATCTTGTTCATACAGCAGAGGAGGCACCTATTTATCTTTTTCATACAGCAGAGGAGGTACCTATTTCTCTTGTTCATACAGCAGAGGAGGCACCTATTTATCTTGTTCATACAGCAGAGGAGGCACCTATTTATCTTTTTCATACAGCAGAGGAGGTACCTATTTCTCTTGTTCATACAGCAGAGGAGGCACCTATTTCTCTTGTTCATACAGCAGAGGAGGCACCTATTTATCTTGTTCATACAGCAGAGGAGGCACCTATTTATCT
>WNGS01004946.1:27703877-27714766 GCA_020271785.1 Procambarus virginalis
GATCCCAGGTAGGTCCTGTGTAGAGTGTCCTTGGGGAGGTCGGTACTCTCGAGTGGTGACGGTCCTGTTGAGTGGTGATGGACTCGTTATCGCATGGTGTTGGTCGAATCACCTCGTTACAGTATTGAACGGTTGTCGCTCCAATCTGGTATTGGTAGGGTCACCAAGTCGCCTGAACTGACAGGTGTGACCTAGCTAGGTAACTCAACTTGGGTAGTTCATGTCGCTCAGAACCTCATCTAAAACTAATCAACAATGTTGGTATTACTTAACTACTTGTGGGATCCCCTGGTACTGGAGACCTCACTAGAGGACCACACAACCTATCAGTATCAGTAACTAGCTTCTCTACTGCTAGTTACTAGTTCATCTAGTGGTAGTTACTAGTTCATCTAGTGCTAGTTACTAGTTCACCTAGTGCTAGTTACTAGTTCATCTAGTGCTAGTTACTAGTTCATCTAGTGCTAGTTACTAGTTCACCTAGTGCTAGTTACTAGTTCACCTAGTGCTAGTTACTAGTTCACCTAGTGCTAGTTACTAGTTCACCTAGTGCTAGTTACTTGTTCACCTAGTGGTAGTTACTAGTTCACCTAGTGGTAGTCACTAGTTCACCTAGTAGTAGTCACTAGTTCACCTAGTGGTAGTCACTAGTTCACCTGGTGCTAGTTACTAGTTCACCTAGTGCTAGTTACTAGTTCACCTAGTGGTAGTCACTAGTTCACCTAGTGGTAGTTACTAGTTCACGTAGTGGTAGTCACTAGTTCACCTAGTAGTAGTCACTAGTTCACCTAGTGGTAGTCACTAGTTCACCTAGTGGTAGTCACTAGTTCACCTGGTGCTAGTTACTAGTTCATCTAGTGCTAGTTACTAGTTCACCTAGTGGTAGTCACTAGTTCACCTAGTGCTAGTCACTAGTTCACCTAGTGGTAGTCACTAGTTCACCTAGTGGTAGTTACTAGTTCACCTAGTGGTAGTCACCAGTTCACCTAGTGGTAGTCACTAGTTCACCTAGTGGTAGTCACTAGTTCATCTAGTGCTAGTCACTAGTTCTCCTTGTATCAGTCACCAGTTCACCTTGTATCAGTCACCAGTTCACCTTGTATCAGTCACCAGTTCACTTGTATCAGTCACCAGTTCACCTTGTATCAGTCACCAGTTCACCTTGTATCAGTCACCAGTTCACCTTGTATCAGTCACCAGTTCACCTTGTATCAGTCACCAGTTCACCTTGTATCAGTCACCAGTTCACCTTGTATCAGTCACCAGTTCACCTTGTATCAGTCACCAGTTCACAGAGTGCCAGTGTCAGTGACGACTTAATGTGATCATTAACATAATATTCAACAAACTATAAAATTTCGTCATATATGTATATAATTACGAAATATACTCTTTGGTTGCATGTGTATCGCATATGATGTATGGTTTTGGGGCTACATATTCCTAGTTATGATCTTCCTGCTATGTTCTTACATATTGTTCTCCAACTGTGGGATATTTCTTACTTGTTCACACTGAACAACATTTGGTTATTTGTATTCATAGTAATTAGGTTTTGTTTATGTATTTCTGTATAATAAGTAGCATTGGTTACATATTTATGTATTTCTTAAGTAGGATATGATTATGTAATTATATCCTGATTAGTAGTATTTGACTATGTATTTGTGTATTCTTATAAGTAACTTCTGATTATGCATTTCTGTATTCTCTATAAGTAGTCTTTGATTATGCATTTCTTTATTCTCTATAAGTAGCCTTCGGTTATGTATTTTTATATTGCTAACTTATTTCATTACTTTATAGAAGTCTGCACCACAGAATGTCTTCTGTGTCCCCTCCCCCGCCCCCCCCTCGCTTGATCAGTGAACCCATCATCCTGATAAGTACTTTTTGTAACTATGTGGACGATAGACCAAATATCTACGTGATAGACAAATTGAAAGTCGAATTTGATATTATTCATTTTAAAGAACTCTGAAAAAAAGAAATCAAACTAAAAGATAAACCTTAATATTTCTAAGTTAGGCTAGCATATATATGTGCTATATTAGGCCTCAGGTAGCGGGTATTAGGCCTAGACTGGTTAGGTCAGGTTTCATTGGCAACATAAATTGAAAAAAAGCTTCTCCGGTTTGTCCAAATTCAATAATACAAAAGGCAACTTTCTATACTGATGCATTACTTCTATGTTTTGCAAGGTCGACTCCATAGTTACTTTGAGTGCTCTCAGTTTAGGACTATGGGTGGACAAATCTTGGTCTCATATTATAATAATTTTCAGCTCATATATGTCCTGGTTATCTAACAATGCCTCCTAATGATCACAATTCTACAGTAAATTAGCATTGTTATAATCTAAAATCCTTTCTGTGGCTTAATACTTTAAATCCTTAAATTATTTTGACTAATTTTGGATTCTGTGTTTCGGTGGTTTTTATTATTTTATTTTATTCCATTTGCATTATTTTATGCAAGTAAAAATTAATTTTCAATTTTATTCAGATGATGTCTAATTCGAATAAAATAAATACAAAATTCGATTTTGATGGCTTCGTAAAACGAACCAATATATTTCTGTTTGAATGTTAATGGTAAGTGATCATTTAACCCTTCATATAGCAAGATGAACTAGCGAGTGATGCTTGTAACCGTACATAAAAATATATTTTGGATTTATCTAACCGAAATCCGCCTCAGCAGCGTTCGACTGAGTCATCCGGATATGAGAAAACTGCTTACCAATCCATCCGAGAAAGAATCCTACAAACACGCCGTGTAAGTTACCCCTTAAATCCAAGTTTTCTGTGACTACGTTTTGCTAACCTCCATTTACTGTGAGCTCGTTCAATTTGTTGGCTGTAATGAGCAGCTTTGTAAAGATTGTTGTGCGATATATTACATTAACTGTTGTGCCCTAACATGGTTATTCGACCTGGTTTATATATAGATGTTTGCTAACACCCGTTTTCTATAGATGTTTACTAACACCCGTTTTCTATAGATGCTTCTTACACTCATTTTCTTTTGTTTGCTAACACCCGTTTTTTATAGATGTTTGCTTACACCCATTTTCTTTAGTTTGCTAACACTCATTTTTCTTAGGAATATTTGCTAGCAACAGTTGTATAATTTGTTAGATTGCTTTTCCGTTTGACTGCTTGTCCACTCTTAGATTTAGCTAATATATATTCTTTTTAAAATTATTTGTTTCCATTTTCAGATATAGTGTGCTAACTCCCATTTTCTTTATAATGTGTGCTAACTCCCATTTTCTTTATAATGTGTGGTAACTCCCAATTTTTTATTATGTGTGCTAACTCCCATTTTCTTTATAATGTGTGCTAACTCCAATTTTCTTTATGTGTGCTAACTCTCATTTTCTTTATAATGTGTGCTAACTCCCGTTATCTTTATAATGTGTGCTAACTCCCGTTATCATTATAATGTGTGCTAACTCCCGTTATCTTTATAATGTGTGCTAACTCCCGTTTTCTTTATAATGTGTGTTAACTCCAATTTTCTTTGTAATGTGTGCTAACTCCCGTTTTTTTATATGTATGCTAACTCCCGTTTTTTTATATGTATGCTAACTCCCGTTTTCTTTATAATGTATGTTAAATCTCAGTTTCTTTATAATGTGTGCTAACTCCCATTTTTTAGACTATGCTAACTCCCATTTACTTTAGACTGTGCTAACTCCCATTTTCTTTGTGTGCTAACTTCCATTTTTTTAGACTTTGCTAACTCCCATTTACTTTATTTTTTGCCAGTTCCCATTTTCTCCAGACATTGTGCCACATTCCATATTCTTCAGATTGGGAGTGCCAGTTTATATTATATTTAGATGTTGTTCCAGTTTCCATTTTCTTTGATGGCGTGCCAGTTCCCGTTTTCTGTAGATAGTGTTCAGGTCATATTTATCATTAGTGCACAATAATCCCTTCTTCTTTAGATAATGTGCTAGTTTCCACTTTCTTTAATGTCGTGTCAGCTCCCATTTTCTTTAAATTATATACCTGCTCCAATTTTCTTCAGATGGTTGGCCAGTTTCCATTTTCTTACAACTCCCATTTTTTTTTATTGTGACCCAGCTCCCATTTTCTTTACATGACTTGCTTTGATATTCTTTCTGCAAATTTAATTACATTGACAACTTAACAAGTTTTCTACTGTCATTTTAATGACTTTTAATGACTCAATAATGACATTTTTCAGTATAAAATAATGTTAAATTTCTGAAGCCATCAGAGAATACTATAGTAGTGTTCCTAATAACATTTTAATTCAGATGTGTGTGGCTATATATATCTGGCCACATATGTACGCTGTATATATCCGGCCATATATCTCTGCTCTGGCTACATATGTCTGGTCATATATATATGGCCACATTATGTCCAGCCACATGTCTGGCCATGTATTTCAGGTCATATATGTAAAATACAACACATACAAGTTTTTTCTTGCTAATGATTCATGTGGGTTTAAATTAATAGGATTAGGATTAAAGAGGAATTTATTTTAGGCCCATTCTATGTGAGAATAGATTGGGCCTAAAAAATTAAACTAGAAAGTATGTGTGTCTAATTTATGTATATTATGTGTACAATTTATGTATATTATGTGTCTTGAATGTGTTCACTGTATGTACAATATGTGTTCAAAATGTTTATTATAAACATGTCTACAAGATGTTACGTTCTCATGCTTCTATAGCGATGTCAAATAGATGTTTATGATGTAATCTGATGTTGGTGATATAGGTGCTTGTGATGTAATCAGTGCTAGCTTAACTCAACCTAGGCTAGCTAAACCCATTCTAGGCTAGCTTAACCCAACCTAGGCTAGCTTAACCCAACCTAGGCTAGCTAAACCCATTCTAGGCTAGCTTAACCCAACCTAGGCTAGCTTAACCCAACCTAGGCTAGCTTAAACCAACCTAGGCTAGCTTAACCCAACCTAGGCTAGCTTAACCCAACCTAGGCTAGCTAAACCCAACCTAGGCTAGCTAAACCCATTCTAGGCTAGCTTAACCCAACCTAGGCTAGCTTAACCCAACCTAGGCTAGCTTAACCCAACCTAGGCTAGCATAACCCAACCTAGGCTAGCTTAACCCAACCTAGGCTAGCTTAACCCAACCTAGGCTAGCTTAACCCAACCTAGGCTAGCTTAACCCACCTAGCCTAGTTTAACTAAACCTAGGCTAGCTTAACCCAACCTAGGCTAGCTTAACCCAACCTAGGCTAGTTTAACTAAACCTAGGCTAAACTAACTTAATTCTTACCTATCCTAGCGTAACCAAAGATGACCAAACCACTCACAAGAAGATGAGGAGGCGCCGACGTTTCGGTCCACCCTGGACCATTATTAAGTCAATTGTTGATTGGCAATCCACTTGATAGTGGTCCAAAACGGACCGAAACGTCGTCGTCTCTTCATCTTTTGTTGAGTGGTTTGGTCATGTTATCTTCAGCCATGTTGTCGCGACTCATCGTCTGCATCACCTAACCTACGCTAACCAAACATATCTAACTTAGCATTACCTAACCTAAATCTTAAACCAAATCTAAATTAACCTAACCTGAACCTTCCTTTATCTAAGTTCACCAAACCTAAACTGACCAAATGTAACTTATTCATAGCTAACCTAAATTTTACTTAACCTAACCTAACTTAATCTAATACAAGGAAACCTAATTTAATCTAACCAAACGAAATCTAACTTAAAACTAAACTAACCCAGTCAACCTAATCTAACCTAGCCAAATCTTATCGAACCTAAAATTACCTAAAGAAACCTAACCTAACCTAACCAAACATAACCTAATGTAAATAAACCCTTCCTAATTTAACCTAATCTTAGATTACTTTATCTATTCTAACTAACCTATCCAAACTAACCATACGTAACCAAACTTAGCCTAAGCTCACTGAAACCAGAGAACTGTAGTCATCACTAGAGAACTGTAGTCATCACTAGAGCACTTTGGTCATCACTAGAGAACTTTAGTCATCACTAGAGAACTTTAGTCATCACTAGAGAACTTTGGTCACCACTAGAGAACTTTGGTCATCACTAGAGAACTGTAATCATCACTAGAGAACTATAGTCATCACTAGAGAACTTGGTCATCACTAGAGAACTTTGGTCATCACTAGAGAACTTTAATCACCACTAGAGAACTGTAGTCATCACTAGAGAACTTTGGTCATCACTAGAGAACTTTGGTCATCACTAGAGAACTGTAGTCATCACTAGAGAACTTTGGTCATCACTAGAGAACTTTGGTCATCACTAGAGAACTGCAGTCATCACTAGAGAACTTTAGTCATCACTAGAGAACTGTAGTCATCACTAGAGAACTTTGGTCATCACTAGAGAACTTTGGTCATAACTAGAGAACTTTGGTCATCACTAGAGAACTTTAATCACCACTAGAGAGCTGTAGTCATCACTAGAGAACTTTGGTCATCACTAGGGAACTTTGGTCATCACTAGAGAACTTTAGTCATCACTAGAGAACTGTAGCCATCACTAGAGAACTTTGGTCATCACTAGGGAACTTTGGTCATCACTAGAGAACTTTAGTCATCACTAGAGAACTGTAGCCATCACTAGAGAACTTTGGTCATCACTAGAGAGCTTTAATCACCACTAGAGAACTGTAGTCATCACTAAAGAGCTTTGGTCATCGCTAGAGAACTTGGGTCATCACTAGAGAGCTTTGGTCATCACTAGAGAACTTTAATCACCACTAGAGAACTGTAGTCATCACTAGAGAACTTTGGTCATCACTAGGGAACTTTCGTCATCACTAGAGAACTTTAGTCATCACTAGAGAACTGTAGCCATCACTAGAGAACTTGGTCATCACTAGAGAACTTAATCACCACTAGAGAACTGTAGTCATCACTAGAGAACTTTGGTCATCACTAGAGAACTTTGGTCATCACTAGAGAACTGTAGTCATCACTAGAGAACTTTGGTCATCACTAGAGAACTTTGGTCATCACTAGAGAACAGTAGTCATCACTAGAGAACTTTAGTCATCACTAGAGAACTTTGGTCATCACTAGAGAACTTTGGTCATCACTAGAGAACTTTAGTCATCACTAGAGAACTGAAGTCATCAATAGAGAACTGTAGTCATCACTAGAGAACTGTAGTCATCACTAGAGAACTTTAGTCATCACTAGAGAACTTTAATCACCACTAGAGAACTTTGGTCATTACTAGAGAACTTTGGTCATCACTAGAGAACTGAAGTCATCACTAGAGAACTTTAGTCATCACTAGAGAACTGTAGTCATCACTAGAGAACTTTGGTCATCACTAGAGAACTTTGGTCATCACTAGAGAACTGTAGTCATCACTAGAGAACTTTGGTCATCACTAGAGAACTTTAATCACCACTAGAGAACTGTAGTCATCACTATAGAACTTTGGTCATCACTAGAGAACTTTGGTCATCACTAGAGAACTGTAGTCATCACTAGAGAACTTTAATCATCACTAGAGAACTTTAATCACCACTAGAGAACTTTGGTCATCACTAGAGAACTTTGGTCATCACTAGAGAACTGTAGTCATCACTAGAGAACTTTATTCATCACTATAGAACTGTAGTCATCACTAGAGAACTTTGGTCATCACTAGAGAACTTTGGTCATCACTAGAGAACTTTAGTCATCACTAGAGAACTGTAGTCATCGCTAGAGAACTTTGGTCATCACTAGAGAACTTTAGTCATCAATAGAGAACTGAAGCCATCACTAGAGAACTTTAGTCATCACTAAAGAACTGTAGTCATCACTAGAGAACTTTAGTCATCACTAGAGAACTGTAGTCATCACTAGAGAACTTTGGTCATCACTAGAGAACTTTGGTCATCACTAGCGAACTTTGGTCATCACTAGAGAACTTTAGTCATCAATAGAGAACTGAAGTCATCACTAGAGAACTAAAGTCATCACTAGAGAACTTTGGTCGTCACAAGAGAACTTTGGTCATCACTAGGGAACTTTGGTCATCACTAGAGAACTTGTCCGTCTGGTACTTACACCTCTGGTGCATTGATATTACAATGTTATGAAAATAATAATTGTCAAATTTTGTATAAAATCTCTATTGTCTAATAAAATTGAGAGGAAGAGTCAGTGCCTTGGAAAAACATATAGCTTGGAATATGTCACATATATACTTATGTATACGTGAAATAGTGACTATAAGCAATAAGTCGTATATGTGCTGTCTTGTGCGAGAGCGAGTTGTCTGGTGCACCTCTGATACACCTTGGGTACACACGTAGGGTACACACATGGGATACATACCTGGGGTACACTTATGGTACATGTAATGCACAATACGTTCCCTTAAAATAGTTTAGTTTCCCCAAGAAAGAGAATCCATGTCACGTTTTCTTTGAAATCACACGTAACACGTTTAAAATGCGTTGCATTGGTAATAAAGAAGCTCCTTGTAATACTGACGTTCTAGCGAAGGTACCTATTTCTCATGTTAATAGTGGCAGACGAGGTACCTATTTCTCTTGTTCATAGTGGCAGAGGAGGCCCCTATTTCTCTTGTTCATAGTGGTAGACGAGGTACCTATTTCTCTTGTTCATAGTGGCAGAGGAGGTACCTATTTCTCTTGTTCATAGTGGTAGACGAGGTACCTATTTCTCTTGTTCATAGTGGCAGAGGAGGTACCTATTTCTCTTGTTCATAGTGGCAGAGGAGGTACCTATTTCTCTTGTTCATAGTGGCAGAGGAGGTACCTATTTCTCTTGTTCATAGTGGCAGAGGAGGCACCTATTTCTCTTGTTCATAGTGGTAGACGAGGTACCTATTTCTCTTGTTCATAGTGGCAGAGGAGGCACCTATTTCTCTTGTTCATAGTGGTAGACGAGGTACCTATTTCTCTTGTTCATAGTGGCAGAGGAGGCACCTATTTCTCTTGTTCATAGTGGTAGACGAGGTACCTATTTCTCTTGTTCATAGTGGCAGAGGAGGCACCTATTTCTCTTGTTCATAGTGGCAGAGGAGGTACCTATTTCTCTTGTTCATAGTGGCAGAGGAGGCACCTATTTCTTTTGTTCATAGTGGTAGACGAGGTACCTATTTCTCTTGTTCATAGTGGCAGAGGAGGCACCTATTTCTCTTGTTCATAGTGGCAGAAGAGGTACCTATTTCTCTTGTTCATAGTGGCAGAGGAGGCACCTATTTCTCTTGTTATAGAGCATAACAGATACCTATTTCTCTTGTTTATAGTGGCAGAGGAGGCACCTATTTCTCTTGTTCATACAGCAGAGGAGGCACCTATTTCTCTTGTTCATAGTGGCAGAGGAGGCACCTATTTCTCTTGTTCATACAGTAGAGGAGGTACCTATTTCTCTTGTTCATACAGCAGAGGAGGCACCTATTTCTCTTGTTTATAGTGGCAGAGGAGGCACCTATTTCTCTTGTTCATAGTGGCAGAGGAGGCACCTATTTCTCTTGTTCATACAGCAGAGGAGGCACCTATTTCTCTTGTTCACAGCGCTAGAACAGGTGCCTATTTCTCTTGTTCACAGCGCTAGAACAGGTGCCTATTTCTCTTGTTCATACAGCAGAGGAGGCACCTATTTCTCTTGTTCACAGCGCTAGAACAGGTGCCTATTTCTCTTGTTCATAGTGGAGGTTACTTAGAGTTTTGGTCAGATAATGAGCCAGTATGACTCCTAACAGTAGGCAGGTTAATTCTAATTGTGGCAATGCCCACTTCTTCAACGGTGCCATCCTAGCTTTAGAAGTGAGCCGACATGACTGTTAGTCTATCACTAAATAGGCTACAGTGCCATAGCCTTCCTGAGGTGTTGCAAAATATGTTAGTCTATCAGGCTGGTTGGCTATTATGGTGTTACGAGGAAACGTGATGGACGCTTGGACACTTCGATTCGTTGTGAGTTGCTGCCACAAAATGCCATGTAAATGATTTATTAGGTAGCAGAGGATGATTCATCTTCTAAGGTAGCCTGACCCAGTATTGATTATCTTTGTTGATCACTGAATCCAGGTATTCAGTATACGTCCATGCGTCGTCTGGACTAGGTTGCTCAGGGATTATTCCTAAAGTTGCTAGAGCCCACAATTTATGTACAGGTGTTCACGCTCATCTTCAGACATGTCTCTGAACTTAAGGTGACTGTTCTTTCCTAGTCAGGCAACCATCACTGGGTTGACTTGTTAGTTGTCTACAGGTGGGGTTTCCTCAGCCTCACTACTGGGCCAGTGAGCAATTTGCCTCCCGCTGACAATAATAGGTTCATTCCCTGCTGTTTTGTACTTCCAATGACGAATTTGTGGTAATAGTCTGCACCTGCAAGTATTCCCATGTCGGTGAGGTGATCAGATGTGATTTTATTATCAGACAACTTGACTCCCTTTTCTTGTAGGAATTTGGGTGTATTCCTAGACCATGAACATGAAGGTCAGATGGAATCTTGTTCAACTACTATGGCTTTGTATAAGTCGGATATAACCGCCTAAACGTATTAGTGGTTTGACCTCTTTGTAGTTTTGGGGTCCTGTGTTTGTCAGGAACCTAATATATTCAGTTTTACCTGTCGAACAAGTTTTAATTTTAATTAAGTTATCTGCCACTTTCTGTGTGACAAATATTTTTGGGACCCTTGGTCAAATAGCCACGAGTGGTGACCTTGGACCATTTGTTTTTGATGACTAGTTGGGCAATGGGCAAAGTCGCGTTATTGTCTGACTTTGTTGACAGGACACTTATGTCCTGACGTACTTTGCAGTACTGTACATCGGTGGTGGTCTCTCCCTCCACCTTGGGTTTGGGAGACTTTGGTCTAATGTCTCTGCACAGCACTGTGTGATGTTGACC
>WNGS01004946.1:27714866-27725222 GCA_020271785.1 Procambarus virginalis
ATGTGACTGAATTTAACTCAATCCTTAGAAATCTTATACTAGAGAACCGACTGAACAAAAACCACTTAATTATTTCTGGTGACTTTAACGTTGACCTCTGCGAACCTCATACCTCTCCTGCTGCTAGTTTCCTCAACTGAATGAATTCCTGCTTCCTCATACCCGTAATCACTAGACCTACTAGAATCACTGACAGTACTGCCACAGCTCTTGATCACATCTGGACCAACATAACCTCTCCACTTACTTCAGGGATAATCCTCGATAGCACTACAGACCATTACCCCACATTTCTCCTAACCAACATTAACAAACCACCTCTAGAGGCAAGGGAGATAAGCTTTAGGCTGCACAATGAAACTGCTATAGGCAATTTTATAGCTGCTGCTGCTAATATCAACTGGGAATCTGAATTAGGGAACCAACCCGTCCTCGCAAATTCGTATAGTCAATATTGACTTATTAAATAAGTGCATAGGTGACATACTTAACATAATAGTTTCCCTTGAAAATCTTCATTGAAAACACCGACCTTACCTAACCTACTTAGTATGTTAAGATAAGCATCTTATTGCTTCGTAATTACAATTATTACCTAACCTATACCTATAATAGGTTAGTAACAATTGTAATTACGAAGCTATAGGATGCTTATTTTAACATACTAAGTAGGTTAGGTAAGGTCGGTGTTTTCTATGAAACTTTTCAAGGGAAACTATTATGTTTAGTATGTCACCTATGCAGGTAACTAATATGTCAATATTGACTATACGAATTTGCGAGGACGGGTTAAGGGAACATAGGAGACATCAACCTAGCAGCGCAACCATTTCTTCAAAAAACTCTCAGCCTTTATAACACCCACTGTCCTATGCTAAAGAAACAAGTCACAACTAAAAGGCTAAACAATCCTTGGCTGACAAAGGGAATACTTAAATCCATTAATAAAAAACATGACCTTGAGAAGAAGTATAGGTTAGGAATCGTCTCCAAAGAATTCTCAAAGAATTACTCATCATTGCAATCTAAAATAATTAGGAGAGACAAAATTAAATACTACGAAGACAAATTTACCCACACAAAGGGCAATATTAAGAAAACATGGAGCACAATTTCTCAAATACTGGGATCAAAGAAGATTATAAATAACAAACCAATACTCCTATCAAATAATGATGGTCTGCTTTCAGCCTCTGACACTGCTCTTGAGTTCAATAGGTTCTTCTCTTCTATTGGGTCATCCCTTGCAAATGATATTCCATCGTCCAGTACTAATATCCAGGACTATCTTACAGGTAACTATCCACAGTCTCTGTACCTAATGCCTACTAATTCCACTGATGTTACTGACATAATCCTTTCCCTTAAAACCAAGTCTAGTGCCCTTGAGGAGATACCAACTCTTATTTACAAAAAAGCCTCCAGATTTTTAGCTCCTGCCATTGCATTGCTCTTCAACAAGTCACTTGAACTCCAAACCTTTCCAGATATTCTAAAAAAAAGCGAGAGTATCCCCTGTCCACAAATATGGTGATCCCACTGATGTTAACAACTTCAGACCTATATCAATTCTGCCAAACTTATCAAAAATATTTGAAAAACTAATCTATAAGCAGCTTTACTCTATCTAGCCAAACTCAATATACTTAGCTCTTGTCAATATGGCTTCAGACCCCAAAAAAGCACTAACGATGCACTTATTAGTATGATTAACTTGATACATACAGCTCTTGATAAAAATGAGTTCCCTGTTGGGTTATTTGTAGACCTGCGTAAGGCTTTTGACACTGTTAACCACCAAAACCTTCTTCTTAAATACAACATTATGGAGTCAGAGGTCACTCCCTGCAGTACATTAAGTCTTACCTTACTGACAGGCTCCAGTATGTTTCTGTGAATAATTCAATTTCTCCACCCTACCCATCAACATTGGTGTTCCCCAGGGCAGCATACTTGGCCCTCTCCTCTTTCTCATCTACATTAATGACCTTCCAAATGGCTCCCAACATCTCAAACCAATTCTTTTTGCTGACGACACGACCTTCATTTACTCCAGTCCTGACCCCTTTGCTCTAAATGTCACAGTGAATACTGAGTTAAATAAAGTCCATCACTGGCTAACTGCCAACAAACTCACCTCAATATTGACAAAACTTTCTATATTTTGTTTGGCAATAAATCCTCAAATCAAATAAATCTCAGGATTAACAATACCCAAATTTGTAACAAAGTAGATGGCAAATTCCTTGGCGTTCTCATTGACTCAAGCTGAATTTCCAAGGACACATTCTAAATATATAAAAAAGTTTCGAAAACTGTTAGCATTCTTTCTAAGATCAGATATTATGTACCTCGCCCAGCCCTGGTGACACTCTATTATTCTCTCATCTATCCTTATCTCAACTATGGTATTTGTGCTTGGGGTTCTACTACCCAAAATCATTTACGTCCTCTAATTACTCAACACAAAGCTGCTATTAGGACAATATCTCACTCTGGCCCCAGACATCACTCGGTACCCTTACTCAAATCTCTGAATATGTTAGATATTAAGTCCCTGCACATCCTCTCATGTGTATTTTATATATATAAAACGCTGAACTGTAATGCCAATCCTGACCTTAAAAGCTTCCTAGAAGGTTGTAACAGATCCCATGAGCACCACACAAGAAACAAATACCTATTTGATATTCCAAGAATACGACTTAGTCAAACTAGAAATGCTTTACAAATCAAGGGACCTCGAATGTGGAATGACCTTCTCAATTATGTTTAAGACTGTACCTCTCCCAACCAGTTTAAGATAAAAACTAAGTACTACCTAATTAACTCAATGTAACCTACCTCACCCCAAAATGTCAGCCCATGTCTTCTATTTTAAACAATGCTGTTTTGTTCACCAAATTGTATTTTCGCTTTTTTCTGCCATGTTTCCCGCCTCCCCACCTTTTTTCCAATTTCTTCTTATTTTTCTCAACACAATTTATACTTTAATCTCAATTAGTATTAAGTTTAATCTTAGTGTTTTTCCTGCCCGAAACGATTTGCGTAATAGTGGCTTTAGGCATTGTATGTACTAGCTCTATCTATAAATCCATCATTTATTTATTTATTTATTTATATATATACAAGAAGGTACATTGGGATTGTGAGGATACATAATATAGTAATTACAATCTTGTAAAGCCACTAGTATGCGCAGCGTTTCGGGCAGGTCCTTAATCTAAGAACTTTTTGAGTAGGTAAATACTTGCAAAATTTATAAAAAATGATAACAGTTACAAGGCAAGAAAAAAAATAAAAGATGAGAGAAAATTGTAGGTATATTAAAGCACATAGGTAGCTCAGATTGATTGCAATGACAGATTGAATGGTAGTTGACAAAAATTCGTAGGCACAATACAGCATATGGCTAGCACATAAAAGAAGACAGCAATGAACACAATGATAAGGTTGTTTGGGTTAAGTACATAAAAATTAGGAGATTGGGTAACACTAGGTACACAGCAAATTTAAAGCTCAGTGTAGGAAACTACGAAGATGAAATTAGATGAAATTCAGACAGTCTCCGTGGTATAGTGGTAAGACACTCGCCTGGCGTTCCGCGAGCGCTATGTCATGGGTTCGTATCCTGGCCGGGGAGGATTTACTGGGCGCAATTCCTTAACTGTAGCCTCTGTTTAACGCAACAGTAAAATGTGTACTTGGATGAAAAAACGATTCTTCGCGGCGGGGATCGTATTCCAGGGACCTGCCCGAAACGCTACGCGTACTAGTGGCTGTACAAGAATGTAACAACTCTTGTATATATCTCAAAAAAAAAAAAAAAAAAAAAGGTACTTCTTGGTTTTGCTTTTAAATGAGGCAAAAGTTTGACAGCTTTTCAATTCACTAGGGAGTGAGTTCCATAGACTAGGTCCCTTAATTTGCATAAAGTGTTTACACAGATTAAGTTTGACCCTGGGGATATCAAAGAGATATTTATTTCTGGTGTGGTGATAATGAGTCCTATTAACTGTTGTACCTTACCTTGTACGTATGTACTTTACCTGAATAAAAATTTGTATTTGTATTTGAATTTGTACTAGAAAACAGGAGCTGTATGGATCACTTGTTGATGTCAGTCCTTTTAACTCTTTATAGGCAGAAATTTCTTCTGCCAAGGAAGAAATGTTACAAAAGTTTGAGAACCATCTAAACAACCTATAACAGCAACACACTGTTACCCAAGACGAAACAGACCAACATAAACTACTTGAGTCTGTCGTTATCTCTTCTAATGATTTTCCCCATGAAACTGACGGAGAAGACTGTGCTGCCATCGTGATCAAGGAACCGCAGGATAAGATAAATTGTTAAATCCAAAAAAGTGGCATCAAATCAGCTTACAGAGTGGGTATCAAATCATCTGGTTCAGATAACGGGAAAATTCGCGTGAAATTAGATAGCTGCTCCCGCAAGTCAGACCTTATCAGTTCTGCAGTCTCTAGTAAATCTACTGTTTATGTGAATGAATGTCTGACCAGTTTCAGACAAAATCTCTTACATAAACTGCGTGGATTCCGCAAATATTTTCCTGCAATTAAACATTGTTTTGTGCAAGATGGTAAAATTATAACTAGGAATTCTGACGCTGGAAAAACCTATGAAATAACCACTGAAGCTCACCTCAATTCTTTCCTGAATAACTGTGGGAAAACAGCTGAATAACCAGAATACAAATTATAGTCTCATCTAACGACCAATGTGTACTATAGCTCTGCCTTTCCATTCAAAAAGTTTTAATTTTCTTTTTTTAAATTGTCATCTTGTTATTCTCTTTTTTATAGTTTTCTGCTATATTTTTTATATACTCCATACTCCCTTATTCCATTTGAACACTGGCTTTGCCTGTGTCCTCTAGTTTAAAACTTTATCATTCAGTGTACCTGCATGTACCTCTAGCTATTCTACCTCATTTTGTTTTAGTGTAACTTAAGTAATTAACTTTATTGTAATTATATTATCATAGTAAGTAAGTTTTTATTTATAGAATTATTAGTTGTTAGTTGATTTGTATTGCCATCTATTGGAAATCCTTTTATATTCATTTATTGCAGTATCATTTATTGGAATTAATTAATAGTAACTGTTTTATATAAGCATCTACCTCAGTATCATAGTAAAATCTTCCACATAAATATAATCTCACCCTGTTTATTTTTACACTTAGATTTATGTTAGAGAAAATTTCTAGATTTACTTAGATTTATATGTCATTTTTTTGGAATTATCTATTTGAGCTCACTTTGTTTTCTTAGGTTCATACTAATTATAGGATTTTAACTAACCATTACTAAGCTAATTATCTTTAAGATCATTTACTTTATGATTATTATTTTTCTTATTATTTTTTATTTTACATTTATATTGTCAGTCTTTACTATTTTTTGTTTTTTCTTTTATCTAACTTCTGTGTCCTTCCTGGCTATCTATTGGATCTTTATTTTACTTCTAATTTGTTACTATTTTATGTGTATTTGCTTCTATTCTTGTGTTTTGCCATAATTACTTTGTTTTACAGCAAATTTAGTATTTAACTGTTTCTGTATTGCTTATCTTATTGTATCGTGATCCCTCTGCATTTCCATGCACACTGATATTGATCCTGATCTAATCTTCTTTCTCATATCAACACCAACAGCACATTGATCATCACTATTGCAAGTATTACACAGCACACCAAGCAAAAACAAAATAGCACACTGCTTATCAGTTTCAACCAAAATGTTAGATCACTTGGTAAAAATTTTGACGATATAAATGCTTTACTTACATTTACTTACTCATTTGCTTTACTTTACTTGCTTACTTAGTACTAGGTACTAACTTATCGTTCATTATTTTAACAGAAACTTGGCTAAATAAAGACTATACCCAACTCTACACTTAGCTGGTTATAAAGCCATTCACAACTGTAGGCCTAATAAAAAAGGTGGCGGCACAGCTATATATTACAGAGATACATTTATCTGCAACAGTGTTATTAGTGATAGAGATGACTACTGTGAATATACTTTTGCTCAGCTTACAATCCCTTAAATCCTCCTTGACTATTGGAGCCATCTATAGATTTCCCAATACTAACATAGCTTCATTCTCAGATAACCTAAGAAATCTTATTATAAACAACAATCTCAACAAAAACCACATCATTCTGGGAGGAGACTTCAATATTGACCTGAGTCAACAAAATTGCTCTCAAGTTGACTATTTCCTTAACAGCATGAACTCCTGTATGCTAATCCCAACAATCACCAAACCTACCCGAGTCACTCAAACATCACCCACTACCTTGGATCACATATGGACTAACATAAGAGCTCCCCTTGTACCTGGTATAATCTACGACAGAACAACTGACCACTATCCTACCTTTCTCATAGCGAACATGGACATAACACCTCCAAAATGCAAGAAACTTACATTTAGGTTACACAGTGAATCAGCTTTAGGCAATCTTACAAATGCACTTCACAATATTAACTGGGATTCTGAATTCAATAATACTCAGGATATAAATCCATTAGCTAACCTCTTCCTCTCCATAACTCTAAGCCTCTACAACCTTCATTGTCCCCTTCTTACCAAGCAAGTAACTGACTAAAGATTAAACAATCCATTGCTCACAAGTGGCATTTTCAACTCAATCAACAAGAAACATGTATATGAAAAGAAACTTAGGATTGGCCTAGTTACAAAGGAAGTAGTTAAAAGGTACTCATCATTGCTTACCAGTATCAAAAGAAAGGCAAAACTTCATATTATGTGAATAGATTCAATGAAGCAAAAGGCAACATGAAAGCACATGGAAAACCATCTCTAGTATCCTAGGAACTAAACAACATTCACATAACCAATAAAACTTTATAAGGATGGGTATACACCGACAACTGATTTAGAAATGGCAAATGAATTTAATAGATTTTTTTATCGGTTGGTGCTATTCTTGCCAGAAAAATCCCAGACTCAGACAAATATTAACACATATCTCTCAGACAGCTATCCAAACTCTCTTCTCCTTTCACCAGTCAGCCCGGCAGATGTCGTGTACATCAAACATTCTTTAAAACCAAGGCAAGAACACCAGTGAAATTCCGTCCATTGTATACAAGAGCGCCTCCCATGCCCTTGCGCCACCCATAGCTCTACTGTTCAACAAATCTATAGAGCGTCACACCTTCCCTGATATCCTTAAAAAAGCTAGAGTAACGCCAGTCCATAAAGGAGGCAATCCGGCGGACATGAACAATTATAGACCAATGTCAAATCTACCCATTCTATCAAAAATATTTGAAAAAATTATCTACAAACAGCTCTACTCCTATCTCGTAAAATTCGACATACTCAGCCCCTGCCAGTTTGGCTTCCGGTCCCAGAAGAGCACCAATGATGTAATCATTAGTCTCCTTGACGTAATCTACTCAGCCCTTGACAAAAGTTAGTTTCCGATTGGACTCTTCATTGGCCTAAGAAAAGCGTTTGATACTGTTAATCACAACTACCTCTTGCTTAAACTCCAGCATTATGGAAGACGAGGCCTTTCCCCTGGACTATATCCGATCCTATCTTAGTGACAGACACCAATGTGTAACCGTCAATGATATAACCTCTCCCACTCTACCAATAACTGTTGGAGTGCCACAGGGCAGCATCTTAGGACCTCTCTATTTTCTTACATATATATCAATGATCTGCCTAATGTCTCTAACATTCTTAAACATATATTGATTGCTAATATATAAACTGCTAACCACCGTTCGACTCACGCTCGAACGCTCATGCGCTCCTGACGACCCTGCTGCCCCTCCAACTTTATCAGCTGCTCCTTGAGCCCACAACATCCCAAACATGATGTAACACCCCAGAAGGCAGCTAAGTACCCAGTGACCTAAATGTGACCGAAATATACGACAAAACCTAACCTACTAACTCATCTCGACCTCATTAGTGTTGCTCCCTGAGGAAGCTGAACCTGACGTTTGCTGCTGCCACATCAACAAGTCTACCCCATCTGCCTGTGTAATCTCTGCTGCACCATGCAAAACAATTCTAATTCGGTAAGGCCACAAATAAAGATAGCACACCTATCAAATGAACCCAACCACCAGCTCAGCAATAAGAAAAACGGGCTGTTTCCCCCTTAGTGGCTGCCGAGGGGGGGGGGGTCCGACCCGCCCTGCGTCAACAATACAAACAGTCCCAGCTGATGGTTGTGGGTGGTGACCGCCGGCCGGGTCAGACGTTCCTGAGGTCTCTCCGCTCCTGGCTAGTGTTTACGTTGGGTGATTGCTGGTTTGCCCTGCTGGTGGTAGTTTGCCACTGACAGGGTGACGTTTGGCTTAGCCATGGGGACTTCTCGCCCCCCAGTGACGAGGACGTTGTCGGCTGGTCTGGCATTTACGGTGCCGGTGGACCATCCATTGGTTGGTGTCGCCCTGGTGGACGTGCTGCATGTGCAGCTGTCGGACCTGGTGGGCATCCAGCTGCTTCAGGGCAACCGTGCTGTGGTCAAGTTCCGCCTCCAGGCTGCCTTTCAGGCGTTTCTCGAGCGGTGTGAGGGGCGTGTTTACCCTCTCCCTGATACTGTTGGCTCCGTTAAGGTGGTGAATCTTAGTGTTACCTTGACGTCTGTGACGGTGCATGGTGCCCCCTTCGAATTTCAGGACGACTTTTTAACCTCCTGTTTTGAACGATTTGGGACAGTGTTAAGTGTTCGTTGGAACAAGGTCGTTGCCGGGCACTGTGTTGGTATGCTTGACGGCTCCCGCACCCTGACGATGTCACTGAAGTGTAGTGTCCCGTCGTCGATGTCCGTGTTGGGTTACGCTCCGCTGCCTGTACCGGGGTCAACCGCGCACCTGTTATCGGTGTGGTCACGAGGGTCATCTGGCTGCGGCGTGCGACGTGGGAGCAACTGGTCGGGTGCATGTTCTTCGTGCGGAGGATTTTCCGCCCTGTTGCGTTCGGACGATTCTGAGGATGGTGTGGTGCTGTGCCTGAGGCGCCTGATTGCCTGTCTGCTGCTCCGCCTGTTGAGGCGAGTTCTCCGGCCCGTGTGCCTCGTCCTGTGACTGCTGTGGCCCCTGGGGTTGTTGAGCCGGTGTGTGTGGGTGTCGGGCCGTCGCCTGAGCTGCTTGTAGTGAAGGGTGTCCCGGGGAGGTCCATGTCCCGCCCTCGCCTGTGGATGTGATACCGGCTCCCGGGACGCGGGTTCTGCTGTTTTGAAGGGTGCTTCAGCAAGGTGAGGTGCCTGCCGTGCCTGTGTGTGTTGGCGACTGTAGTTCTGCTCTTTCCATCCCTTTGCAGAAGCGTGCTCGTCGGTGTTCTGAGGCTGTTTCCGTGGATGAAGTAGACAGTGTGGGTGATGTGGCCTCAGTGGACTCTTCGGACGGTGCGGGTGTGACCTGTGTGGATGTGAAGATGGTGGCTGTGTCTGCGGCGGGGCCTGCTGGGCGTGGTGTGGTGCGGCCTGTCTCGAAGCGTTCGCGGCGGGCTCGGAGTGTCTCCCCCCTTCGTGGTGTGCCTTGGGAGGAGGTAGGGGAGTATGGTGATCTGGCGCCCCCCGCCGTGGATGATGGTGCTGTGCGAGGCTCCGAAGTTGCTACCTGTGTCCCCCCCTCCTGTCACCTGCTGTTGGATCTCCGCAGTGGGGGTTTGTCCCTGATGTTCGAGACCTCGTCGTGAAGTTGCGGAAAGATGTGCGCCAGGGGGCTCGGCTCCTGTGCCCGGTGGTGGGGTCGATGCCGCGCCTGCATCCCCTGCTGTATCCCCTCCTTCCTTGCCCCGGTCTGGGGGTTCCCTAGTCCCGTCTGCTGGGGTCGTGCCCTGTGAGGGTCCGGAGTTGGGCCCTTATCGGGATGCCCGGGTGCTTCCGATCCCGTGGTGCTCGTCCACTGTCTGGGTGTCGCGGGTGAAGGAGTTTGTGTATCGGGTGCCGGATAGGATGTCTCAGCCGAGGGCGCCGCCTGGTGGCCGGCTGCCAGCTGACGAGCGGGTGATTTGGGAAGCGTACTGCTTGCGCTTTCCGATATACAAGTTTCCGGAGAAGTATTAGTTCCCGTCTTGTGCACACTGCTACGCCGTGCATGGATCAGCTGCCGCCGTGACCACGACGCCCCGCCCCCCGGTGCGGGTGTCTCCCTCTAACGTCCGCCTCTGTTTTCGTCGCCACTCCTCGCTCTACGGCCCATCACATCTACCGCTTTTGACTTTCTTCTCCTCCTGACCGTCAATGCGTCTCCTTACATCTGTCCTGGTGCAGTCATCGGGAGGTAACCCTTCATGCAAACTGCACCTATTCTCAAGAAGAAGAAA
>WNGS01004946.1:27753843-27768642 GCA_020271785.1 Procambarus virginalis
TTAATAATTCTATAAAATAAAAACTTACTTACTATGATAATATAATTACAATAAAGTTAATTACTTAAGTTACACTAAAACAAAATGAGGTAGAATAGCTAGAGGTACATGCAGGTACACTGAATGATAAAGTTTAAACTAGAGGACACAGGCAAAGCCAGTGTTCAAATGGAATAAGGGAGTATGGAGTATATAAAAAATATAGCAGAAAACTAGAAAAAAGAGAATAACAAGATGACAATTTAAAAAAAGAAAATTAAAACTTTTTGAATGGAAAGGCAGAGCTATAGTACACATTGGTCGTTAGATGAGACTATAATTTGTATTCTGGTTATTCAGCTGTTATCCCACAGTTATTCAGGAAAGAATTGAGGTGAGCTTCAGTGGTTATTTCATAGGTTTTTCCAGCGTCAGAATTCCTAGTTATAATTTTACCATCTTGCACAAAACAATGTTTAATTGCAGGAAAATATTTGCGGAATCCACGCAGTTTATGTAAGAGATTTTGTCTGAAACTGGTCAGACATTCATTCACATAAACAGTAGATTTACTAGAGACTGCAGAACTGATAAGGTCTGACTTGCGGGAGCAGCTATCTAATTTCACGCGAATTTTCCCGTTATCTGAACAAGATGATTTGAATCCCACTCTGTAAGCTGATTTGATGCCACTTTTTTGGATTTAACAATTTATCTTATCCTGCGGTTCCTTGATCACGATGGCAGCACAGTCTTCTCCGTCAGTTTCATGGGGAAAATCATTAGAAGAGATAACGACAGACTCAAGTAGTTTATGTTGGTCTGTTTCGTCTTGGGTAACAGTGTGTTGCTGTTATAGGTTGTTTAGATGGTTCTCAAACTTTTGTAACATTTCTTCCTTGGCAGAAGAAATTTCTGCCTATAAAGAGTTAAAAGGACTGACATCAACAAGTGATCCATACAGTTCCTGTTTTCTAGTACAAATTCAAATACAAATACAAATTTTTATTCAGGTAAAGTACATACATACAAGGTAAGGTACAACAGTTAATAGGACCCATTATCACCACACCAGAAATAAATATCTCTTTGATATCCCCAGGGTCAAACTTAATTTGTGTAAACACTTTATGCAAATTAAGGGACCTAGTCTATGGAACTCACTCCCTAGTGAATTGAAAAGCTGTCAAACTTTTGCCTCATTTAAAAGCAAAACCAAGAAGTACCTAATTTCATCTTCGTAGTTTCCTACACTGAGCTTTAAATTTGCTGTGTACCTAGTGTTACCCAATCTCCCAATTTTTATGTACTTAACCCAAACAACCTTATCATTGTGTTCATTGCTGTCTTCTTTTATGTGCTAGCCATATGCTGTATTGTGCCTACCAATTTTTGTCAACTACCATTCAATCTGTCACTGCAATCAATCTGAGCTACCTATGTGCTTTAATATACCTACAATTTTCTCTCATCTTTTATTTTTTTTCTTGCCTTGTAACTGTTATCATTTTTATAAATTTTGCAAGTATTTACCTACTTAAAATTTTCTTAGATTAAGGACCTGCCCGAAACGCTGCGCATACTAGTGGCTTTACAAGATTGTAATTACTATATTATGTATCCTCACAATCCCAATGTACCTTCTTGTATATATATAAATAAATAAATAAATAAATGATGGATTTATAGATAGAGCTAGTACATACAATGCCTAAAGCCACTATTACGCAAATCGTTTCGGGCAGGAAAAACACTAAGATTAAACTTAATACTAATTGAGATTAAAGTATAAATTGTGTTGAGAAAAATAATAAGAAATTGGAAAAAAGGTGGGGAGGCGGGAAACATGGCAGAAAAAAAGCGAAAATACAATTTGGTGAACAAAACAGCATTGTTTAAAATAGAAGACATGGGCTGACATTTTGGGGGTGAGGTAGGTTACATTGAGTTAATTAGGTAGTACTTAGTTTTTATCTTAAACTGGTTGGGAGAGGTACAGTCTTAAACATAATTGAGAAGGTCATTCCACATTCGAGGTCCCTTGATTTGTAAAGCATTTCTAGTTTGACTAAGTCGTATTCTTGGAATATCAAATAGGTATTTGTTTCTTGTGTGGTGCTCATGGGATCTGTTACAACCTTCTAGGAAGCTTTTAAGGTCAGGATTGGCATTACAGTTCAGCGTTTTATATATATAAAATACACATGAGAGGATGTGCAGGGACTTAATATCTAACATATTCAGAGATTTGAGTAAGGGTACCGAGTGATGTCTGGGGCCAGAGTGAGATATTGTCCTAATAGCAGCTTTGTGTTGAGTAATTAGAGGACGTAAATGATTTTGGGTAGTAGACCCCCAAGCACAAATACCATAGTTGAGATAAGGATAGATGAGAGAATAATAGAGTGTCACCAGGGCTGGACGAGGTACATAATATCTGATCTTAGAAAGAATACCAACAGTTTTTGAAACTTTTTTGATATATTTAGAATGTGTCCCTGGAAATTCAGCTTGCGGTCAATGAGAACGCCAAGGAATTTGCCATCTACTTTGTTACAAATTTGGGTATTGTTAATCCTGAGATTTATTTGATTTGAGGATTTATTGTCAAACAAAATATAGTAAGTTTTGTCAATATCGAGGGTGAGTTTGTTGGCAGTTAGCCAGTAATGGACTTTATTTAGCTCAGTATTCACTGTGACATTTAGAGCAAGGGGGTCAGGACTGGAGTAAATGAAGGTCGTGTCGTCAGCAAACAGAATTGGTTTGAGATATTGGGAGGCATTTGGAAGGTCATTAATGTAGATGAGAAAGAGGAGAGGGCCAAGTATGCTGCCCTGGGGAACACCAATGTTGATGGGTAGGGTGGGAGAAATTGAATTATTCACAGAAACATACTGGAGCCTGTCAGTAAGGTCAGACTTAATGTACTGCAGGGAGTGACCTCTGACTCCATAATGTTGTAATTTAAGAAGAAGGTTTTGGTGGTTAACAGTGTCAGAAGCCTTACGCAGGTCTACAAATAACCCAACAGGGAACTCATTTTTATCAAGAACTGAATGTATCAAGTTAATCATACTAATAAGTGCATCGTTAGTGCTTTTTTGGGGTCTGAAGCCATATTGACAAGAGCTAAGTATATTGAGTTTGGCTAGATAAGAGTAAAGCTGCTTATAGATTAGTTTTTCAAATATTTTTGACTAGTTTGGCAGAATTGATATAGGTCTAAAGTTGTTAACATCAGTGGCATCACCACATTTGTGGACATGGGTTACTCTCGTTTTTTTGGAATATCTGGAAAGGTTTGGAGTTCAAGTGACATGTTGAAGAGCAATGCAATGGCAGGAGCTAAAAATCTGGAGGCTTTTTTGTAAATAAGAGTTGGTATCTCCTCAAGGGCACTAGACTTGATTTTAAGGGAAAGGATTATGTCAGTAACATCAGTGGAAGTAGTAGGCATTAGGTACACAGACTGTGGATAGTTACCTGTAAGATAGTCCTCAATATTAGTACTGGAAGGTGGAATATCATTTGCAAGGGATGACCCAATGGAACAGAAGAACCTATTGAACTCAAGATCAGTGTCAGGGGCTGAAAACAGACCATCATTATTTGACAGGAGTATTAGTTTGTTATTTATTATCTACTTTGGTCCCAATATTTGAGAATTTGTGCTCCATGTTTTCTTACTATTGCCCTTTGTGTGGGTAAATTTATGTTCGTAGTATTTAATTTTGGCTCTCCTAATTATTTTAGATAGCAATGATTAGTAATTCTTTGAGAATTCTTTGGAGACGGTTCCTAACCTATACTTCTTCTCGAGGTCATGTTTTTTATTAATGGATTTAAGAATCCCCCTTTGTAAGCCAAGGATTGTTTAGCCTTTTATTTGTGACTTGTTTCGCTAGCATAGGACAGTGGGTGTTATAAAGGCTGAGAGTTTTTTGAAGAAATGATTGCACTGCTAGGTTGATGTCCCCTATGTTCCCTAATTCGGATTCCAAGTTGATATTAGCAGCAGCAACTATAAAATTGCCTATACCAGTTTCATTGTGCAGCCTAAAGCTTATCTCCCTTGCCTCTAGAGGTGGTTTGTTAATGTTGGTTAGGAGAAATGTGGGGTAATGGTCTGTAGTGCTATCGATGAATATCCCTGAAGTAAGTGGAGAGGTTATGTTGGTCCAGATGTGATCAAGAGCCGTGGCAGTACTGTCAGGGATTCTAGTAGGTCTAGTGATTACGGGTATGAGGAAGCAGGAATTCATACAGTTGAGGAAACTAGCAGCAGGAGAGTTATCAGGCTCGCAGAGGTCAACGTTAAAGTCGCCAGAAATAATTAAGTGGTTTTTGTTCAGTCGGTTCTCTAGTATAAGATTTCTAAGGTTAGAGTTAAATTCAGTCACATCAGTGTTAGGAACCCTGTAGACTGCTCCCACAGTCAAGACAGCATCGTTACCCTTGACTCTGAAGGAGGCAAATATATATACTCTCCATAGGGGTCTCTAGATTTAATTACTTTTAAGCAAGTCAGTGCATGGTGGTAGTAGTTTCATCTGGTTTGAAGATAGCAACTGTGTTCTTGAGAAGGCTTAATTCTGGTTCGAGGAGGTCGACTTTGGTAGTTAGATCTTGATTGTTCTTGAGTAAGGCTCCAGCTTCATCCTGCAAAGATAATAATGAACCTTTCAGGTTCATTATTAAGGCCGACTGCTCTTTGATTACTGACATTTGGTCTTCATGTACTTGGGTTAATAACTTGAGCCAAGGGTTATCAGCAAGGCGCTTGAAGTCAGAACAAGGGGCAGCAGCTCGTTTAAGTTGATCCATGTGGCTACATAACAGTTGCATGGCCCAAGTCGGTGACAGCGCTCCACCCAGCTGAGATAGTTTGTTATTGTTGACGAGGGGAGAGTCGGTACCCCCCACTGCGGCCACCGAGGGGGAGATAGTTGAACTAATCATGTTGCTAGCCTGGCTAGTTGGGTTATTCATGATAGGTGTGCTTCCTTTCTTAAGGGCCTTACCGGTCTTGTTATGCATGGTAGCAGGATAAATGTAGGCAGGAACAATAGGGAAGACTCGTTGATGAGGCAGCAGTGAACGTCGGGTACAGCTTCCTAGCTCCAGGGAGCAACACTAGTGACGTCGAAATGAGAGAATACGGGTTGGTCTTGTTGGTTTTTTCAATCACATTTGGGTCACTGTGTACTTAGCTGCCTGCGGGGGGATGCTACATCATTTGTTGGTAGCCGAGAGCTCGCAAGGATCAGCTGATAAAAGAGGAGGGAGGGCAGAGCCGACGTACAGGTGTTGTTGACGTTCGTCCGTATTATGAAAAGAATTATAGGAAAAGGAAATTATAGGAAAATTATATTTTTATAGGAATTGTAGGAAATAGAAAATTTTATTATAGGAAAATTATAGTATTATAGAAAAGAAGCCCATAATCTAGGGCTGTCAATCACTCTAAATTGGATACCAAGTCACATTGGCATAGATGGTAATGAAAAGGCAGACTCACTAGCAAAAACTGCCACTGCTCTACCTGTTGTACAGGTTCAGATACCTCCAAGTTTTTCACAGATTCAGGAGCAAATCAAGATGAAAATACTCTCAACTATCAAAAGTCGCCACAGAGCCAAAGTAGCGGAAGGAAGATGCACTGCGATATGGTACGAACAAGCCACTGGTTACTCCTCTTTCAAGCCTGGGAAAAAGATATCCAGAGACATTGCAGTAGCCATACACAGACTCAGACTTGGTTACAAGTGCTGCTTGGAGATAATGAACCCAATAGTTAAAGAGTCATATCTGTGGAACGTATTGGAACTGTGGAACTGTGGAACTGTTGAACGCAGAGGCGCGTATTGCACTACTTACTGGAATGTGAAGCTACTGAACCCTTGCGCATCAAACTCAACATTAATCCAACGACAGCAGCTGCATTAGATGCACATTCCACCGCGACTACAATTATTAAAAAAGCCGATGAGGAATGAGACTCACTAGTGAGCATTCTGCATCTACATCCGCCACCAAGATAATGTTATTAAAGCAAGACTAAAACCAGTGCACTAAAACAGAAGCGAAAAATAAACAGGGAAAACGGAGGAATCCCCTCCTCCATTTAAAACTTATTTATTTATTAGTTTTTATTTATTTATTTATATACGAGAAGGTACATTGGGTTTGTGAGAATACATAGCAGGCAGCACTTGTAACATCTATATTACAATCTTGTAAAGCCACTAGTACGCGTTGCGTTTCGGGCAGGTCCTTAATCTAACAATGTGATGGTGATGGTCAATCTAACAATGGATGGTCAGACAACACCAGAACTTTGATCCAAATATCACAGTAACAAGGTTATCGCGAATAGCCGAACTCAATTACGGGCTCACCATAGCCCGTGCTACATGGACACTTCGTTCTGAGTAGCTAAATCTAAAACAACAACAACATGGATCACCTAACACACAGACCAGACAACACTAGACCCCCTTCCCCCAACCATCAGCACTTCCAAACATACACAGTCACAACATGGATCACCCAACATGCCCACAAGACAACACCAGACCATCACATTGACACCAATATCCTAGACTTGGAGACAACGCTTACGACCCCACTGACAACAGACGAGGTCAAGATGATACTAAGCTCCTCCCTCTCGCAGAGCCCCTGGAGCCTCTGGCATAAGACAAGAACTCATGAGACACCTCCCTATGACGTTTATCAACGCCCTGACTGCCCTATTCAATGTCTCCCTTCATTCATTATTCAGAGCGCTTTGTCCTAGGAGGTCAGACCCCACCCTGATCCGGTGCATTATACCGGTAAGAGATGGGAGGCCTCATAAGGAAAGTGCAACCCTCCAGACAAGGCTCTCTTGCACCCAGCACTGCCAATAAGCATTGGGCAGCAACGACGAGAGCTACCATGATCTACCGGATCAAGGTACGATTTCGAGGGGACCGGACCCTTTCCCGGTCAGAGATATCTGACTTGATCAAATAAAAAAACAGTGTTTCACCGCTGGACGTCGTCGTCGACGATGAAGGCCCTCAACTACTGTTCAGCAGTGCCACAGCCATCCAGGATCTATTTGACCCGACAAACCTTACAGACCTTGAGGAGGTGCACATGATCCTCACCCCACCATGACACTACCTCGCAGCCAGGACGGTGTTTGTCCGGAAAGTTAGCTCCCTGCTCTCAGAAAAAGCTATCACCGACGTTGCTACCAGCATAAATGAACAGAACTTTTCCTTGACTGCTGTCACTGTAAAGTTCATTCCTGTGCAGGACAGCCACCTTTCCACCATGAAGGTCACCTTCACATCGCCAGGGGAAGCTACCATTTGTTATGACACCAGGTAGCCTGAAGAACGAGTCTACCCCTATGAGAGTTATTCGACAAACTAGACCCAATTGAGAGGTCAGAGGAAGTATAGATATGTGAATATATACATATTAAATATATATAATTTATATACAAATGTCACTGACAAATGACATTATATACAAATGACACTGACAACTGTCAGTGAATAGTTTAAAAGCATGGGCAGAGGATGAACATGTAAATAAGTGACATGACATGAGATGTCGATAATATGCTGACAAGGTGTGAGGCTCGCAACGACGTCTTGACCTCACTTGAGCAGCAGAGGTCGTGAGAAGGGGTTGTACTGTGTTTGTGCTCCTGGCAGCAAAAGAGGAACCCCTAGTTGTGTGCTCCTTCAAAAGGAGGGAACCAGTCAGGCGTTTATGTATGAAGGTTGAGGACGACTTAAAGTGCTCAAGTCAGGACTAGAAGAAGCCTTGTGAGGCAGTCCTATAGCGATTTTGTGGGCAACCTATGGCGCCACTGTTGAGGATCGGGACCTGAGCACCCTCGCATCAGATAAATTCTGTGGTAAGCCTATTTAACCAGTTGTTAGTTATTGCCTGTATTTGATCGTGGGCCCAGCGATCATGGCAAGTGTCTATAAATATAGTGTATGTATTTTATTAAGGCAGTGAGCTAAGATAAGAGAGTGGATATGGAGCAACATCCTGGAGGGCGGAGTGACGCATCCACCCTCTCCTGAG
Source organism: Procambarus virginalis (assembly GCA_020271785.1). Taxonomy (NCBI): domain Eukaryota; kingdom Metazoa; phylum Arthropoda; class Malacostraca; order Decapoda; family Cambaridae; genus Procambarus; species Procambarus virginalis. The sequence goes on from WNGS01004946.1 coordinate 27,761,920, forward strand.
GCCAATGGTTGACTGAGTGAGGCAGCCTCGAGACCGGATGCGGCTGCCAGCGACGTTGAGTATGGACTCGCCCAGACGGGGAAGGACCGTCGCAACGTGTTAAAGTTTAAAGAGATATTGGATGGAGGATATTTATTTTCTGTGAATACATTTAATTATGTTTTAGTAGGGAAACATTTTTATTGGCGTGGCAATGAAAATTGCAGGCAGGTTTGTTTGGGGGAGGAGTTGATGGAAGAACTTCGTGGCCAGGGAAGAAGTTAATGGAGGAAACTTCGAGGTTGGAGAAGTGAACGCTGAACTCTGTGGGAGAGCAGAACTCCATAGTGAGGAGCTGACCTCAAGCTGTGTAAAGGAGCAGTGAAGAGGAGTTTCACGTGTCTGTGGGATCAGTGGTGAAGCATCACTGGTGTTTGATGAGAACTTCATTGTGTAGCAGTTTAGGAGGACTGCAGAAGAGCCTTGTTGACTATTTTGGAGAACCTAGAGATATACATGGTAGTGAGCCTCTAGGAGAAAAACAGAGGTTCATGGTGATCATACATAATGTATAAGGGGGAGTGCTTGAATGCTTATTGTCGTGTAAGACGTAGTGTAATGTGAGAGATTGATTTCTTTTTGTGTTGGGGAATATTTATGTAAAGGTTTCTGGTGTTTCAGCCATAGGCTGAGCTTTCATGTGCTTTTAGAGCTGATTGTACAATAGTGTTGTGTTGATATTGCAATCCCCATTTAGTGAGGGAGTAGTAAGTGGTAAGCCAAGAGTTGAGCAGCCACTTGATATGGACGGTTGGTGAAGCCAGGATATGATATTGAATTGCTACCAGGTTGTAGCAGTTTAGAATGTTGTATATTAATATTTCTTTCTTTTTGTGCCATGTTTCGTGTATGTTTTTTTTTAATTTATTAAATGTTTATAGTTAACTGGTTTTTGTTCTTGTTCTGGTGAGGCTTCCCAGAAAGTAGCAGAGAGAGAGAGAGAGAGAGAGAGAGAGAGAGAGAGAGAGAGAGAGAGAGAGAGAGAGAGAGAGAGAAAGGATCACGGCTGCAGACAGGGTGGCAGAAAATACTAATTTACAAAAGGGGAATTGAGGAGATCATTCCAAACAAGGAGAGAGTGGGGAGTCACAGCGGCTCAAGTAGGGTGTGTACACAGAACAATGAGGCCAGTGTTGGAGCCGCACCCCCTAGATATGTAACGCTGAACCCCTCTCTAAGATCAAGAGGCGTACAGGGTGATCTCCTGAGAAAACTTCGGGAGAAGCACTCCAAGCACTTCAAGCACTCCAGGGTTCATTGCTGGTTGACCGATGGAAGCGGGTGTGTGGCTGCCGAGGTCAGTTGTCTGTTCCGGCAGAGAGTGGTTTAGGGACGTTGTCCACCTGTATGCAAGTAATAGTCTGGTGCAGCAACCAGAGCTCTCTTTGGAGGTTTAAGTTCCATAAGCCCCAACCCCCTCAGGTCAGAACACTGCTACTTCCAATGGCTTCTGGTGCTTTGGCATCGCTTGCACTCCCCCGGCAGATCAGCAAAGAACACTACTACCAGCTTTGACAATGCTATAAATGCTATAGCTACGAGCACTTCACGAAAAAGTGTTCGTCTCCAGACCAACGGTGCAGCAAGTGCGCTGAAAATCACCACTTCAAAAGATGCACGAACAACTTCCTTCGATGTCTTCTCTGCCAAGGCGACCACACTGCCGTCTCTGCTGAGTGCCCCGAAGACGTGCAGAAATTCAGAAAATGTCCGACGCTAGGCGGGTCAACACCACTCGCCATGCACCATCAAGATTCAACGTGCAGGCTGCCAACTTCCCTGAGCTTCCGGGTGGGGGCAGACCTTCTGCACAGCCTACAAGTCAATGGGGGCCTCACTCCCCTGTTTGGCAAACGATCTTTGACTCAGGCACAACAGTCACAACCTCTCTCTGGCCAATCAACAAGCCAGCCTTTACCACACCAGTTGCTGTCCCCCCAACGTCGATCATAGTACCATCTTCAGACTCATCCGCCTGGCTGAAATGATGGCAGGCACGAACTGCAAGGAATTCGCACGAATTCTAAACATCTATACACTGCCAATGGTCCCGCGTCATTTAATGTTCATGAGGAACTCTTCATAACTACAGTTCCAGCCGCTGCCATCGTTACTACTTCAGCCTCTGATATCTCCATCTCTCCAGCTGCACTGTCAGATCTCCTGTCTGCTGATGCCCTCTGCAACCTGCTACAGCTACAGTTCCTACCTTACCTCTGCAAACTGCCACTCCAAATCACCCACCTATTACTCCAGTCATACCTGCGACTACATCACCTGCATCGGTACCAACATCAGTTTCTCCTGCAGACCTCAACCTGTCTTCTGATGACGACTCTACTGCCACTGTCGACATTAAAGCACACTCACCACCCCCAGACTCAGCGGATATTGATTCTCCAGCAATAACATGATTGACAACGACGTAATCTTCGCGGAATGTGATGAATCCACACTGGCAGCCGAACTTTTCCCCAAGCGACTACGCCGAGTACAAAAATGAACATCAACTGACTACACGAAGAATGAACAAACAGACGAAAGAAGAAAGAAGACATAGCAGCAAGAATATGCAGAACTGAGACCTACTAAAGGCAGTAGCCTTTTTCCACCTCTTTAGGGGGATGGGGACCTACTTTTGCTCGTTTATAAGTGGAGAAATCCCTGCAAGCTTCGAAGCAGGCCGTCTGTAATAACCCGACCTGCTCTGCCCTTTCTCTCCCATCATTACCCCAACTCTAACACTGCTTGCAGAATCACTGTGATCCCTCACTGACCTACCAGATAAAATATTAAGACTGAAATATTAAATGAGGGGCAGCAACAAATGAAGGGTTTATTAATTTTAAAATAATTAATAAAAGCTTAATTGTACACTGCCACCATCTTCCTGAAACCAGGTGAATGTGTCTATTACTGATCTCCCAGGAAGGAAAAAACTCAGTAATCATGAACTCAAGGGTAATGATTAAAACACGAAGACTCTTCGACTCTTCGTCTTGACTCTTGGTAATAATAATGCTGGGGGAATGAATTTTATTATTTTACTTTACTTATTGAGGAACCAAGGGTAATTCTAATATTCATGATATGGAGAACACAGGGGGATTTCCAGTGCCGCACATAAATACCATATATAGGAATGACTCAGCATTAATAAACAAAAATGGGGGATTAACTAAATAAAAAAAATAAATCCTACTGTAATAAAATCCCTAAGAGGCAATCATAAATTTTGGAGTGCAATTCACTTGATGTAAAAACTCCGACAAACACATTACCGTATCCCTGCAACTGGCCCAGATGTTGATGGGCAGCCCCAGGCCCCTGAAGCTGTTTCCAAGTCCCACACCAGACACACTAAACTAAATATTTTCTTAAACTATCTCAGTGGGAACAGTCCTCCCACTCTAGTTTTCCTAGGTTCAAAATAAGCCCCACCTTTCCCAGCCTAAGCCAATGAGAATAAAGTCTTACCCAAGGCCAGCCAAATACCCTGACTAGTTCCGCCCACTAAAGGTCTCTTTGACTTCTACCAATCAAGGCTCCTGGCTAGGCTGTAGGCCTGTCCTTAAGGTTATGTTTCCCTTGACAGAAAACTCATGTAACTGGGAAGGTAGCAATGAATATCTCGTGGGAAATGCTGGGTTGGCCACCCACGGGTAACTTGAGAGCACAAGTTTATGGCACCGAGGTGAGCTGGCCCAAAGTCTGTCAATGGTTATGGAGAGCTAGGACAGAGAAAGAAAGGGGGAAGAGGGATTGGAAAGAGGACTGGAAAAAGGATTGGAGGGAGGAATTAGGGGAATAGGATTGGGACAAGGATTGGGAGAGGACTGGCCTGAGGTGGTCTCCCTACCTAAGGAAACCTGAACCCAAGTTTATGGCAAGGAAGACCGGTGCGCCCCAAGGAAGAGTGTTGGGGAATGAACAAGGGAGAAGAGGAGGAGGAGAAGGAGAAGAAGGGGAGAAGGGTAAAAATGGAGAAGGGGAGAAGCTTTGATCAGCACAAAACATTACACGACGTAGAAGACAGACGACAGAAGAATGAAGACTCCAGCTTCACAGAAGAAGAAGAAGACTTCAGATTCTTAAAAGAAAGAAGACTTCAGATTCTTAAAAGAAAGAAGACTTCAGCTTCTTAAAAGAAAGAAGACTTCAGCTTCTTAAAAGAAAGAAGACTCCACAACTCAAGAGGAAAGCAGTCCTCGCTTCACCAACCCTGACTCGGGACGCTGCCTTCTAGCCAAAGCCAGCCTGGTGTTTAAGAGCCTTATTTTTTCGCCGTGCAGCTGGGTTTAGCCCTGGATCTGTCTCTCCAACTTCGACGTTTCCTCTCACCAGGCTACTCTTCAACTATACCCACTTTAAAGCTCACCCGAAGGGTATCTTGTCCTGTATTTAATTCATTCATTCATTCATTCATTCATGCCTCCCTTGCTTCTAGATGCTTTCCTCTCCTCTTCAAAAAAACAACTGCGAAATTTCTTATATACATCAATGATCTGCCAAATGTTTCTAACATTCTTAAAACTATACTATTTGTTGAGGATAGAACCTTCATCAATAAAGACCCCCCCCACACACACTCTACATAATATTGTAAATAATGAATTAAAAAAAGTCCACTCATGGATGTCAACTTCAACTAATAGGACTTCAGCAGTTTGTCAACCAACAAACTCACACTTAACATTGAAATGATATAGATAGGATAGGAGAAAGGAGATGATCAAAGAGGGGCAAGAAGCTAAGTTATATAACGTTTGTATATATGTCAAAACCTTTACAAGCATGGTACCATGCTCCACCATCCCACTGCCTACCATGCAGTTCCCGTGGCGCAGTAGTAAGACGTTCGCCTGGCGTTTCTGGAGCACATTGGCCTGGGTTCGTATCCTGGCCGGGGAGGATTTATTGAGCGCAAATCCTTAACTGATGCCTCTGTTTACCCAACTATAAAATGAGTAGCTGGTTTAAGAACCAGGTACCCATTTTGTACATAATGGGTATGTACTCTGTAAGTACCCAATACCAGAGCAGGTTCTCTATGGCCGCCTCTCCTCCTACAGCCTTATTTATACCCGCGTCGACGCCTCTCACGCTTAACAAGCCACTGGTTACTCCTCTTTCAAGCCTGGCAAAAAGATATCCAGAGACATTGCAGTAGCCATACACAGACTCAGGCTTGGTTACAAGTGCTGCTGGGAGGTAATGAACCCAATAGTTAAAGAGTGTCACATATGTGAAACTGAAGCAGAGGCGCCACTGTTGCACTACTTACTGGAATGTGAAGCTACTGAACCCCTGCGCATCAAACTCAACATTAATCCAACGACAGCAGCTGCATTAGATGCACATTCCACCGCGACTACAATGATTAGAAAAGCCGTTGAGGAATGGGACTCATTAGTGAGCATTCTGCATCTACATCCACCACCAAGATAATGTTAATAAAACAGGATTAAAACCAGTGCACTAAAACAGAAGCGATAAATAAACAGGAAAAAAAAGAGAAATCCCCTCCTCCATTTTAAACTTAGACCCAAATATCACAGGAAAAAGGTTATCATGTATAACCAAACTCAAATACGGGCTCACCATAGCTCGTGCTACATGGACACTTAGTCCTGAGTAGCTAAATCTTTAACAACAACAACAGCCTCTCACGCCCGGAGCACCGCTCCAGTGCCAGGTAAGTCCACTTAGGGTTCACCATAGCCGTGCTATTTGCCCCGCTCCTGTGCCAGGTATGTAACGTTCTCACTATAGCCCGTGCTACTTGGAACTTGTTCCGAGTAGCTGAATCTATAACAACAAGAGCTTCTCACGCAAAGGTGTACAGCAGCAGGACACCCTCATAAACACTGTCAAGCAGTATCCTCTCCTGCGATTGCAGCCTGACGATTTAAATACGACCTCCGCACACAGTATACATTCACTATAAATAAAAATAAAAAGTACCACATAAGGGTTATTCATGCCCGTGCCACTTCCTGGGTGGTTTAAACTTCATTAACCAATACTCTCCCTAGTTCGTGCTAGTTCGTGCCGGGGCTAGTTGAGAGAAGACGGTAACTGAGGGTATATGAAGGCCACCCGATGCCGCAGCCTCCAGCGTCTTTATAACTAGCTGCCAGGGCTAGTTGTGGGAAGGTGGGGGGCAGCGTGATGAGGCTAGTTGTGGGGGTAGCGTGATGAGGCTATTTGTGGGGGGCAGTGTGGTGGGGCTAGTTGTGGGGAGCAGCGTGGTGGGGCTAGTTGTGGGGGGCAGTGTGGTGGGATAGTTGTGGGGAGCAGAGTGGTGGGGCTAGTTGTGGGGGGCAGCGTGGTGGGGCTAGTTGTGGGGGGGGGCAGCGTGGTGGGGCTAGTTGTGTGGGGGCAGTGTGGTGGGGCTAGTTGTGTGGGCAGTGTGGTGGGGCTAGTTGTGTGGGGCAGTGTGGTGGGGCTAGTTGTGTGGGCAGTGTGGTGGGGCTAGTTGTGTGGGGGCAGTGTGGTGGGGCTAGTTGTGGGGGCAGTGTGGTGGGGCTAGTTGTGGGGAACAGCGTGGTGGGGCTAGTTGTGGGGGCAGTGTGGGGGGATAGTTTGTGGGGGGCAGCGTGGGGGGCTAGTTGTGTGGGGGGGGGGCAGCGTGGTGGGGCTAGTTGTGTGGGGGGGCAGTGTGGTGGGGCTAGTTGTGGGGGG
>WNGS01004946.1:27788382-27814095 GCA_020271785.1 Procambarus virginalis
GGGGCCGCGGGCCGGTTTGACCGAAAAGGGCGGACACGCACTTTGGCGTTAAGCATATGTCTAGCCCAGCTTCATGCGTTTGCCTGCGGTGGTCGCTCCCTCGCCTGCTCCGCCCCATATAAAAAGAAGAACGACTCGTCCACCCCCACAACAACACCAAAAAAAAATAAAAAACAGCTGCCTCTCCCATCTGAGCCGGTCGGGTGCCCTTGGGACCGCTCGCTCGACCGCGTTGGCAGCAAGCCGAAGGGGCCCAGGGGGAGGTTCGGACACGGCCGCGGGGCGGGGTCCCGCAAGACGGGTCCTGTCTGTCACGCGGCCGGCAGGGCAATGTCTCGCCTCGAGGTCCGAGACGTACACTTTTTCCTGGCAAGGGGAGATTCGCAGACGCAGTCACACCGGGGCTTCAACTTGATTGGGATGCGGGGGTCAGGCTTAGAAGGCCCCGGATCATGGAGGCGCAAGGCGACTACTTCGAAATTGGGCCAGTGGCTGTGACACGGGAAACGGGTCGGTTCTGCGTCCCGTGTTCACGTATAGTCATCCCCTGGATACAAAGATGCGCGGACACTGGAGGGTTGTACGGACCAGACCACCCCGTTTGTCTGGGGCCGTCCGGCCAGAGCGCTGACCTCGGTGGTAAGTCGCGAAGGCCTGAACCTCCGGCGGAGGGCCCAGACGTGATTGGGGAGCAGAAGAGGCACAACCAGCTCCTGCTGGATCAGTCCCTCTCTCCGGTCTCAAAGCCGAACGGTCAGGGTTGTCCCGCTGATGTTCTCGCCCAGCTACCTGCGGCCATCGCGGATGCGGGGGCACCATACTGGGGCGCCGCAGTGGCGGGGAGGCCCGGTCGGGGCGGGGGGGGCCGCCTGAGGGGGATGGGGAACGGGCTTTCTCGGCTCGCAAGGAGCACCCGGGAGCGGCTACGGGTCGGCCGGGCGGTTCGTGGCGTGGGGCCTGACAACATTCCTGCCTGGCCCGCTGTCGCGGGAACGGGTACCCCTCCTTCGGGCCGGTCCCTCTCACCACGCCTCCCTCTTGCGGGCGGGGAGCGCCGCTTGACAGGAGGCCGGCCGGGGCTAAGGGGGCGCCGCGGGCGGGAGTCCTTCCTTGGCCCCAGGGAGGGCCCCCGGCCTCAGTTTTGGGTACATCCTTGACCCGGCATCAGCGAACAGCACATGGGACCCCGCCGACGGGTCTACAAAGCTGGCCGGGGCCTTGTGAGCACGTGCGGTCTCACGCCCGCGCCGGTTCGGGCTTCACTCGAGGGGGGGGGGGCGGGGCACGGGGTGGGGCGAGCGGGATGGGGGACCGGATCGCACGTATAGGTGGGCGCGGACCGCAGGAGACTACGCGTGACAGACGAGCGGGAGATAGGCTCGAGGCTCGGCCCCCCCCCCGGGGTCCCCCCCCCCCGTCTGCCCCCGGGCCGTGTTGTTCTGGTCTGTCAGTGTCAGCTGCCGTTGGATGTTGGGGGGGGACGCGCGAGGGGCCCGGAGGGCTCGCCGGGGCCAGGGAACCGGGGCGCCAGGGGGTGGGGAGAGCCAGAGGGGGGGGGGCGGGGGCGGGGGCACGGAAATTGGTGAAGTCGGGTGAGGGGGGGGGGGGGCCAGGCATAGTGGTGGTGCGTTAAATGAGCGTGCTGAGTCTGCCGCAAGGAAGGGGCTGGCCGCGCGGCTCACGCGCTCCGAAAGGTAGGCCAGATCCGAACGGGAACCGGAGGATCCAGGCCGCCAGCCACACCGGATGGCGAGGCGGCTGGGTCGCTCCTACTGGTACACACTCGCATGCTTAATGGTGGGGTATTCCTCCTGTGGCCGCTCCTCCTACCACCAGCTAAATCCGCGGAGAAACAGCTCTGACGAGGTATGTGTATGGCTGCCATCACTCGCGGAACCAGGGGCCGTGATGGGCCCGGCCCTCCCCTTATTTCCGAAGGCGATTGTCCTCGTACCGGGAAGTGCCTGTCCGCGTGAAGTGTCCGCGACGTCCAGGTCGAGCGGTGAGCTTGCATTCCGAACGCCGCTCGCTGTCGCCTGGCCCGTCAAAAGCTGCTTGTGACTCGGAGAACTTTGTGAATAGCTCAGCCTGGATGGCGTTATTCTGGCTTCTCGTCTTGGCAGCCTTGGTGATATTTAGGGCCCTTTGATTATTCCGCACCTTTGATGGGTGGCGAATAGCCTTCCACGCTTTGGTGCCTCTCTTTTGACATACTACGATGCACGAGCTTCGGTCTAAGTCCGCTGATGTAATGACGTAATCCCGGTTCCTTAAAACTAGGCGCCTCCTTGAGGAGATACCATCTATATTGACAAAAATGCCCCAATTATCTCTAGCTCCTGCCGTGCACGGGCTCCTGAACAAGTCACTTGAACTCTAAACGTTTCCAGATATTCTAACAAAAAAGCGAGACAGGGAACCCCAGGCCCAAATGCGCTTATCCAACAACGGAAGTTCTCGCAGCAAAAGCAGTACGAATATAGACCTCCAAGTTCACCAGGACATCTGTCGTGCTGCGGCACTTGCGGAAACCAAATTGAGAAGGGGAGAGAAGGCGATGGTGTTCCAGGAACCACATCAGACGTATGTTAACCATACATTCAAAGAGTTTGCAGACATAACTTGTGAGGGCAACAGGGCGAAAGTCCTTAGGGGAAGTTCCCAGAGACCCTGGTTTGCGAACAGGGAGGAACGGCATCGAGTCAGTCCTCAGGGACTGACGACGACTCCCAAATCCGATAATACAGACTCAGTAAATACTGAGACGTGCACGGAGGGAGATGGCGAAGCATCTCATAATGAATACCATCGGAGCCCGCCGCCATAGCACCGCAGAGGGCCAGGGCAGAACGAAGTTCAGAGAGAGAGAAGGGATCGTTATAGGAAAGTCGATGACGAGTGCAGAAATCTAAAGGACGAGACTCAAGGACAGGTTTACGAAGGAGGAAAGACGGGGAAGATGAAGACCAGAGCTAACAGAAGAAAAGTGGGAACCCAGTTCAGTAGCGACCTGCAACGGGTCCACCACAAGAGTACCACGGAGGTGAAGGACTGGTGAAACATCGGGAACGAACTTACCCGCTGTCTTGTGGATACGCTTCCAGATCTGTGGCAGGGGAGTTTCGGACGTAATTGTGGAGACATAAGAAGCCCAACATTCACGTTTGGCCATACGGATGGCCCTACGGGGCACAACACTCGCTTTCCGAAAGAAAAGAAAAGAATCGGCCGTCTGCCGACGACGGTGCCTCTTCCAGGCTGCACGCTTACCGCAGACAGCCCAGGCACAGTCTGCCTGGTTGATACCTTGTTGATGGGGTTCTGGGAGTTCTTCTACTCCCCAAGCCCGGCCCGAGGCCAGGCTTGACTTGTGAGAGTTTGGTCCACTAGGCTGTTGCTTGGAGCGGCCCGCAGGCCCACATACCCACCACAGCCCGGTTGGTCCGGCACTCCTTGGAGGAATAAATCTAGTTTCCTCTTGAAGGTGTCCACGGTTGTTCCGGCAATATTTCTTATGCTTGCTGGGAGGGTGTTGAACAACCGCGGACCTCTGATGTTTATACAGTGTTCTCTGATTGTGCCTATGGCACCCCTGCTCTTCACTGGTTCTATTCTGCATTTTCTTCCACATCGTTCACTCCAGTACGTTGTTATTTTACTGTGTAGATTTGGTACTTGGCCCTCCAGTATCTTCCAAGTGTATATTATTTGATATCTCTCTCGTCTTCTTTCTAGTGCGTACATTTGGAGAGCTTTGAGACGATCCGAATAATTTAGGTGCTTTATCGCGTCTATGCGTGCCGTATATGTTCTCTGTATTCCCTCTATTTCAGCAATCTCTCCTGCTCTGAAGGGGGAAGTGAGTACTGAGCAGTACTCAAGACGGGACAACACATGTGACTTGAAGAGTACAACCATTGTGATGGGATCCCTGGATTTGAAAGTTCTCGTAATCCATCCTATCATTTATCTGGCTGTCGCAATATTTACTTGGTTATGCTCCCTAAACATTAGGTCTTCAGACATCATTATTTCCAAATCCTTTACATGCTGTTTTCCTACTATGGGTACATTTGATTGTGTTTTATACCCTGTATTATGTTTAAGGTCCTCATTTTTACCGTACTTTGAGTACCTGGAATTTATCATTGTTAAACATCATGTTATTTTCTGATGCCCAGTCGAAAACTTTATTAATATCAGCTTGAAGTTTTTCAATGTCTTCAGCCGAGGTAATTTTCATACTGATTTTTGTGTCATCTGCAAAGGATGATACAAAGCTGTGACTTGTATTTTTGTCTATATCTGATATGAGAATAAGGAAAAGCAGCGGTGCAAGGACTGTACCCTGAGGTACAGAGCTTTTAACTGCACTTGGACTAGATTTTATATGGTTGACCGTTACTCGCTGAGTCCTGTTTGACAGAAAACTGAGTATCCAGCGTCCTACTTTACCAGTTATTCCCATTGACTTCATTTTGTGTGCTATCATGCCATGCCATTTATCGAAAGCCTTTGCGAAGTCCGTGTATATCACATCAGCATTCTGTTTTTCTTCTAATGCCTCAGTGACTTTGTCATAGTGCTCCAGTAGCTGTGAGAGGCACGATCTTCCCGCTCGAAATCCATGTTGGCCTGGGTTGTGAAGGTCTTTTGAACTTGGTGACCTGACTTCTAATCACACTCTCAAATACTTTTATTATGTGCGATGTTAGTGCAACTGGTCTATAATTCTTTGCCAATGCTTTGCTCCCTCCCTTGTGTAGAGGGTCTATGTCTGCTACTTTAAGTGCATCTGGTATCTCCCCCGTGTCCAAGCTCTTCCTCCACACTATACTGAGTGCCTGTGCTATGGCACTTTGCATTTCTTTATAAATATTGAATTCCATAAGTCTGGACCTGGGGCCAAGTGCATGGGCATGTTTTCAATTTCTCTGCATTCCACCAGGGAACGCACTTCCATGGACCCTGAGAGGAAGAGTGAGGAATAGAGCGGAGGGCAGCGTCGAAGACATTGTCATGAAAAAGGAGGAGAGAGCGAGGGAGAGGTCACAGAGAGAGAGCAGCACTGAGGGTAAATAGGTTCCAGTCCGCTTTAGCAAACTGCCACCTAGGGAAGGAGAAGGAAGGACGAAAAGAGAAAAAGGAAACAAGGATGGGGAAATGGTCACTGCCATGGAGGTCATCAAGAACCTGCCACGTGAAATCTAAGTAAAGAGAAGAAGAGCAAAGAGAAAGATCAAGACAGGAAAGGGTGTGAGTCTGAGAGTCCAAATGAGTGGGCTCACCAGAATTCAGAAGAGACAGGGAAGAAGGGAGGATAAACGGCTCAAGAAGGCGACCTCGGGTATTCGTCAGAACATCACCCCAAAGATAATGACGACAATTGAAATCACCCAGCAGGAGCACAGGCTCTGGCAAGGAGTCCAGGAGGTGTTTCAGATCAGGAAGAGAAGGCGGGACACTCGGGGGGAGATAAATGAAACAAACTGTGTACCATTTCCCCACAAAGATACGAGCAGCAGAACAATGGAGAGGCGAAGGAAAAAGTAAGGGGACAAAGGGAACATCAGAGCGAATCAAGAGAGCAGAAGAATTAGGAGCCCCAGCAACAGCTGGGGGGGGGGGAGAGAGAGAGAAAGGAATAGCCACGAAAACGGCCAGGATGAGCACCAAGCAACGGCTCCTGGAGACAGACACAAAGGGGCAAAAACTGCAAAATCAGAAGTTGGAGTTCTAGGAAATTGGCGTAATAACCTTAAACGTTCCATTGAAGAATAGACATCGACGAGAAGAGAAAGGTCAACAACAGAGAACAAAGAAGAAACAAAGGCGAAAGAGCAACATAGCACGTTAAAGAAGATCAGGGTCGAGATCAGGGTCAGCAAAGTCAGGGTTAGGGGGCATGGGTAAACTGAGCAAAGACGGAGGGAAGGAAGCGGGATAACAGACCAGAGGTGGGAGGGCAGGGTCCGGAGGAGGAGGATGAAGAGGAGGAGACAACGGAGAGGAGCAGTCAAGGACAGCAGCAGGAAGAGGGGGAGTAGAAAGAGGGGAGTGCACCTCAGCAAGGGCAGCAACCGAGAGGGAAGCGGGGGCCAAAGAAACCTCCATAGCAGGAACAGAGGCGCTACCACCGAAATGGGAGGGGAAAGAGCGATAGAGGCAGAAGTAGGGGCCGAGGAAGAAAGGAAAACCTTCTTACCCGCTGGGGAGGAGGAAGGAGAGGAGTCAGGCTTACGCTTATGACTTAAAGAGACAGGTGTCCCAGCAACTACGTACTGGGCAACGGATTCTAGCATCTCAACAGGAGAAGCTGAACGAGAGCACACACGACGGCCATTTGGAGAATGATGGACATCAGCCCACACTGACAGGCGGCGGGAGAGTCAAGAGACGGAGGGGAAGGATGGGAAGGAGGAATGGAGGGAGATGAGGAAGAAGACACAGGAGACAAGACAGACCGGGTAGAAAGAAGGGGAACCCCAGACAGAGGACCAGGAGGTGGATCCTTCGGGACAGAACTCAAAGGAACAGAGGAGGGGGCAGTGGGCGTATCAGGGTCCAAGGCTCGGAAACGGTTGTGAGTCTGAGGAAGGTGGGAAGGACGAGGAGAGGAAGAGTGCAACACGCGAGCATAAGAGATATTAGCATAAGACAGGAGCCGGCGAACCTGGCGCCTCGCCTCAGGAAAAGATAAACGCTCCCGGTGCTTCAAGTTGAGGACGGCTGCCTCAAGCTTGTAATGGACACTCGCACGGGAGAAGGTAGGATGGGCTTCACCACAGTTGAGGCAACGAGCATGGGTAGAAGTGCACTCCGACTTAGAGTGACCTTCGCCACCAGACAAAGGACACAGAGAGACAGTCCCAGAGCAGCGAAGGGCACCATGCCCAAACCTCCAGAACTTATTACAGAGCCTAGGAGAAGGAATGTACTCCTGGACAGAGCACCTGGCACCAGCAAAAATGACAGAGGGTGGAAGGGTCCAACCAACAAAGGTAATCTTCACAACCCGAAGGGGTTGACGCCGACTACCACGAGGGGAACGATTAAACGTGTCCACTTAGAGAATAAAATGGCCCTGGGCATCAAGGATATGTCGAATATCGTCGTGGCAGTCTCGCAGATCCCGAACACCGGTTGCAACATGGGGTGGGAGAGGAATAGTGCCAACACTGGCATTCAACTGAGCGTTCTTTGAGACCCGAACAGGGGTCTCGCCATGGCAGGATAAGGCAGCCAAGCGGGAAGCTGCATCCTGAGGAGCAGCAGCAACGACACGGGTACCGAAACAAGTGGGGTTGAAGGTAACAGAGGCATCCACGGAATCAACAAGATGTCGATGGAGGGAGAAATCGTCAGGAGGCGCAGAATCAAGAGGGAGGAGATCAAAATATTTGGCCCACGAAGCAGGACCAAACAAGGCTTGATAGGTATCAGAACGGGAAGGAATCAAGCGAGGGCGGCCGTGATGAGGACGGCGTTGAGAACCCCCAGAGAGAGAGAGGGGTTAAAAGGCGCAGTAGTTACAACTAGAGATGGAGCCGCGCCAGGGGACGAGGTAGTCACCACTGGGGGCTTGGGGCTCGACCCAATCACAGAGGAGGGAGGGGAGCCAAGGGGAGGAGTCAGAGAAGCCAAAGGAGGAGCAAGGTCGGGGCCCAATGCAGCGGAGGCCACAGAGCCCAGTCTTCCAACACGGACCGACTCGGGGGCTTGGTTGCCAACCCCACGAGCCTGAGAAGGTAAAGGAGAAACATTAGAAACAGTATACATCATCGCTACGAAAAAGAAACATTCATTCACGAATGTGCCCCCACACCCACCATGGAGCCACAATTAGAGGCAGAACACCCAACAAAAAGCTATCGCCGATCATGCCGGGGCCTCCTAGGGGTGCGTTGTGAGTATACGCCCCACAAACACCACCAGAAGAACCGACAGTCCATCAAGATCGGGTTCAGTGACGAAAGGGGGGATTGACAATAAAAGGTTCCCCTCGCTCTCGACGTTGGGTACTACAGTTGTATGGGTGCAAGAGTATGCCTCCTCAAGCACAGTTGTATGGGTTCAAGAGTATGCCTCCTCAAGCACCCGGGCGTCAAAATAGAAGAGGTCCAAAGGAATAACCAAAATAAGCAAAAGGTCGGCAGGAAACGGCAAGCAGATAGGAGAAGAGGGGGGAGAAAAATGAAACAGAAGGAAAAGTAAAAGTTGCTCAGCACAATTGGAGAGGACAGCAGCAGAAGCACAAGGCTACAAAAGGCCAGAGGACTGTCCCAAGGAGCATCACACTCCGGCAGCCGCCCACTAAGCCCCCCTCACGGCATCAACGAGCTGAGCGGGGAGGGGTCATTATTGCAAGTATTACACAGCACACCAGGCAAAAAACAAACTCCAAAATAGCATCAGTTTACGACCAAAATGTTAGATCACTTAGTAAACATTTTGACGATGTAAATGCACGACTCGGAGCACTAGGTACTAATTTATCATTCATTATTTTAACAGAAACTTGGCTAAGTAAAGACTATACCCAACTCTACTACTTAGCTGGTTATAAAGCCATCTCCAACTGTAGGCCTAATAAAAAAGGTGGCGGCACAGCTATATATTACCGAGATACATTTATCTGCAACAGTGTCATTAGTGATAGAGATGACTACTGTGAATATACCTTTGCTCAGTTTACAATTAAATCCCTTAAATCCTCCAAAGCCATCTATAGATTTCCCAATACTAACTTAGCTTCATTCTCAGATAACCTAAGGAATCTTATTATAAACAATAATTTCAACAAAAACCACATCATTCTGGGAGGAGACATCAATATTGACCTGGGTCAACAAAATTGCCCTTAAGTTGACTATTTCCTTAACAGCATAAACTCTTGTCTGATAATCCCCACAATCACCAAACCCACCTGAGTCATTCAAACATTAGCCTCTACCTTGGATCGCTTATGGACTAATATAACAGCTCCCCTTGTATCTGATATGATCTACGACAGAACAAGTGACCACTATCCTACCTTTCTCATAGCAAACATGGACTTAACACCACCAGAAAGCAAGAAACTTACATTCAGGTTACACAGTGAATCAGCTATTGGCAACCTTACAAATGCACTTCACAATATTAACTGGGAATCTGAATTTAATAATACTCAGGTTATAAATTCATTAGCTAACCTCTTCCTCTCCAAAACTCTAAGCCTCTACAACACTCATTGTCCCCTCCTTAACAAACAAGTAACTGACAAAAGAATAAACAATCCATGGCTCACAAGTGGCATATTCTAATCAATCAACAAGAAACATGAATATGAAAAGAAACTTAGGATTGGCCTAGTTACAAAGGTAGTAGTTAAAAGGTACTCATCAATGCTTACCAGTATCATAAAGGCAAAAATTTCATATTATGAGAATAGATTCAATGAAGCAAAAGGCAACACAAAAAGCACATAGAAAACCATCTCTAGTATCCTAGGAACTAAATAACACTCACATAACCAAATAAAACTCTATAAGGATGGCTATAAACCGTCAACTGATTTAGAAATGGCAAATAAATTTAATAGCTTCTTTTCATCGGTTGGTGCTAATCTTGCTAGAAAAATCCCTCAGACTCAGACACATATTAACACACATCTCTCAGGCAGCTATCCACACTCTCTTCTCCTTTCACCAGTCAGCCCGGCAGATGTGTCCATCATACACTCACTAAATACCAAGGCAGGGAACACCAGTGAAATTCCGTCCATTGTATACAAGAGTGCCTCCAATACACTTGCGCCACCCATAGCTCTACTGTTCAACAAATCCATAGTGTCTCATACCTTCCCTGATACCCTTAAAAAAGTAAGAGTTACACCAGTCCATAAAGGAGGCAATCTGGCAGACATAAACAATTATGGACTAATATCAAATCTTCCCATTCTATCAAAAATATTTGAAAAAATGATATACAAACAGCTCTATTCCTACCTCGTAAAATTCAACACACTCAGCCCTGGCCAGTTTGGCTTCCGGTCCCAAAAGAGCACCAATGATGCAATCATTAGTCTCCTTGACGTAATCTACTCAGCCCTTGACAAATATGAGTTTCCGATTGGACTCTTCACTGACCTAAGAAAAGCCTTTGATACTGTTAATCAAAACTACCTCTTTCTTAAACACCAGCATTATGGAATCCGAGGCCTTTCCCTGGACTTTATCTGATCCTATCTTAGTGACAGACACCAATGTGTAGCCATCAATGATACAACCTCTTCCACTCTACCAATAACCGTTGGAGTGCCATAGGGCAGCATCTTGGGACCTCTTCTATTTATTATATATATCAATGATCTGCCTAATGTCTCTAATATTCTTAAATCTATACTGTTTGCTGATGATACTACCCACATCTATTCAGACCCCACTCCACATACACTAAATAATGTTGTGAATAATGAATTAAAAAAAGTCCACTTATGGATGTCAACTAACAAACTAACACTAAACATAGAAAAGACCTACTACATCATATTTGGAAGCAAATCATCGAATGCAATTCAGCTACAAATAGACAACATTAACATCAGTAATAAAAATGATGGAAAGTTTCTTGGCCTATTCCTAGACAAGAGACTCAACTTCAGCACCCACATTCAACACATAACTAAGAAAGTCTCTTAAACAATTGGTATATCCTCCAAAATCAGATATTATGTTCCAAATTCTGCTCTCCTCTCACTATTTTATGCACTAATCTATTTCTATCTTAATTATGGTATCTGTGCATGGGGGTCAACCACTGCAAACCACCTCAAACCCATCATCACTCAGCAAAAATCTGCTATCAGAATAATAACTCTGCTTTCAGACAACACTCAGCTCCCTTGTCTAAATCCCTTAACATGCTAAATATTAACTCCCTCTACACATTCTCTTGTGTCAACTACATTTAGAAAACCCTGTTCTGAAATGCAAACCATGCTCTGAGACTCTCCCTGGACAGATGTAATAGGACTCATTATCACCACACCAGAAATAAATACCTCTTTGATATCCCCAGGGTCAAACTTAATCTGTGTAAACACTCTGTGCAAATAAAGGGACCTAGTCTATGGAACTCGCTCCCTAGTGAATTGAAAAGCTGTCAAACTTTTGCCTCATTCAAAAACAAAAACAAAATACCTAATTTCATCTTCGTAGTTTCCTACACTAAGCTTTAAATTTGCTCTGTATCTAGTGTTACCCAATCTCCCAATCTTAATGTACTTAATCCAAACAACTTTATCATTGTGTTCATTGCTGTCTTCTTTTATGTGGTAGCCATGTGCTGTATTGTGCCTATTAATTTTTGTTAAACTATCATTCAAGCTGTCATTGCAATCAATCTGAGCTACCTATGTGCATTAATATACCTACAAATTTCTCATCTTATTTTTTTCTTTCTATGTACCTGTTATTATTTTTATAAATTTTGCTAGTATTTACCTACTTAAAATGTTCTTAGATTAAGGACCTGCCCGAAACGCTGCGCGTACTAGTGGCTTTACAAGAATGTAATTACTATGCTATGCATTCTCACAATCCCAATGTACCTTCTTGTACATAAATAATTAAAAGATGCCATACTAATAAATAAATAAAAGATGCCATATTAATAAATAAGATGCCATACTAATAATAAGATGCCATACTAATAAATTAATAAAAGATACCATATTTATTTATTAAATAAATAAATAAAAGATGCCATACTAATTATAATACTTTTCATGTCACTTGAGCTCTCTATGGTGAAATATTGTTGAACACTAACAGCCCCATTAATAGTTGGAGAAATGGCTGAATTAGAGAGCATGCAAAAATCCTTTACCACTATAATCCACTCTAAAAGTCATCTAAATTACTGAGATTGATTAAAAGTTCTAAATCTGTATTATTTAGAGCATAGATGAGATACATAATAATCTACATGTGGTAAATATTAAGTATGCTGAGGGAGAACTATCAACATCAAGGGTCCAAAACTTTTCAAAACTCTCCTGCTATGGGCATAACTGACCAACTTCTCATGGTGTTCAAAATATAATAATAATAATAATAATAATAATAATAATAATAATAATAATAATATTTTATTTTGGAAAAGTACATACATGGATGCAGTTACAAACATACTGTTGGATTTTTAGATAGAGCTAGTACATACAATACCTAAAGCCACTAATACGCAAATACAACTCGAGATACAGTACCCCTCCAAAGAATACCTGATCAACCAGACTGTGATACATGTCAGGTTGTGAGATGCAGTGTCCAACAGCATAGTTGATCAGACGACCAGCCGGGAGGCCTGGTTGATCAGAGACCAGGCAGCAGGGCCTCCGATTACCTGGAACCACCACGAGGTAGGTAGGTAGTGTCTTCCAGTGCCTGACCAGTCATCAGACATTTCAGTGGTGGCAATGTAAAAAGAACCATCTACAAATTTGAAGAGGATTTTAAATTCACAAGATTTAAGCCAGTGCCCTTTCAAAATAAGAATATTACACATACCAAAAAGCTTTTTAATATCCATACATTCAAGGTTTGTTGCTTTCCCAATCACCTTAATAACTAGGAATTATGACTTTACAGATACCGAAGCATTGTCATTGGGTAAATAAACAATGTTATAAGAAGCACATTTATGTGCTAATTAAAAGAAGACTTAGTTACAGTGACCTTATAAGTAGAGACAATTGTTAAGCTCTAAAACATTCCTAGTTACAGTGTGGATGGTGACATTGTAGAGACATTTAGTAAGTAATTATGATATACTAACAGGTTTTAAGTATGAGCGAAGTATTGCACATTATAGATAATATAAACTAATGATAGAGCCTAAATAAAAAAAAAATTAAACATCATTCCCATCCCATGGACATCGATAAGTTTAACAACCGATCAAAACATTATAGGCTATTCCTATACCTGGTAATACAGGCCTAGAATGACCATACTTACCAATCAATCAAATTTAGACCTATACATAAATATTTAAAATCACTAATTTCAAAGGAAACATCCTTTAATATTAATATACTGTCAGATTTAGGCATTTGTAAATAGATAATATAAATGCATTACTAGCAGTAATTAAGCCTTCAATGAAATACTCCACAATATAATAAAAATTCTGTAGTCGGACTAATATAAATACATGTATCAGGTTATGGTTTATAAAAAGGCCAGTTTCTGGATAATGCAAATGCCAGGTTTGGCATTTGGCTAATAATTGCCAAATTCATCAATAAAATTGCTAATATAATTACAATATTTTAATTTATCTTTCAGATTCGTGAGTTGTATAATTGTTGAACTAAGGATAATATAACTGCATGATTCAAGCTAATATATAATTGAGTCAGGGTAATGTAGCTGTCAATCAGGCTAATTGTCACTCATACTAAACAAATTGCCAATTTCAGAATAATATGATTGCCATTCAAGCTAATTTAATTGTAAGTTAAAGGCTAATATAACTGCCAGTCAGGCTAAAATAATTGCCAGTTAGAGGCAAATATGGTTGCTAGTTACAGGATAAGATCATTGCCAGTTATAGAATAATGTAATTGCCAGTTACAGGATAAGATCATTGCCAGTTACAGGCTAATATAATTGCCAGTCAGGCACTTATACAATTGCCAGTTATATGCTTAATATCATTGTCAATAAGGCTAATATAATTGTCAGTCAGGCTAACAAAATTGCCAGTTACAGGCTAATATAACTGTTGGTTAGGCTAATATAATTGTCAATAAGGTTAATATACTTATATAACTTATATTATAAGTTGCCAGTCAGGCTAATATGATTGCCAGTTTCAGGACAATTGCCAATTACAGAATAAAGAAATTACCAGTTACATGATAAGTTAATTGCCAGTTACAGCATACGGTAAAGCTATTTACTAATATGTGCCTCATTGTACCTCACCATTCTCTCAATTATCTCCTGCACTCCAAGTGTTTAGCCTATTGCCTGAATGTATCATCATGTGCTTCTTCATATAGCTAAGCTGTTTGAATCTCTTCCCACACTCTGGACACTCATGAGGTCGATCACATGAATGCACTATCATGTGACGTATTATACATTTACGTGTTCTAAATTTTTTTCCACACTCAGCACATTCAAAAGGTCTTTCATCCGCATGCACCATCCTGTGAGTCTTCATATCTCCAAGCTGACTGAATCTCTTCTCACACTCCGGACACTCATGAGGTCGATCACGTGAATGCACAAACATGTGACGTATTATACCTTTACGTGTTCTACATTTTTTGTCACACTCGGTACATTCAAAAGGTCTTTCATCCGTATGCACCATCCTGTGTTTCTTCATATTTCCAAGATCATTGAATCTCATCCCACACTCTGGACACTCATAAGGTTTGTCACCTGAATGCACTAACAAGTGCCTCCTCAAATCACCAAGACGAGTGAATACCTTTCCACACAGTGGACATTCATGAGGTTTGTCTTCTGAATGCACAAACATGTGACGCTTCAAATCTACAAGACGACTGTATCTCTTCCCACACTCTGGACACTCATGAGGTTTGTCTTCTGAATGCACAAACATGTGACGCTTTATATCTCCAAGATAACTGAATCTCTTCCCACATTCTAGACACTCATGACGTTTAACACCTGAATGCACTAACATGTGCCTTCTCATACTGTCAAGACGAGTGAATACCTTCCCACACTGTCGGCATTGGTGAGTTTTCATCTTCTTTATGATAGGTGCAGTTTATGTGAAAGTTTTCTCCTCAGGGTGACTGCACGAGTGGTGATGGTGGGAGACTCGCCCAGGATCCTACGTCAATGTTGACGGTTAGGCAAGGATTGAGTGTTGTTTCTTAGAGTTAGACTTGATGTGAGCACTTGGCGGTCAATTGCGATGCTTCTTCTTTATGACACCTGCAGTTTGTGTCAAGGTTTTACACTCCTGTCTGGACACCGGCTCTGTTCATGACAAAATGGCGCTCTATGCACATACAAGCGTTCCAATGTTTTTTTTCTGGTTCCATATCTTAATTTTATAACTTATTATTTTTACTTAAAACTGGTCGTGTCCACTAAACATTTATGGTCATCGTCGTGCTTTTCAATCAGAGAATATACTTGGAATTGTTTCTTTAAATATAATAGCACACGATTATATAATTTTTAAAGGAAACAGTTTTCCCTTGGTGGATACACGTCTGTGCATGTACAGAGCTCGGACACGCCCAGTAAAAACAGCAGAACAACACAGAAAAACAAATCCCCAAGACTTTTGGAATTTCTTAAAAAAAAAATCAGAAGTAACAACACCACTTTCAAACACATTATTCATAACAAGAGACACATTGACCCAGCAGAAGTAATGCACGTTTTCCGCCAATACTGGCAGACAATCTTTCACCCGCACCTCCTCAACCAACAGCAATTCCAAATATACAGTCACAACATGAATCACGGAACCAACTCATGCTGGTAGGGAAAAGCTGGATCTCACGTTGTTTCCACCAGTATTTATGAGTTGTGTCATTGGTCAGTTGATCATGTTCTGACCAGTGACCACTTTGCTACAAAAAACAGTTATTAATATAATAATAATAATATTTTATTTAGTAAAAGTACATGCATAGATGTAGTTACAAACATTCTGATTGATTTATAGATAGAACTAGTACATACAATACCTAAAGCTACTAGTACGCATAGCGTTTCGGGCAAAATATAGCACTACCTCCCAGACCTCCAGCTCCCGAGCACGGATGGGACTTTATCAAAGCAGATTGGACGAAGTTTCAGGAATCTCTCAAAACTTGGCACCAAAACTACACTTCTCCTGACAACACCGAAGAAATGGAAAAAAGATTTAGTAAATGCAATACATAGAGCAGCAAATCACGCCATCCCCAAGAGGAGAACAATTACCCAACAACATAAGGACCATTGTTATTACTGTGATAGGATCAAAGAGCTACATGACAGACTAAATTGTGCACAAAAGAATTTCAGAAGAGATAGAACCGAAGCTAATCTAGGACTTCTCAGAGCTGATCCGAGATCACGTGCACGAAGAAACAGCAAAAATCAGAGAAGGAAAATGGCTAGAGTGGTGTGCCAAGCTAAATGGCACCCCCCTTTAGGACAATATCCAACTCTGGCCCCAGACATCACTACTCAAATCTCTGAATATTTTACATATTAAGTCACTGCACATTCTCTCATGTGTATTATACATATATATAAAACGCTGAACTGTAATGCCAATGCAGGCGATGAGTCACAATAACGTGGCTGAAGTATGTTGACCAGACCACACACTAGAAGTTGAAGGGACGACGACGTTTCGGTCCGTCCTGGACCATTCTCAAGTCGCTTGTGATGAGGAGGTAGAGAACGGGTAATAAATAGGCAAGAGAGAGGTGAGGAGGAAAGTAAGGTGTAGAGAATAGTAGTAATAATGAGAACTGCAGAAGGCCTATTGGCCCATACGAGGCAGCTCCCATTATAACCACCGAAGGAAAAGTAATAGGAATAAGAAGAGGATAGCAAGGGAGCGTAGGAGAAGAGAGAAAGAAAAGGAAAGAGAAAGAAAGATAAATGGAAGGGGTAAGCTTATGTTAAGTCACGTTTGTTAGAAAGATTAGAGCATTTGAGTATGTACTGTGAAAGGGAAGAGTCCACAGCAACAAAGCCAGGACTCATGTTCATGTTGGGTACTTGGTGTATAAGAGCCGATTCTACAAGACGGCGTCTGTGAAGAGTAGAGGCAGGAAAGATTATTTTGGAGGAAGACCAATCAATGGGATGATTAGAATCCCTCACATGGCAGAAGAGAGCATTGTTAGTGTCTGCAGACTTAACACTTCTCTTGTGTTCTTTAAGTCTGTCATTCAGTGTACGGCCAGTTTCGCCAAAGTATTGGAGAGGACAAGATGAACAGGAAATAGAGTAGACACCAGCAGCATTTGAAGCAGGAGGAGCAGTGTGAACTAGATTGCTACGAAGTGTGTTAGTTTGTCGAAAGGCGAGTTTAATGTCAAGAGGACGAAAGGTATTGGTAAAAGTTTTGAGTTCAGCCAAAATGTGTAATGCCAATACTGACCTCAAAAGCTTCATTGAAGGTTGTAACAGAACCCATGAGCACCACACCAGAAATAAATACAGTTTTGATATTCCAAGAGTACGACTTAATCAAACTAGAAATGCTCTACAAATCAAGGGACCCAGAATTTATTTATTTATTTATTTATTTATTTATTTATTTATTTATTTATTTATTTATTTATTTATTGATTTATTGATTTATATACAAGAAGGTACATTGGGTTTGTGAGAATACATTGAATAGGACAGTATTTACAATTTTGTAAAGCCACTAGTACGCGCAGCGTTTCGGGCAGGTCCTTAATCTAACAAATAATTTTAAGTAGGTAATTTCTATCAGAATTGATAAATGATAACAAATACATTGCAAGAGAAAAATGAGATGAGAGAGCTTAGTAAGTATATTAAAGCACATTGTTATATTAAAGCTCTGATTGATTACATTGACAGCTTGATTGGTAATTTAAACAAGATTAATAGACACCATACAGCAGATTGACAGCACATATAAGACAACAATGATCACAATGGTAAAAATGTTCAGATTGGGTACATAAAGATTGGGAGACTGGGTAGCAATAGATACAGATAAATAAGATTAATAAACACCATACAGCAGATTGGCAGCACATATAAGAAGACAGCAATGATCACAATGGTAAAGATGTTCAAATTGGGAACATAAAGGTTGGAGATTGGGTAGCAATAGATACAGTGCAATTTTAGGCAAAAGGTGAAAAACTATGAAGATGAAATTAGGTGCTTTTTAGTATTGATTTTGAATGATGTAAAAGTTGGACAGCTTTTCAATTCAAAAGGGAGTGAGTTCCATAAACTGGGTCCCTTTATTTGCATAGAGTGTTTACACAGATTAAGTTTAACTCTGGGGATATCAAAGAGATATTTATTTCTGGTGTGGTGATAATGGGTCCTATTACATCTGTCCAGGAAGAGTTTCAGAGCAGGATTTGCGTTTAAGAACAGGTTTTGTAAATGTAGTTGACACAAGAGAATTTATGGAGTGAGATTATGTTTAGCATGTTTAGGGAGTTAAACAAGGGGGCTGAGTGTTGTCTGAAAGCAGAATTTGATATTATTCTGATAGCAGATTTTTGCTGGGTGATGATGGACTTGAGGTGGTTTGCAGTGGTTGAACCCCATGCACAGATACCATAGTTGAGATAGGGATAGATTAGTGCATAATATAGAGATGAGAGCAGAGTTAGGTACATAATATCTGATTTTGGAGAGTATACCAACTGTTTTAGAGACTTTAGTTATGTGTTGTATGTGGGTACTGAAGTTGAGTCTCTTGTCTAGGAATAGGTTAGTTTAGTTTAGTTTAGTTAGTTCATTTATTATGCACCCCATACCCATCCCGTGGGCGGTAGTCAGAGGGTACAGTCAGTCTACATAATGGGCTCAGGGACTGAACCCCACAATTCATTTAGCTAAGCAAGTTACAATCTTGATGAGCTAGTTACAAAATTCAATATAAGTCGTCACATCAACAATGGGTTTGAGATCGACCTCAGGTACGTCGTACATTTTCTAAATTAAGAAACTGACTGTTACGACCCTGGGTGCCTCAGTTGGAAACCAGAGGTCAAATTTGAGCCAAGTAAACTACCTTGTAGTAGGTGACACACATGTTGACGTGTTTGTGTTTGTATCTTCCCTGCCAGACGTAAGACTATTCTTGTTTCTCAAAGAGTATTTAAAGACTGAGCTTGGGGTTGATTATTAAATATAAATAGGCACCAACTATGTTTACTAATACTGTCTAATCATTTGTAAAGTAAACCTGAGTAAACTTTGTATCGGGCGCTGGTATGATTAGTTGAACAGTCTGCCGGCAGCATAGCCGACTGGGAAGGAGGCGAGAGACTCCCTCGTCCTTCTCTGCTGGCTGGCTGTGGTGAAAGGAAGTGCCTCTCCTTCCTCTTAGTTCTTTTTTTCTGTGTCTTATTCTGGTTAAGTACTCCATGCGCTCATAATTGTTATATTCTGGCATACCCTTGTTCTATGTGTAGAGTAGTATACCTGGGGTGTAGTAAGTGTTTTAAGTGTTTATCTAACTAGTGATTCTAAAGGGGGGTCTCAGTGGAACCACGTGGTCTCCCTACCCTAAGCTGACTCTAACTTCAAGTGTTTTAATAGTAGAGCTTTACCCTAGCTTGTGTTCAGTGTAAAACCTTGTATCCTGTCTATGTGGACCAAGGCTTTTAACGTAAGATCGGGTGGTAAAGTTATTGTTATATTTGTTATTGGTGTGAATGTATATGGGGGATTGTTAAGGGGATAATAAATAAGTAAGTTGAACAGAGTATCCCTTCTTCCTGTGTGGGAGTACAACGATCTACCTCTAGCCTAACAGGGTTTAGTAGCAAATTATTGTTACTGTGGATATCTTATTTTGGGGGCCGGGCCTTTTAGTTCTCCCATTTTTGATACTTCTGAATTATACTTACCCTTACCCCTTAATAGACCAGTTCCCCCAAGCCAAGCACCATCAATTTATAACACTGACATACGTGGAGAGCTAGTGTCACAATTTATATGTTTGTCCTGCACACCGCCCCCCATCCAGCGGGCAGCGGTGGATAGGTTACAATCACTCAGTTACTACCTACAGTTAGCAAACTGGGGATATTTGGCTAAAATTTCTGGTAGCAGATCATTTGGAATGAAATATTTACACATCGCTGGAACATTGGTTAAAGAATTGTCTCTAAATTCACGTATCTTTTCGCACTCCATCACATAGTGACGGAGGGTGTGCGAATAATTTTGTTGACACAGTTTACATTTGGTCAGGTCTACATCGGCAGATAATGAGAATTCCCAGAGATACTTGTAACCAAGTCTAAGCCGAGCAGTAGTAACATCTAGAAGTCTGCTGATTTTATTGGATGATCCATAGATGTGTGGCTCCTCTTGCATGATAGTAGGAATAGGCCAAGAAACTTTCCATCATTTTTATTGCTAATGTTTGCATTGTCTATCTGAAGCTGAATTGCATTTGTAGATTTGCTTCCAAATAAGATGTAGTAGGTCTTTTCTATGTTAAGTGTTAGTTTGTTGGTTGACATCCATAAGTTGACTTTTTTAGTTCATTATTAACAACATTATTTAGTGTATGTGGATTGGGGTTAGAGTAGATGAGGGTAGTATCATCAGCAAACAAAATAGGTTTCAGAATGTTAGAGACATTAGGCAGATCATTGATGTATATAAGAAACAGAAGAGGCCCCAAGACGCTGCCCTGTGGCACTCCAACGGTTATTGGTAGAGTGGGAGAGGTTATATTATTGATGGCTACACATTGGTGTCTATCACTAAGATAGGGTTGGATATAGTCCAGTGCATGGCCTCGGATTCCATAATGATGGAGTTTACGTAAGAGGTAATTGTGATTAACAGTATCAAAGGCCTTTCTCAGGTCGATGAAGAGTCCAATCGGAAACTCATTTTTGTCAAGGGCTGAGTAAATTATATCAAGGAGACTAATAATTGCATCGTTGGTACTCTTTTGGGAGCGGAAGCCAAACTGACAGGGGCTAAGAATGTCGAATTTTACGAGATAGGAGTAGAGCTGTTTGTAGATAATTTTTTCAAATATTTTTGATAGAATGTGGAATGACCTTCCCAACCATGTTAAAGACTGTACCTCTCTCAACCAGTTTAAGATAAAATCGAAACACTACCTAATAAATTCCCTGTAACCTACCTTACCCCTCTATTGTCAATCCATGTCTGATTTTTTAATCACGCTGTTTGTTGACCTAATTGTATTTGTGCTGCTTTTTCAGCCATGTTCCCCACATTTTTCATCTCTATTTTTATTTGTTCTCAACACATTTTATTCTTTATACTCAATTAGTATTAAGCTTTAATGTTTTTCATGCCCGAAACGCTTTGCGTAATAGTGGCTTTAGGCATTGTGTGTACTAGGTCTATCTATAAATCCATCATTTTTTGTTAAATCTCTTGTATGTATGTTCCTTACCTAAATAAACATTTATTTATTATTATTTATTTTATAAATCAGCATACATCCTTGGGCGACATCTGGAGGCAGATCAACAAGGCCAAAGAAAAATCGCCTCCTGCTCCGCCGCATCATGTTCATCCAGAGCAAGAAGCAGAAAGGTTAGCAAATCTATTTGCTTCTTCAAGAGCCAGTTCCATTCAACTTCCTCAAGAAACTCTGACTCACCAACAAAGACTTCAAGCAGCAAGATGGAAAAAAATAGATGATGCTTTAGCCTTACCTGACGAACTAGACCAAACTTTCAATGTGAAAGAACTCATAAGCGCTGCAATGAAAACTAAATATACAGCTCCAGGCGAAAACAAAATCACTTCAACATGCTAGCCAAGCTAGGAGGAAAGGGTGAAGAAGCCTTCTTGAATCTCAACAACAGAGTATGGGTGACAAGAACTCGACCACTCTTTTGGAACAGAGCAATTATAGTTCCCATTCCAAAACCTGAAGACCCAGGAAATCCAAGACCCATCTCATTAACAAGCTGTCCGGCCAAACTGCAGAAAGAATGGCCCTTAATCGAACTGAATGGAAAGCCAATCCACTACACCAAAATATGTTTGCTTACAGAAAAGGTGTTGAAACGACAGAATGCTTTATCTCCCTCCTGAATCAAATTCATGAGAAATGAGCGAGCTACTGAGGAAGCAATACGACTCTGTCTTCAGCGAGCCATTAAACGCACTAAAGATCGATAACCCAAATGAATTTTTCATGGATATGATACCAACATCAACTCATATATCAGACGTCACCCTATCCCCACTGGATTTTGAAGAAGCCATAAACAGTATGCCTATGCACTCCGCACCAGGCCCGGATTCTTGGAACTCCATATTCATCAAGAACTGTAAAAAACCACTATCGCAGGCCCTTCACATTCTGTGGAGACAAAGCCTAGATACTGGCGTTATTCCTGATATACTAAAAACAGCAGAGATAGCACCACTTCATAAAGGAGGAAATAAGGCAGAGGCAAAAAATTACAGACCGATAGCACTAACATCGCACATCATAAAAATTTTTGAGAGAGTGCTAAGAAGTAAGATCACAAAATACATGGAATCACAGCATCTCCATAACCCCGGACAACATGGTTTCAGAACAGGGCGCTCTTGCCTGTCGCAGTTGCTGGACCACTATGATATGGCATTAGATGCTATGGAAGACAAACAAAACGCTGATGTAATTTACACAGATTTCGCAAAAGCTTTTGATAAATGTGACCATGGTGTTATTGCCCATAAAATGCGCTCAAAAGGAATTACCGGAAAAGTAGGCAGATGGATCTACAATTTCCTGACCAACAGAACCCAATGTGTAATAGTCAACAAAATAAAATCCAACCCGTCAACCGTTAAGAGCTCAGTCCCCCAGGGTACTGTGCTTGCTCCAGTACTTTTTCTCATCCTCATATCGGACATAGACAAGAGCACAACCTATAGCACTGTATCATCCTTTGCAGATGACACTAGGATCTTCATGAGAGTAGGCAACATAGAGGACACGGCGAACCTCCAGTCAGATGTAGATCAGGTCTTTCTATGGGCTACAGAAAATAATATGGTGTTTAACGAAGACAAGTTCCAGCTCATGCGCTATGGAAAAAATGAAAATATAAAAACGGAAACCACGTACAAAACTCAGGCAAATCATAACATAGAACGAAAAGGCAATGTAAAGGATCTGGGTGTACTCATGTCGGAAGACCTTACCTTTAAAGAACACAATAAAGTAGCCGTCACAACTGCAAGAAAAATGACAGGTTGGATAACAAGAACTTTTCACACTAGAGATGCTATACCGATGATGACACTTTTCAAAACGCTTGTGCTCTCTAGAGTGGAGTACTGCTGCACAATGACAGCCCCTTTCACTGCTGGTGAAATTGCTGACCTGGAGAGCGTGCAGAGGTCCTTTACTGCTAGAATCCACTCGGTAAAACATCTAAACTATTGGGACCGACTAAAGAGCCTAAATCTGTATTCCCTTGAGCGCAGGCGGGAGAGATACATAATAATTTACACGTGGAAAATATTAGAGGGGCTGGTCCCAAACCTGCACACAGAAATAACATCACATGAGACCAGAAGACATGGCAGGATGTGCAGAATACCCCCGTTGAAAAGCAGAGGTGCAACTGGTACTCTGAGAGAGAACTCTATCAACATCAGAGGCCCGAGACTGTTCAACACGCTTCCACTACACATAAGGGACATAACTGGCAAACCCCTCACAGTGTTCAAGAGAGAACTGGATAAGCACCTCCAAGGATACCTGATCAACCAGGCTGTGACTCATACGTCAGGCTGCGAGCAGCCGCGTCCAACAGCCTGGTTGATCAGTCCAGCAACCAGGAGGCCTGGTCGATGACCGGGCCGCGGGGACGATAAGCCCCGGAAGCACCTCAAGGTAGGTATCCTCAAGGTACCTGGAATCCTTATTTTTCTAGTCCTTGAAAAAGTCTTCGAGTTAGCCAGTGCTCCAGCTATACTATGCTGCCTTGTGGATAAGGAAATCAAAGGACACGCCCTTGCCTTTGCCAAAGGAAGCCTGCTTAACCGAGAAGCTAAAGTCAAATTCCAAGGAAAAACATTGATCTCAAAGAGGCTGTAAAATGGAACTCCGTAGGAAGGAATACTAAGCCCCCTTCCTCTTCAACTGTCTCATGGAACAATTCATGAACCTCTAGTTACCAAAGCCAAACTGCTTAACTATGCAGACGACTTTGTGGTCATCATCAATGGTAAAGGCGCAAGAAACCATACGCAAAAATGCCTAGATATTATCAGCAGGGAAGCGGAACGCATAGCAGTGAAAATAAACAGCAATAAAACAAAAGCAATGGCCGTTAAAATGAGAACTCAAGACATCAGACTCGCAATACAAGGACATGAAATTGAGTGGATTACCTCTTTCCAATACCTAGGAGTCATAATAAACAACCAGTTGAAATTCACTCAAGAAATTGAATATCTTCGGCAACGTTGTAAAGCCAGAAACTCAGCTTTGCGCTCTCTGACCAGTCTTAGAGAGGTGCATCTCTACCAGTACTCAAAATGTACTACGTTCAAGCAGTTAAGTCACTCATTGACTATGCTGCTTCTGCTCTTATACCCCTCAGTGATAACCAATGGGGAAAACTGGAAGTGTTTGAAAATGATGATCTCAGAACAATGCTGAGAGCACCTATATGGACGCGTAGAGAGAATCTAAGAATGGAAACCAGCTTACCAGCATCAGAAAACAGGATCAAACAAAGGACAGCCACCATAACAGTAAAACTTGTTGGAACCACCGCCAGGCTGTCAATTAAAGACAGCATACAGAGATCGCTTCAGAAAAACCTTCATTATTGAACAAGTACATGGATGGATAATCTGGTCAGGATTCAAGAGAAAGTGGACTTGAAATGAACCATTAAAAACATGGGGGAAGATAGACCATATCAACACTTTCGGCAGCCTCCTCCATGGGAAGAATCGAGTCTAAAGATAATCATTGAAGGATTACCAGTTAAAAAATTATGTGACTCGCAGAGGCTGAAAGTAGTCATAGAACAACAAATGGAAACCATCTCAAGACCTACAACGACTCAGATCTTCACAGACGGATCAGTTGATCAAGAAAGAGGTTCTGCTGGGGCAGCAGTTTTCACTACCATCCATGAAGCTTACTGGAGCATGAATAAAGGGTGCTCAACATTGCAAACAGAATTATATGCCCTAAAGGAGGCCATAAACTATACAATTGAGAATAATTACATGATGTCATCATTCATACCGACTCCAAATCTTCGCTCCAGGCATTGTTATCCAGTCAGCACAGAGATTATATACAACTCCTCACAGAAATCCAACATATTTATTATTTTATTTATATATATACAAGTAGGTACATTGGGATTGTGAGGATACATAGCATAGTAATTACATTCTTGTAAAGCCAGTAGTATGTGCAGCGTTTTGGCAGGTCCTTAATCTAAGAGAATTTTAAGTAGGTAAATACTTGCAAAATTTATAAAAATGATAACAGTTACATAGCAAGAGAAAAAATAAAGATGAGAGAAAAATTGTAGGTTATTAAAGTACATAGGTAGCTCAGATTGATTGCAATGACAGCTTGAATGGTAGTTTAAAAAAAAAAAAATTAGTAGGCACAATACAGCATAAGGCTAGCACATAAAAGAAGACAGCATTGAACACAATGATAAAGTTGTTTGGATTAAGTACATAGAGATTGGGAGATTGGGTAACACTAGATACAGAGCAAATTTAAAGCTCAGTGTAGGAAACTACGAAGATGAAATTAGGTACTTTTTGTTTTTGTTTTAAATGAGGCAAAGTTTGACAGCTTTTCAATTCACTAGGGGTGAGTTCCATAGACTAGGTCCCCTAATTGCATAGAGTGTTTACACAGATTAAGTTTGACTCTGGGATATCAAAGAGATATTTATTTCTGGTGTGGTGATAATGGGTCCTATTACATCTGTCCAGGGAGAGTTTGAGAGCATGG
>WNGS01004946.1:27831964-27846022 GCA_020271785.1 Procambarus virginalis
TGTTCAACACCCTCCCAGCAAGCATAAGAAATATTGCCGGAAAAACCGTGGACACCTTCAAGAGGAAAACTAGATTTATTCCTCCAAGGAGTGCCGGACCAACCGGGCTGTGGTGGGTATGTGGGCCTGCGGGCCACTCAAGCAACAGCCTAGTGGACCCAAACTCTCACAAGTCAAGCCTGGCCTCGGGCCGGGCTCGGGGAGTAGAAGAACTCCCAGAAACCCCATCAACCAGGTATCAACCAGGCAGGACTGTGCCTGGCTGTCCGCTGTAAGCGTGCAGCCTGGAAGAGGCACCGCCGTCGGCAGACGGCCGATTCTTTTCTTTTCTTCCGGAAAGCGAGTGTTGTGGCCCGTAGGGCCATCCGTATGGCCAAACGTGAATGTTGGGCTTCTTATGTCTCACAATTACGTCCGAAACTCCCCTGCCACAGATCTGGAAGCGTATCCGCAAGACAGCGGTAAGTTCGTTCCCGATGTTTCACCAGTCCTTCACCTCCATGGTACTCTTTGGTGGACCCGTTGCAGGTCGCTACTGAACTGGGTTCCCACATTTTCTTCTGTTAGCTCTGGTCTTCATCTTCCCCAATCTTTCCTTCTTCGTAACCTGTCCTTGAGTCTCGTTCTTTAGATTTCTGCACTCGTCATCGACTTTCCTATAACGATCCCTTCTCTCTCTCTGAACTTCGTTCTGCCCTGGCCCTCTGCGGTGCTACGGCGGCGGGCTCCGATGGTATTCATTATGAGATGCTTCGCCATCTCCCTCCGTGCACGTCTCAGTATTTACTGAGTCTGTATTATCGGATCTGGGAGTCGTCGTCAGTCCTGAGGACTGACTCGATGCCGTTGTCCTCCCTGTTCGCAAACCAGGTCTCTGGAACTTCCCCTAAGGACTTCGCCCTATTGCCCTCACAAGTTATGTCTGCAAACTCTTTGAACGTATGGTTAACGTTCGTCTGATATGGTTCCTGGAACACCATCGCCTCCTCTCCCCTTCTTAATTTGGTTTCCGCAAGAGCCGCAGCACGACAGATGTCCTGGTGAACTTGGAGGTCTATATTCGTACTGCTTTTGCTGCGAGGACTTCCGTTGTTGCCGTCCTCTTTGACCTGGAAAAGGCTTACGACACCACTTGGCCGTATCATATTCTATCCCAGCTTCATTCTTTTGGCCTTCGTGGTCATCTCCCTCTTTTCTCCGCAGCTTCCTCTCTCATCGTTCCTTTCGGGTGCGCCTTGGTACCTCTCTCTCTGCCTCTTTTCAGCAATACGAAGGTGTGCCCCAGGGTAGTGTTACAGGATGAGAGCTACGCTCGTGGTGTCCCGTCTTCCCAGCACTCTTTGTCATATAACGCTTTGAAACTACTGAAAAAAATATAAGGACTGAGGGAAGGGAAGATGCACTCTCAGGATCGAACGTCAACCCAAAGAAGCGAGGTCGTCGCTGTGCCTATTATCAAGAGTATTTGGACACCGTGTGTGTGTGTGTGTGTGTGTGTGTGTGTGTGTGTGTGTGTGTGTGTGTGTGTGTGTGTGTGTGTGTGTGTGTGTGTGTACTCACCTATACTCACCTATTTGTGCTTCCGGGGGTTGAGCTTTGGCTCTTTGGTGTGTGTGTGTGTGTGTGTGTGTGTGTGTGTGTGTGTACTCACCTATTTGTGCTTGCGGGGGTTGAGCTTTGGCTCTTTGGTCCCGCCTCCCCCTTGGTCCCTTTGGTCTTGTGTGTGTGTGTGTGTGTGTGTGTGTGTGTGTGTGTGTGTGTGTGTGTGTGTGTGTGTGTGTGTGTGTGTATGTTTTAAACCTTGTTAAGTTATCATAAAACTTGGAATAAGGCGGTAAGCATGCTTTACTTATGAAAATATAGAAACAAATCAACAAAATATTTTAACATAAAAAACATAAACGTATATAACATAAATTAACTGCATGCATAATGGGAGTTATTTGGACTCTGTAATATTGCATACATGAACCTTGAGGTACAAACCCAGTGTATTACCCATGCAGTTCTTTCCGAAATCTTACACTTTGTTTCGAGTTCTATCTTGGGTTGTTACTTTTAATGTCCTATTAATGTCCCCTTTGTTATGTTATATTCCCCTCTACCATATGTCACTCCTAATTCTTCGCCTTTCTAGAGAATGTAATTTAAGCTTTGACAATCTTTCTTCATATGACAGGTTTCTAACACTTTCGCCCACTAATGATGAAGTATGGAGTCAAAATTTTAGGTGCTAAATGTTCACTAATGACGAAGTATGGCATCAAAATTTAAAATATATACTAAAATTCAGGTTTTTATCTGATTTTGGGGGGACTGATTTTAAACTGCCGCTAACGTCTTCCTGTTTTGAACTACTGTACTTTAGAACAAAGGTTACCATTTATATATGGATAACTATTATAAGTCGGTTTGAATAAGTGAATTGCTGCTTGAAGATGGGGTATACACCTGCGGTACTATCAGATTGCAGCGTGGTGAACTTATAATCCTTCAGATCCAAGCAAAGGGTAAAATGCCAGTAAATACAATTGCGAACACATTGATACTAAAATGAACGACGTATGACGAGAATTGAGGTAACAAAAGTGATAAGCGTGAGCACTTTACATTGCTCTTGAGTGCTCCTGGGTAACTTTCTCTCACTTTCTCTGTTTTGTGCGGGTGGTACGCTGTGCGTTTGGAGTTTAACTGCATTTAAACCTGTAGAGAATTCTATTGCAAACACATTGATACCAAATTGAAAAACCTAGGTTGAGAATATAAGTGACAAAGTTGAAGAGTATTCACTTTTTGTATTACCATGCTCTCTAATGGAAGGCCAGGCCCTGCATGGCGCTCTCTTCCGGGTAACGCGGCGTGCTTTCATCACGTCAGCAGGTGGAGCGCACTGCTGTTTTTGACATTTTATGCGTATACTCCCGTTGGGAATTTTATTGCGAACATATTAATACATAAATGAAAGACCTAGGACGACAATTGAGGTGAACAAAGTGAAAAGAGTGTATACATTTTATCGCTCTTACGCACTCCCGGTAACTCGCTCTCACTTTCTCTGTTTGTTGCGGGTGGAAAGCCGGGCTTTTGGAGTTTATATGCTTTTAGTCCTGTAGAGAATTCTATTGCAAACACAATGATACCAAATTAAAAACCTAGGACGAGATTTGAGGTAAAAAGTTGAAAGAGTATACACTTTTCAGTATTGCCACGCTCTCTAATGTAACGAGAGGTGCCTTGGGGTGGTGCAGAGCTCTCTTTCTGGTAACCTTGGCCCACATTCATCTTGTCGGCGAGTGAAGATATGAGCTCTCAATTGTCAGCTATTAGCTGACAATTGTCAGCTCTCTCAAATCCTACGGTTGCGTTATCTGTGGAAACCAAGATGCAACATAGCGGTCCTGGGTATGAACAGCACTACCCCTACAGAGTGCCACTGAATTGCCAGATGACAACCCCTTGGCCCAAGCTCAGCTGCACAAGGGGTTGCACAGAAGGTGTACCGGCCCCAGTAGTATCGGGATAACAAGTAAACGCCAGATGATGTCGCCCAGGAGCTGAGGCAGGGCCCACCTGTCCTGTCACCATGCCATTCTTTTCAACGCCACTCGAAACTCACTCCCAACGCGAGGCACCGTGATACGTCGAAGCCCTGTTCTACTGTGGCAGCCATGGTTTACGACCTTCCATCAAGACTGCTTGGGAGCGATGAGAAGAGGTGAACCCAGGTCCCTGTTAGCGGGGTTCACCTGAGCCGACAGCCAGCCAGCTGTCAGCTGTCACTCAGCGTGTAACACAGTTCGGGTATTATCTCTACTCTGTCCTTTACCCTGACCGTGAATATGCTTACCTAAACTTAATACCAAGGGACCCCAGAGCTAACTCTCAGCCGAGTCCCATGCCATGTGGTCTTAGCCGCCCGATCGGCTAAGATTCTACAGCCACGTGACGTCATACTAGGTTTTCTAGCCAACTCCAGGATCTCTTTACGCCGCCACCACCAGACCATTAACCAGAAGTTGTCAATTAATCGGGGTCTAGACCAATTAATCAATCCTTTTAATCCTTGGGGCTTAATCCCCAAATTACTTGGAAAAGGGGGATGAATTTACGTTAAGTGTGGGAATTTACAGAAACCAAGGGGATATATTAGCTCTTAAACTGGGCTAGGCTTGCGACCCAAATACCCAGACTCTTAGAGACCACATGGCAAGGACCCTTACATGCTAAATCATTCATGGAAATAATAAAATACCGAAGAACAATCTAATCATTTATTTATGCAAATCTAAAAAAAAAACTAATAAAATTCACTCCCTGACTTAACACTCCCTAACATGACATTTTAAAAACTTTTAATATTCCCTATTGAGGCACGAATGAATCATTTCCCTATACCAAAACTCAGCAACTTTTACCTGGACTATGAAACCAGCCGATGGAGTGCTGATCTCTGGAGAGGTGAGAGTAGTTGACCTCTCCAGTTGCTGCCCGGATCCACACTGACTAGCCTGTCCTCCGCTAAGGACTGACCTAGGCTAGTAAGTATTATTCCGTCAGGTTTAATAAATTTACTAAGCAGGATTTAACTTGACCAAACTAATGCTAATTACTGGCAAACCTCAGATAGTTGAATTCTTATAAAAACTGAGGGTAATTGTACAGGCATCTTAGGGAAAGGCTATTCCCAATTACAATATTGGCTAGTGATCTGAATTTGAACTTTGTTAATTACTAATGTGGTAACTCCCTGGACCGCGTGACCTTGACATGGTGAGGCATCCCGAACCCAAACTAGTCCCCCCCACATGCCATCATTTCTCTGCCTGTATTCAACCCTGATCAACACCTTCATTCTACATACATGTAAACCTAACATACATACATAAGCCAAATTAGTTATTACGCTATCTTGTAATGCAATGTGTCGAAAATATTCATTACATGTTGCATTCATACAGAGAACCAGCCATCTTGTAATCTTAAATGCTAATCCCTTAATCCCTGGAGAGATGACCTTTCTCTGCTGAATCAGGTCGAGTACCGTCTTACTCCAAACTTTTAAAACTACACGATCCCCATGTCTATGAGAATCTATACTGAATAATTTTTTACAACAAACCTAGTTTGTTACAACCCCCTCCCCCCCCCCTGCACAAGTAAATTAATAAACCTTGATTTTTTTAATGCTTAGAAAAAAATGAGGTTTAATATCCAAACCCTCAGTCCCACAGCCAAAAATCCATGCCTCTATCAAAAGCTACCTTATCTAAAAATGACAATCATCAAATTGTACAGCAAACATCATAAAATAAACATTACTAATTTCATCAAAATCCCGACTGTCAGCTGACAGCCCAGCAATCATCCAACACCTGGAAACATACATCCTACACCTGACTGATATAGCTAAATAAAAATATCCCTAATCTACCAGCAAAAACTAGCTAGTAAAATTCCCTGGCTCTTCATTAGCCAGACACGTGTGCCCCATACAGCAGGGCCCACACAATGCAAAACAAAAATTAAAACATCTACCGACTGAATTTT
Source organism: Procambarus virginalis (assembly GCA_020271785.1). Lineage (NCBI taxonomy): Eukaryota > Metazoa > Arthropoda > Malacostraca > Decapoda > Cambaridae > Procambarus > Procambarus virginalis. The sequence goes on from WNGS01004946.1 coordinate 27,837,512, forward strand.
CAGTCAACCAGGAGCGGAACACCGAACTTCACGAAGTTCACATCCGTGTACCATCCACTCCCCAACCAATGTCATCCTTGACATTCTCCCAATAAAAACAACCTAGTTTTTATTACATATAACTAAAATTTCACTACAACTAAATCACAGGTTACAGCTGACTGTACAGCCAAGTGTCCGCACTCCATTTAAGAGTGTCAATGTTTTATTGGTCCGCCCCTCCTGTGTTAAAAAAAACTGAAAAAAGAGCACAACATAATTTTCCATAACCGTTTGTTCCGGGCTTAGACAATCACACAGGAGGCTTTTTAAGTACGGACCAAGTCATATAGGAGAATTTTTCACATTTCACTATACCAGAATAATATTGATTTTAAATCTCTTTTTCAACATTTAAACAAGTGTTTAGATGCGCAATGCTAGGTGCACAGAATCTTACTTTACTTCATCATTTTAACCCAATGTTCTTTCATATACCCAAAAAAAAATCGATGACGATGACAGTAGTCGATTTTGCTGATGTCGATGATGATCTTGTTTCTACCATGCGTTGATGTAGATCCCTGGTCCTCTTGTACTCCCATCCCGGTACTCTTGAATGACGACAGAATGTACCAGAGCGGAGCGCCAAGTGCCAGCTGTAGAATACTGTCACTCGACCATGGACCTGGCTCCCCAAGTTCACACGTCTTCATATCAACCACGGATCACACGGCAGTCTTGATGTAAACTTGATGGTGCAGGTGACCACAGAAGAGCAGGACTGGACGTACTAACGGTGTCTCGTGACAGTAGTGGTGTCGGAGGGTCGTTGAAGCGGATGGCTTGTTTGCAGAACAGGTGGATCCCGCCTTCCATCATGGCTCACGTCGTCTCAGGCGTTTCTTGATGTCACCAGGTTACTAGGCCATAAACACCAACTGTGTATACCCTGACTTGCCGCCTGGAGCTGCCGTGGGGTACAGACGTGTCGTCTGGCCTCTGGTGGTTTGAGGTGTTTGCCGTTTTCGTCACCAGAGGGGGTGTGGGAGTTTCTGCCCCCCCCCCCCCTGTTGTTGCTGCGGGCTGCGTGTTGATGTGGCGAGCTTACCATGGGTGGTCCCCTTCCATCTATCAAGCGCGTGAACTCCGTGGGCCTGGAGTTCACTGGTCGTGCTGGATATCCGGAAATAGCCATGGTTCTGTGCGACTTGCTTCATGTCCCTGTGATGGACGTTGACGGTATTGAGCTTGTGACTGCCCATCGAGTTGTCATCAAGCTTGTGACGGAGGAAGTATACCGTGATTTCCTCAGTCGTTACGAGGGACGCTCGTTGTCGATGCCGGGTGGTGCCGGCTTTGTCTCCATATCCGACCGGAGTGGTGCGCTGACTTATGTCAGTGTGCATGGGGCGCCCCTAGAGTTTCCCGAGAATCTTCTTCGGCGTTACTTTCAGCGGTTTGGAGCGGTCATCAGTGTGAGGGTCAACACGATATCCTCTGGGAGGTATGCCGGGAGACGGACGAACATTCGCACCTTGGGGATGCGCCTGCGGTCGGATATTCCATCTTCGGTCCGGCTCCTGGGGTGCTACATCCGGGTGTACTATGCCCGACAGCCTCGGACCTGTTTCCGGTGTGGCCTGGTGGGGCATCAGGCTGCCGGGTGCGATGCGGCTCCGGTTGCTCCTGTCAACCTATTCCGGGAAGAAGATTTCCCTCCGCTTCCCCTGGACGAGGACTCCGGGGATGCAGTGACCGACCCGCTCGTTGTTGCGGCTACCCCGGCGTCGCCTGACGTTCCCCCGGATGTCGCCGGCCCTCCTCAGGATGTTGCGATGCCATCGGTGGATACTCCTGCTCCTGTCCCTGCTGCTCCAGTGGGCCTTTCTGCTGCGCCCTCCTCACCGTCTGCTCACCTGTCTTCAGCTGCTGCGCCTGGCCCTGCATCCTCGCCTCGGATCCCGGCTGTGCTGGGTGCTGGGGTGGCTGTGGGGTCCCCTGTTGTGTGTGGTCCGGTTCCCCCTGTGGTCGAGGCTGCTGCCGTTTTGCGGCGGACGTCAGTTCGTCCGGCTAGTAGTGCCCATGTTTCTGGGTCGGCTTCCGGCTCTGACGATCTCAGGCCGGTGCCCAAACGATCCCGGCCTTCGTCGTCTACCTGGGCCGATGTTGGGGACTTTAGTGACTGTGAGGCCTCGGGTGTGGATGGAGTGGTTCCGGGTACGTTGCTGGCTCCGCAGTTAGTGGTGGCGGACGTCCATGCGCCTGCTGACATTGGTGTCCGTGTCTCGGGTGTGCCTGCTGTTCCTTCTCCGCCGGGGGCCTCTCCGCGGTGGGGAGTGGTGGCCTCCGCTGCCGGAGTGGGTGGGGATGGTGGGTCTGGGCGTGGCCTGGTGGTGACCTTACGGAAAGATGTGCGCGGTTCGGTTCCCACGCGGTCGTCCGGTGGTGTGCCCGTGGGCGCTGGTGCCCCTGTGGTGGTGCCTTCTACCACGCTCCCTCCTCGGAGGTTGACCGTTGGGCACTTGGGGGCCGTGTCACCGAAGTCTGTGATGCCGTCGGGTCACTGGTTGCGGGTTGCTGAGCTACCTTTCGGCGATGAGGTGTGGGACCATGTACCGGTCACTCGGTTCCGGTGTGATACGGTTTGGGTGCCATGTTTGCGGGTGTTTGTGGCCAACGTCCCGGATAAGATGGCGTCCCCGGTGGATGGTCAGGACCCTTGGCAGTGGTTACGATGGGAGGCGTACCATGTACGCTTCTCTCGGGACGCGTTTCCGCGCAAATACGAGTGATTGTATTCTTTTGTGCTGTGTGCCCTTCTGGCTGTTTTGTCTGCCTTCTGGTAGTTTGTGCCCGTGCCTCTCCCTTTGTTTTGTGGCGAGGCGGGTGTTTGGGTGTGTGTGTGTTTGGCCTTCATGTCTTAACTTTCATGTTGTTAACGTGCCCTATGTGTTTTTTATTTTATGCTTACGTGTTGTATTAGTTTTTTTGTTTTGTATTTGTGTGGCTTATTGTGTGGTGTATGTTCTTATTGCATTTTTTGTAATACTTCTGTTTGTTCATTCTGTTGTTTTGTTCTCGGTCCTTCAGGCCGGTGTTTTGTTTTGTTGTTGTGTATGTAACGATGGTTTTCTTTTGATTGCGTGTTATCCATCTTGATTTTTGTTTTATACTGTTCTGTTTTGACATGCTCCTGTGTTTTGTTGTTTTGCATTTGTTTTATCTTTTGTACTGTCTTTTCAATGCCTTTCTCGAGTTTTGAAATTTGTTATACTGTACTGTCAGCCCTTCTGGCTGGTGGTTTTCTTTTTTTCCCTTGTTTTGTAATGTTTTTCTATGTTCTTAATTTGTTTTTTATTGTATTTAACTTGCATGTTTTGCATGTAAAAATAAAAATAAAAAAAAAAAACTGTGTATACCCTGGTATCGCTGACTTTAGGCCAAAGGGGCAATTTTGCCCCCTTTGAGGGGGGCAAAATTGGGGGGCAACTTTGGGGGGCAACCTTCTTATGGCGAGTCCCGGAACTCTGCAGGGAGACCGTGCCTTCCACCTGTGACCGCCTTATTTCCACTTCCTTGTTACTCAGACGACGTAATCATTAATCTTCTATGAGAACTCTTGAGTACTGTTACTGGCTCGCCCATTCTCTTGACCTCTCCTCCAACACTGCGGGTATGGCTGCAGTCTTGACGATGTAGCTGGTGGGTAGTGGTGACCTCGAGACAGCTACCCACGGTATTAGACGTTGACATCCGGTGACTGCTTCAATGTGGGCAGCCCGCTGGCCCTGACAACCTCGTTAGTGACGTGAGGTGTCGGCCGAGGGACTCTTGGACAGTCGCTCACCCGAAAGTAACTGATGTGTGGGTTACTGGGTCTGGTGGGGGGAGGGCTTTGTGTAACGTGCCTCCCCCTGGGTCTTTACAGACAAGGGTTCACGTGTGGCTGGAACAACTGGTTTGGTGTACCAATCAGACCTGTGAACAACATGGCGGAAGCATAGATATAACTCTGGGTTTGATGGAAGGTGGAACCCCAGAGCACGGTAAAAGCTGCTACCCAAGTTAAGTCTAAGTAATATAAGTAATATTTCACATCATTTCCTCTACAGGAAAATCTAATGAATACTGAATTATACTAACATAGAAAGTTACTTTACTGTTTCTGTACAGTGCGAGATCTCGTTACCATGGGGTGACGAGGCCTGTTGTCTTAACAACAATGGCTGACTACTCTCCACCACTCATGTCTTGGCTTTCTTGTCCAGATGTCAACAAGTGATAGAAAGGTCACATTTACTCTATCTTGGTATTGACACTTAAGTTAATTCTTCTTCTTCTTCTTCTTCTTGATAGTAGGTGCAGTTTGCATGAAGGGTTTGTCTTCCCGATGACTGCACCAGTACAGATGTTGGTAGAGGCGTTTATCTTGAGGATGATAAGAGTTTCAAAAGTGCTTGTTGCGTTGTGATGTAGACAGAGGAGCGGCGACTAGAACAGAGGTGTGAGTTAGAGCGAGACTTGCCGCACCGTAGTGTTGTGTTTATGGTCTCAGCTGATCCTTGGTACTGCGACGAGGCAGTTGTTTTCTGTGTTTAGCTGTAGGTGGCGCCAGGTATAAATGTGGCGCGGGTCAAATGTGGCCCAATTTGTTGGTCGACTGGAGATATTTAGCCAGTGCTTTGACTATTTGGTATTTTTCTTGTAACGAGTGGTCACCGCCTCCTAATATATGCTCGATGGTAAAGGGTATTTTAAGTGAAATAAGTACTTGTTTGAGATTTACTCTGGCACTATAATGTCGGAAGCAGTGAAGGAGATAGTGTTCGACTGTTTCAGGAACCTGACAGTGGATGCAGAGTTCGTTGATGTCTGTTCTGTACTTAGAGCTGTGTGCTGCTAGTTTGGTATGTCCCAGCCTTAATCTGGTCATCGCTATATCAATTTCTCTGCTTTTATATCTGACATGTTTCCAAGTTTCCCATTTCTTTTTTATGGACCCATAGTACAAAGGTGAGCATGACGTTTTCCATTTCGCCGCAAAATCTTGGGTGATGGTATTTTTGAAGGCTCCTTTACGTGCAACATGGGGAATTGGATGACGGGTAATGCGAGGTGTGTTGTGCATTGCTTTGGCTAGTTGATCTACTAGTTCATTATGGAGAATACCACAATGCGCTGGGACCCATTGGATAGAGGTATCGTTACCGTTCAATCGATGTTCATGAAGAAGTTGAAGACATGGGTAAACAAACTCCTTGCACGTTGTTGAAGAGTACGTAATTGCTTGAATCGCACTCTTGGAGTCACTGCAGATTGTATATGTCCCGATTGGTAATGTTGTGATTATTTGGAGAGCTTGATATAAGGCATATAATTCAGCTGTGAAAACAGATAGTTGGTTTGGTAATCGCCATCCCTGCTTGAGATGGTATTCCGGTATCCATACAGCGCTAGTGACCAAGGGTACTGTTATAAAAAAATTGTGGGTTGACTATGGGGAACTGGTACTATTAAGGGGTAAGGGTAAGTAGACTAGAGGTATCAAGATATGGGAGAACAAAAGGCCCGGCCCCCAAAGTAAAATATCCACAATAATAATGCTTGCTACTAAACCCGGTTAGTCTAGGAATATATTATTGTACTCCCACACAGGAACAAGGGATACTCTGTTCAAACTTACTTATTTATTAACCCCTTAACACCCCCCATACACAATCACACCAATAACAATTTAATACTAACTTTACCACACAATCTTACGTTAAAAGCCTTGGTCCACATAGGCAGGATACAAGGTTTACACTGGAAACAAGCTAGGGTAAAGCTCTACTATAACACACTGGAGTCAGCTTAGGGTAGGGGACCACATGGTACACTGGGACCCCGTTAGCATAGCAGGTAATATAAAACTTAAAAATACACTTACTACACCCCAGGTATACTACTCTACACATAGAACGATAGGTATGCCAGACATATACAAACTGAGTAATGGAGTACTTAACCAACTAAGTCACAGAAATAAAGAATTAAGAGGAAGGAGGAGAGCGCGTCCGAACAGCACGGCAGTCAGCAGAGAAGAACGTCTCCCTGCAGCATGCGTGTGGTGCCGGGAAGAGCCCAATTGATCATACAGCTATACACATTAAAACATCTTCCCCTTATGCCTCATATTGCTACTTTCCTCATTCTACGGGTAGTTAAACTTATAACAATGTTACTTAATCCACAACAAGTTTAAGAGTCTAAATGCTTTGTGAGCCACACAAATAATCGTACTTCTGGCAGGGATGATTACAAACAGCTACATCTCTCTATGCGTGCCCTGCCATATTGTCGTTCAAGCTCAATTTTGACCTCTGGTTTCCATCTAAAGAACCCAGAGTCGTAACACTCCTCCCCCCTTCAGAGAAAAAAAAAATGTGACTACTAGAATAGTATCATATTTTTTTGTAAGAGTATACAGAATAAAATGGACATCCATGACATAATAAAAAATCAACCAAACAACAATTTCTGTCAAAAAAAATTACAAGGGAATTCTCTGAAAGAAAAACATACAAACAAACAAAAAAAAAAAAAAAAAAAAGGAAGTAAATAAATTGGACACGGATATTTAATGTCACAGGAGAACCTAAAAAAAAAATAACTAAAGCATGACATTTGGTATGGCTTCCTGCGGCTCAGATGAATGTTACTCAGGCAAGCGGGACAGAGCGTCGGCTATCACGTTGAGCCGGCCCGGTAGGTGGATAATAGATAGATTAAAGTCCTGTAGGTACAATGCCCACCTGAGGATGCGCTTATTTTTCTGCTTCATCTGATTCATGAAAACTAATGGGTTATGGTCCGTGTACACTTCCACTATATTACCTGTGAGGTACACTTCGAACTTTTTGCAAGTTAGCACAAGCGCCAACGCCTCTTTCTCTATCACCGAATAATTGCGCTGCGCCTTGTCAAATTTCACAGAGTAATAATATACTGGGTGTTCCACTTTATCATCCCCAGTTTGCAACAACACTGCACCAGCACCCGAGTCAGACGCGTCAACTTGAATTTTAAACGGACGGTCGAACCTTGGACTAGCAAGCACTGGGGCGGAAGCTAAGATCAATTTCAAGTTTTTAAATGCCTCTGCACAGTCCGATGACCACTTAAATTTAACGGCCTTCCGCAACAAATCTGTGAGAGGAGTGGCCACACTGGAAAAGTTCTGACAAAAGCGTCGGTAGTACGCACACATACCGATAAATCGTTGAATGTCCTTTTTAGACCTGAGCACTGGATAGTCCAGAATAGCACTAATTTTGTCTTGTCGAGGTAACACTTTTCCTTGGCCCACTTCATAACCGAGGTACGTCACTGTGCCTTGGCCAAAATGACACTTTTTAGCATTTAAAGTTAGATTTGCATGTTTCAACACTGTGAACAACTGGCGTAACCTAGCTATGTGGTCAGCCCAATTAATATCAAAGAGCACAATATCATCTAAATACGCCCGACAATTTGGCACATTAGCGAGCAAAGAGTTCATTAGCCTCTGGAACGTGGCAGGGGCATTACGCAAGCCGAATGGTAACACTTGATACTCAAACACACCCTCGGGGTCACAAACGCCGTTAGTTGTTTAGCACGTTCAGTGAGACGGATTTGATAGTACCCTCTCGATAGATCGAATTTAATACGTACGTGGCGTTCCCGATTTCGTCGATACAGTCCTCGAGACGTGGCAACGGATAGGCGTCCACTATGGTCACCTTGTTGAGCTGCCGATAATCGGTGCATAATCGCCAGGAGCCATCTGGTTGGGGACCAAAAGGCAGGGCGAGCACCAAGAGCCCTGGCTCGGCCTGATGAGGCCGTGCTGGAGCAAGAAGTCGACCTCCTTACGGACGATGGCCTTCTTTTCCGGACTCATCCGATAGGGTTGAAGGCGAATGGGGGTGTAGTCCGTCAACTCGACATCATGGTAAATGGCATCAGTCTGGGTCGGGACCTCCCCAACAGACTGGAGAATTCGTCAAGCAACGACTGCACCTCGTCACGTTGGGACATCTGCAAATGGGACAGTCCCTCCTCCACAGCATTCACAGAACTAGAATTATTGAGAATGAGATTAGTTGGGTCCCCAGAACAATCATCCCCTCCCTCACTGGAAATGGAAACATTGGTTAGTGCAATGGGCCTGGGCCCTGGAACTTCTTCAGCCGATTCACGTGTACGAGCATTACCTGTTTACGCTTATCAGAGTGTCTACTTTGTACGTGAGGTCCCCAGTTCTCTGTCACAATGTAGGGGCCCTCGTACTTGTGGGACATAGTGCTCCCCAGTCGAGGCTTTAGTACCAGGACAGGGTCACCGGGCTGAAATACCCGCAACTTAGCCTTGGCATCGTTCCGTTCTTTCATATTCTCTTGGGCCTTCCCAAGATACTTTAGTGCCGCAGCCTGCAGTCCTTGAGTCTCTGGTGGTGTTGCGCAAGAAAGCCGAACCTTCGGTTAACGTTACGTCCCTAACAGATTC